>JAEQBH010003671.1:0-174406 GCA_016808115.1 Tetrastigma voinierianum | reverse complement strand
TTTTTAGTTTCCTGACTCTTTTAGAAAGGTTCTGACAAATTTTTGAGAGCTTCTCTCAGCAGGATTGACTGGTTGGGAAACCGGGTAGCGGTTCGTGGGTTCGTTGCGGAGCGGCTGATTGGGTAGTTCGTTGTTATGTTGGTTCTTGGTCATTCGGAGTCAGAATTGCACTCTGTTTGTCTTTGAATTCCTGACTTTGTAAGGAAGGTTCTGAATTTGAAATCTTTTCTCAATCATCTGGACTGGTTGGGAAACCGAACCAGCCGGTTCATTGGGTTAGGTTTTCCAGAATGATAGTTTGGGTACTTTTCTTTGTTTGGGTTAGTTCTTGGTCATTCGAAATCGGAATCGCATTCCTTTTGTTTTGTTGGATTCCTGACTCTGTGAGGAATTTTTTGACAAAGGTTCAGAATTTTTCTCAATCGTTTGGACTTGTTGAGAACCGATTCAACCGGTTGTGCAAGACGGCTCGTAGGCGGCCTGGTACAGCATGTTTCGGTCGAATCCTATCATGGCGTGCTCTTGGATTCACCACGAGGGAACTTGTAGGTTGCCTTTAGGGTCTGAGTTCAGTTTCGGTTTGAACAAAGTGGGGTGAGTGGGCAATCTGCGGAGATTGGTATGTATGGTTTGGTTTGTGGGATTTTAAAAGGGAATGAAATCATTAAAGTAAGCAAACCGCCTCCTTTATTTGCTTCCTTTTTTTGGTATAGGATCCAATATTTGGTTTTAAATGCATGATGTATGATGTATTATTTGCCCTACCTATTCCTGCTATGCATGGCTAGGGACCTCGAACACATGCTTAGGCGTTGAGTATTTGTATTCATATGCGCACATCTTGTTTTAGTTTTGACATTTGTGATGCATTTGAGCCTTTTAGTGACCTCTTATGCGGCTTGGCTGGACCACAGGTATGTACTTTAATGTTGGGTAATGGTTTCACATGGATGCTTTGTGTTTGGGTGTCATGCATGCTTATATGTTTGTTAGCTAACCTTTGATGTAGCGTATGGCCCGGGGCAATGAGTACCTGTTGTTGCCCTTTAGTTAGTGTTTTTAAGCATGCTTGATGCAGTTAAGTTGGTATGATCTAAGTTGTATGTTTAGCCTAAGAGACTGTCTGATCTGTGACCCATATGCTCCTACATACCCAATTCACTGAAAAGTAGAGACCGAGTTAGGGCCTAGAGAGTCTTTACCTCATATGGTACACCCCCGGATAGGTAATCGACCCGGACCTGAGAAATGCAGTTTTCGCCGAGACCGCTTTTCATCTTTGGAGTCATTGGGGTTTTTGTTCTTACTTAGTTTCCCACTTTATAAAATAGCAACAAAAAGTAAGTGGCGACTCCAAAAGCGTCCTCCTCGGAATGGATTTTCTGAAGCTTCGAAAATCAACCCACATTTTCTTTTCATTTTTTTACATTTTTCCTTCCATTTAAGCGAGTCACGCCGGCGATGGATCGGGTAGGGTCCCATAAATTGGCGACTCTGTTTGGGGCCAGAATCCGGAGATCTCTACGGTTTCATAAGAGGATCGAGCAGACTTGAGTTGTGTATATTGAAGCACATGGCTCTCTGATCAGGAGGCTCTTGGGTTACGTAGATAATTGATGATCATACACTTGATTGGTATTTTGCCTACATTTGTGATTTGTTTATGCTTGTGTGTTCACCTTTTCGATTATAGCATGCTTTCTCATTATTGATCGGTATCTAGTTATGATATTTGGAATTAGGCTTAGAGGATCAGTTATGTAAATGTTAGTGATGAGCTTCTTTGTTCTGCCATGATAGGTGTTGCATGACTACCCTTTCTCTTGCATGACTACTTGATTTGTTTGTGTTTGTGGGGCATGGTTGTATCCCTTGTTTGCTGGTCGCTAGTCTTAGTCGATTATTCTCATTGATTGCTTGAGTTGCTTAGGAGTCATTCCCAGCTGTTTACCCATCGACCGAAGCTAGGGGTTTGGAATAGGAGTCTAACATAAGGAGCTATATCGATGTATGGGAGCACTAACTGGAGATGACGGATGTCGGTAATGAAGACTGTATATGCAGGCTAGATTTCATGGACGCGCGTGGCCGGTGTGTCCTTGTGATTGATTGATTATTGATTAGGATCTCAGGTTGTGTATCATTGTAGATGCGGTCATCTAGCCTTTAAGACTTGCCTTTCTCTTTGTTAACCGAGCCATCTTACCCTAAGGTATTACCATGGGAATCTCGCTCACGCATGTGGAGCCATTGCTCCAGTTAGATGTTAACATCACATGTCATTTCTACGTTCCCTTAGAGGATTTCATTTGTGGGATTACATGTCTGGATTGATTCCGGTTGATAGTCACGGGGATGACATGCCCTCTTTGCACTCTTCCGGGATTATTGATTAAGAGCTGACCCTAGGTTCAGAGCTTGGACAGTTAGGTAGACTCGTTAGAGATTAGATCCACACGGTCGGTTAGAGCCGGACATGAATCATAGAGATATGGACTCTCGGTACACTCTTTGTCGACCGACTAAATTTGAAATTAGATACCATGGCATCTCTCAGGGATGCTATATTGGGATTAGGACGGAGAGAGTTGGGGCATCAGGCTGACCATTGATTTGGAGCCCGCGTGACTCTACCGCATCCACCACCACCACCATCGTCTAGACCATTTGTCTGACCAGGACTACACAGTTCCACCTCCACCACCCTCGCCATTATCTAGACCCATTTGTGCAGTAGGGTTATGCGGTTCCACCTCCACCACCATGCTTGGTTCTGTCCGGCCCAGCAGTTAGACTTTGTTCTACATAGTATCTGAGGCCCATCCCCGTGCATTTGTGACCCTGAAGCCTGGAATTATTGACACCGAGACGCGTGTCGATGGATTGAAGCGAGGATCAAGTCTACGCATGTTTCTGGTGGAATATAAGTTTGGGGCGGATATGATGACCTTCGGTGGTAGCCTTGCCCGGTTGAGTTATAGGACATTGAGAGGTACAATGGGATAGGGTGCCCCCGTATTCACTTGTAGTTATACAGCGCTGTTATGCGCGGGCATAGACTGATGAGGCCGCGGATGATTATGCTTTTCCTCATGTTATTTGAGTGGTGACCGCTCGGCCCGTTGGTTTGCATCATTGGACCTTAGCGTAGGACATAGGCTGATTTGGGACAAGAGTTTATCAAACAATATTCTTTTAATATTGTAGTGGACGTATCCCGGAGAAGAGTTGAGGCCCTCGGGCGGCGGATAGGTCAGTTAACCATTTATCTCAGTGGAGGGGAGAAGATAGCCACCGGATTATAGATAGACCCTCGGAGCGCGATCAAATCGGCATGATTATGCGCCGATCTTCGACCTCGCTTTCTTAGGCATCTCATGGAAAGCTTCCCACGGACAAACTTTAGATCATTAGTTCGGGGCCTACATGGCGGTGGGGAGCGTATCTAAGAGGATTATGGGCAGACTCTTCTCCTTCAGACTCAAAGGGGAAGAAGCCAGGGTCGGGACCCAGACCATCAGATGTTGGTGCCATTGGCATGACAAAACCACAGTCCCCGTCACCTCAGTTTGACGGCTGAGACCTCCTTACTAGATGATAGGGGCGAAATTCGACAGACCAGTGGCCTTCTCGCTTTTTAAATGGTTGGGCTACTTTCTATTCGCCACCACGGCCGGTATATGCTGAGGCGCCTCAAAGGCCACTGCACAATACCATCAGTAGTATAGGCACGCCTCGTAGGCGGCTAAGCGGTTTACCTATTTCGGGATGCCAGTAGAGCATTTCAAAGATTGGTTGAAGGGGTTTGATTATTCCACTGCCACCCGGACCACCACTACGGCCTACCTACTACAGTTCGGGCGAGATCTTCACTATGCTTATCATCGAGGCGGGTCGCGATGCGGATAGTTGTCTTGCGAGAACGCTATTTAGGACTTGATTGTTGGGGAGTTTGGATTGATTAGGGCGTCACCGGTGACTACGGGGCCACCCTCATGACACTAGAGGCTGTACCTTCACCGAGTGTACATTTGATTAGTATTCGGAGATGAGATATTCATGATGGGATGGGATGGAGAGGCTCCTCGGCCAATCGGTTGTATCTGAAAACTCAGATTTTAGTCAATATCGCCCGAAGTCGTAGTCTCTAGGCCATTTAGATTGATTCCAGATGATGTTCCCTGACAGACAGCAATATCGTCGGTATACTTGCAACATGTTCCTCCCATGACACCTTTCATTCTATTTCCGGAGGAGTATGGGCCAGTACATAGAGATGTTCGAAGTTGATGCAGTGGGAGGGTAGCTTCGGCCCACTTTGTTGATAGACCTTTGCGCATTGATCTTTTAGAGATGAGATTCGAGAGGAAGATGATGAAATTTTAAGCCGGTGCGCACCACTCGGGCGCATTTCCATTTGGAGCTTATTGGCCCTCATCGGCACACATAAGTGCGTTGATCGGGGCTCTTGATCAGTTAAGGTTGACACTACTACCACCCAGGGGCGATCCGGCTTTCCTAACGGATAGGGCTACATGCATAACATTTTTACGTGATGATTTGCACGAGGATTAAGCCATGTTGCGTGCCATTCTATTTAGTCTTCAGCTGTTGGTCGAAGGTGCCATCGGTCTTGCGGACAAACACTAGCGGTTGTCACTTGGTTACTACCATTGCTTTAGGATTTTCACCTTTCGATTTTGGGCCATCCCACACGGTCGTCAGCTTATGGGACTCGGAGGGCTGGTTTAGATTTGAGCACATGTTATGATTAGTCGGTCATATACTCCATCTTATTTCGGGTTTGAGGATCCAGTCATCCTTTAACCTACGCCTGGCAGTCGCCCTTGGATTCATGAGGCGGGTCTTTATGCCATATTCCCTTCATCGAAGGTGAAGTTCATACATAAGGGCGCATTATCCGTCTGATCCCGATGAGGGTCTTACTTCCTGCGAAGCGGTCTTTCTGAATCGTACGGTGAGGATGACCTACGACGACCGGGTTTACATTCGGCGAAGTTCGGGTTGTTAGCACAGAAGAGGATGGCCAGTAGGGACATGGTACCCGTGTCATTAGACCCGTCTGTTAGCACTTTGGTGCTTAGCATGATAGGAGGCATGTCTTATATGCTTGGTTTAGGATTGGTCGCGCCCGGCCAGTGCGCGAGGGTTTACTACTCTCAGTTGATCATGACATATCTTATGGGTTGGGTTCCCGACGGCGAATGATGTGCGACATGGCCTTGCGGCTAGCGTGAAGTGAGCTCGCGTATGCGGCGTGCGTCGATTATCCCCTTAGCCGTACAGCACCCCGATTGGTGGTATTTTGCGAGGAGGATCGGAGTATGCACCCGACATAGAGGGAGTTGAACATGTTTCAAAGATGTTGAGATCAAAGGCATTACGGTGGCATGCCACCCAGGGCGAATTTGTTTGAATTACGAGACCGCGAGCCACTTTCGGTAGTGGCAGTTGCACATCCGCGGATGAGGCAGTGTTTCCATGTGCTCACGAGGGAGATCCATATTCTGATCTACCTATGGATTTGAGATGGCGATGGAGTGACTCTTCACGATACGACATGGGCCGAGATGGACGCGGTCGGCAGCGGCCGTTTCCTTGTCTGACCGCGTGGGCCCCATTATGCTTTTGACATGTTTGGAGTTCTATGATTGATTCGATCTTTGTGACACTTTATGGCGCTTGCAGCGTAATGGACATGATGCGACCTTTGGCCGCGTTCTGGATGTTTCCCGCGGGCCCCGTTCGGCACGATGTGTTTGAATTTCTATGCTTGAGTTTATTGATGATGGAGGCTTATTGCTGCTAATATTACTGTAATCTTATTTACGGTGAGAGGCGTCGGAACACGTGGACCCACCTCTTTCTTTTGACCGTATGTCAGGGTTTGTCACCGGCTTTGATGACATTTGATGGTAATAATGACATGAGTATTTTGAATATTTGCTTGTGTCCGACTGTTTTCGCTTTGATTGCACCACCGGCTCGCGTACATGTATACGATGTTAATGATATGGAAGACCGCGGATATTGTAGGTGGTTCGTGATCTAATTGCCAATCGAAGGGCGAAGAAGTTACACTTGTTTGATAGCCTGGAGTGGATAGATTTTTGGTGTACGGATCGGCCCGGAAGGGTGCGGATTGGCTCTTCCTATCTCTGGGATGAGGAGGAGTAAATTGATTGACATGCTTTCGGGTCATGGATGTATTTGCATGGTCGTATGAGGTTATGCGGGCCTTGACATAGTTCGGCATCACACACTTTATTTTGCCACATGCTTCAGGCAGTTAATGAAATTGAGTAGCCTGCACCCTCGATAGATGCGCAGGATTAGGAACAAATTCGAAGCAGCAGCGTTGGCTGCTTGTCGAGTGGATTGAGTATCACAAGTGGTGGCTAATATCGTCCACTGTTCTAAAGGAGAACAGGTTAAAGTTTGTGTTGACTTTGAGGGTTGGGTCAGGCCCGATAGGATGATTTTCCCTCACACATTGATATGTTAGTTAGCGATCTTGGGGGCTGTTAGAGACCAGGCATATCTGAATTTATGACCTTTGTGCAGACTATTGTCTAATCCCGGCAACGAGGCAGAAACTTGTTAAGGAGACCCGAATGGTGTATGTTGAAATATGGTCACGGGAGTGAATGTGGTAAAATACTACAAAGCGATTTGAAACAAAAGTAGGCATACTCAAAAAATGAAATGAAAAATGTGCAACACTCGACCCCTTTCATGAAGTGCCTGGGTCATACAAGTAATAAAGTGGACTCACAGGAATGGGATATCGTGCCAGCGAGAAGTTGGAGGTTCTCTCTGGTGGAATTTGATCACCCAGATTACAAGGGCTCTTCCTTTATTTAGGTGACCAAAATAGGATGTGGAATAAAATCAATTTAATTGAAACAAAGCGATTTAAAATAATCCTAAAATCTACCAAATAAGCATTACTTAATTCTAAAAGGTATGAAGAGTCACTAGGGATGGGGATAATTATTCTGAAGCAGTTTGCATTTCCTTGAAAGCACAGCATTTGTGAGTTGAATGCTAGATTTGTCCGAGCAATGTAGTATACTTGGATTTCTCCATACCGTACATTTCACTATCTAACACACCATATTCCTTTTCAAGGCAAATGGGTCTAAATAGCTACTGTAAAATTTGTAGCTCTTTAAGATTTGATTGTTTTCTTTTGATACTTCACAACCATTTCTCGGGGCGAATTCTTGCCCCCATAGACGGAAAATGCAAGCCTTCTCAGTAATTGTGGTATCACAAGTCCCTTGAATCTAATAAATTTATATCTCCTTGATTAGATCTTTGCTAACACGGGATCGAATCCTTTTATCGAGACTAAGGAGAAATCTACGATCAACTAAATTGATATCATCTAATTAATCCTCCACCATGAGTAAGTGTTGATCTATCAAAGTAATTTTTCGGGAATTCATTAGTTCCCGAGATATTAGTCTAACATACCCCTGAGTTCTGGCTCTACTCGGGAATCTCCGTCTACGTGTCACTCGGGGGCCTCACGGAAATCGAGCAAGAATCTGACTCTTTTGGGTATAAGCTACTAATATTCCGAACAATTCATTATATGAGCAGTACCAATTATATAAATTAGTATTCAAGCCCACAAAATAAGCGGCGCAAATGCGAATGTTGACAATTAATCTGACCACAGAGGGTGTTTAATGTTCATTCTTGGATTTCAATCATCCTTGTCAACAAAAAGTAAGAAAATGAAGAAAGAAATCAAGAGAAAAGAAGAAAAACCAGTTTGAGCTTAAATCTTCACCTCTGTCAGTAAATAAGATTGAATATCTGAGTACATCAAAAATCTCTTCAATAGAAATAAAAATCTGTTCTAAAACTACTCTAAGATCTATTAAAAAATAAAACTTCTTGGCAAAAACTAAGAAAATGAATGGGTTTAGAGAGAGAAAACCCATGAGAGAGAGAGAAAATCCGATTTTAGCTTCCAATCTTTGTGAACATTAGTGAATTACGAATCTCGATGTACGACACTTAGAAAATATCTTCAATAGAAATAAAATCTCTTAAAAAAATAACTCGGATCTAAGAATCGAAAATCTGTAGAAAAGAGCTTGGAAAAATGGGCAGTCTAGAGAGAAACCCCATGAGAGGCTCTCGATCTTCCGCTGCCTCTTTACCTAAAAAGCAGTATATATGGTCTAGGGTGAAATGGGCTTGAAATTAGGTCAAAATATCAAATTTCGGCATTTTAGGTTTTCTCACATTTTTGGTCGCGACACGGGTTTTAATCGCGACACCATTTCTGTCTGAGACACCATTTTACGTCGCGACACACACCACTTCTGTCGCGACACCATTTCTGTCGCGGCAATACTCTGGCTTGACAACTGTTTTCTTACTCCAACTTTGTCAGAGGCCATAACTTCTTCATTTAACTTCGGATTTGGGAGTGTAATTGCTGCGTTGGAAATATCTTTAGATATGAGAGCTGCCATGAGGAATTTGAGACCATTTGATGTTCTAGATGGTGCAGAAAAATTAATCTTCAAATGGCCTTATTTTGTGAGACTCTCGGTTGACTTCTTTTTTGGAAATATATTGCTCATTTCTTGCCAAATCACTTGCTCTTCATCAAGAATCCTACAAAACCAAGTTTAGACGAAATGATATGAGTTTTACATGAATATGGATATAAAATACTCAAAAGCAGCATGTGAAATGGACTCAAAACATAGATGAGTTTCGCACTCATCAAACACCCCAAACTTAAAGTGTTGCTTGTCTAATGAATAAAAGAAATAAGTTGCTTGTCCCCAAGAAATGGAAAAAGAAGAGTTCATTTCACCCTTTTTATTTAACCAAAACCGAGTAATCAAGCTTTTCAAGGGTATGTGATATGTGTCTCAAGAATTACCCTTACAAGGAATATAGAGAATATGATCAAGATAATTTATTCATTTTAATAGTGAATTAATCTCATAATAGACAAGTGGAATCATGGTTCTCACTAGTGTGTGTGTGTGGTCTTTCTCTATCAAACAATTGCAAGCTAGATGAGTTTATGAGAATTAAGAGATAAGGGAAATGCAGCGGATCTCCTAAGATAATTTATTTAGGTTCCATAGGCTTGTTGTTCTTATCCTCTCCTAATGTGTTTACACAACTCTCGAGATCAAGTAGGTCTTTATAAGCTTGTAATGTAAGGCTTGGGTAAGGGTAGTTGAGTAGTCATTTTAGGCTAAAACTTACCCAACATACATATTTTTAACGTGGCGGCTCACCTCCATCGATTCTTACCATCAGCGGTGACACTCTCGAAACACCCCAATCTGTTGGGTGCATCCTTCCATACTCCTCATATCACTTTTCTGCACAAATTCTGCATTCTTTCAACAAACCCCAAGAAGCCTTTTTCTTTAAGACAAGGTTATTAGAGTGGTGCGATGTCAAAACCCCCTTAAGCTTTCTACCAACCCTTAGCGGAAAGAGCTTTAAATCAATAGCT
Source organism: Tetrastigma voinierianum (assembly GCA_016808115.1). Taxonomy (NCBI): domain Eukaryota; kingdom Viridiplantae; phylum Streptophyta; class Magnoliopsida; order Vitales; family Vitaceae; genus Tetrastigma; species Tetrastigma voinierianum. The sequence goes on along the minus strand of JAEQBH010003671.1, from coordinate 164,880 downwards.
CCTAGACGGTGGCACTTAGGATACTAGGTGTTGAGACACCCCCTTAGGATTTACTTGCTCTAGGGAAGGAAGGCTACGGTACAGACTCACTCCTCCTTGACTTTTATTGTATTTTTTGCTTCTTTTACATGATCTTTTACATTTTTTTTTTTTTTTTTTTTTTGACAACCTCTTTTGATTTTCCAACTTAACTCATTTAAGCCAGATTTGGAGTTATTTTTCCATAGGAAAAATAACTCCCCCAAACTTGCTCCTCACCACATTTCTCAATTATGTTCAAATCCTCATGTTATGGTTGAGTTTGGTTCTTTATTGAGGATAGTGATGTATATGAAGGTTATTAACCCCGAACTTAGTTTTTTTATAAACAGAATTTTGGCTCTTTAAAGGCTCAACATTTGGTACTAGAGAATATGCATATGCATATTAATAGGGTTAACGAAAGGCCTGATCTTTCCCGAGGATGGCTATATCATTTCTCAATTGTTGTGTTGCCTAGGATTTCACCTCAAAGCGATAATAGAACAAGTTCTAGAACCTATGGAGATCAAATTAGATGGATTCTCATAAAACCTTCTCTAACGAAGCAAAAACTGTTTTTCAAGGGTACTTAGTGACCACGTGCATGGATTTTGAGAAACCAATGACTAAATAGCCTATTAAAGAGATAACTCATTAAGCATTAAGTCCCATTATCTCTAATATTGTCCATATGCCAAGGGTTCATTTATGGTTCTTGACATCACAACAACTCAAGCAAAACTCCAATTAACTCAATAAACTCTAACTAACAAAAATATACCAAACTAAGATGTAAGTTAGGAAGCATCAAACAAAGTCATTATCGAGAAAAAGCACCGGAAGAATTTCATCTTCAAAGTTGTCATTTTGCAACATTTGGGGTGTGACGCGATAAACTGGCAAAATAAAAACACCCAAAACTTTGAGATGAACAATGTCCTAAATGTCTAGCAATGAGCAAAAGGAAGTAATAAAGTAAAAGGGTAATAAAGAGAGTTGGGAAAAGTGAACTCCCCTTTGTAGTGCATTGCTGAATAGGAACCTTGATGATTTTGAACATTGACATTGGTATTTTACCCGCCGATATACTCTTTTGCTTCCTTTGGAGCCATGAAAGTGGCTTTGGCATTTTCTCAAACACTTGGTGTGCACAGCTTCATACATGCCTCGAATGAGTGAGTTTGATTCTTCAAAACCTCGCCAATACATGCAAATCACTCCCGCGATCAACAGTCACAAGAATCAAAAACAAACAACCAAGCACAAAAATTTTCTTCCAGTACTTAACTCCTCTTTTTTTATGCTTGGAGATGATGGATGGAAAATTAGGGTTCAACAAAGGTAAGTTTGTGGGGTTTGTGATGGGTTTTGGCTTAAAGATGGAGATGGATTGAGGAGAATGTGATTTAGGATTTGAGTGGATGGGAGATGAATTTGAAAGTGGTTAGAAGTTACAAGGGTTGGAGGGAAGAGTATGGCAGATAGAGTATAAAGTAGGAAAAATGGGTTTAAAGGGTTAAAGCCTCTTGTTTTTCATTATTTGTGAATTGCCGGTCACGTAGCAATTCTGCTTCAGCACCCACATTTTTTATCCAACTTGTTATACTCTTATCTCCTTCATTTTGCTTCGAATTGGATGTGTAAGGATTTCGTTGGAAAGCTCTCTTTCAATGTAGAATGTGCTCATGGGCTGAGGTAGGCCATTTGGAGCCTCAATCCAATACAGAAAAATCAGAATGTTCATTGCTGTCGGTGTGATGATTTCTTGACTCCTTAGGTTTCTCACTTAACTGTCTCTGCCCATATCACTTGCTATCCTTCAAAATTTCTTCATGCTTATATATTCTCTCAAAATTCCTCCAATAGCAGCCCTTAATGCTTTCATTCATGCTTAAACTCATCTCTTGTCTTCAATTCTCCTTAAGCATGATCATGAACCTTCCAACTTTATATTTCAGTTCAATTTGGTTCTTTTCATCTCAAAACTGAAATTTGATGAACATCTCCACTCCGTTTTTCACACTTCAAGCACTATAATTACATCATCTTTCCAACTACTTGCCTTCGCTCTTGCAAACTAGTCATGACAACATGTTGAGCTTCAAACTTATCTTATTAAGAAAACACTAACAACAAAAGTTAAAACTCTTTATTTGGAATTTTCATCCAATAGTAAAAAAACAGCAACAAATAAAATAACTAAAAAATAGAAAAAGAAAAGAAATGGATAGAATCCTTATTACTTAGCTTAGGTTGCCTCCCGAAGAATTTTGCTAGTTTTAAGTCAGCTAGACTCGTTGGAAAAGTACTAGTGCTTCCATTTGACCAATCATTCATCTTGGAAAGCACTTCTCTTCACTAACCATTACGACTCAAGGATGTTTTTTCTTTCGGACTTTACGAGAAGATGGAAGAAACTCAAAATCTCCTTTAATTATGGTGGTGGTTCAGCCACAATTTCTTCAAACAGTCCCCTCATGTGATGTAGATGTAAACACATTTATGCTTAAGGGTATTCAAATATGCCCTTTGATTGAAGCAAATTTGCAAATTTTACGCACATGACTCTTTCTTGCTCCGTCCAAAGGTAATGGTTGGTGAATTGAACTTGCTTTCTCCTCACCTAAGCAAAGGTGAGCTCCCCCTTGTTGATGTCAATCCATGCTTGGCTTGAGGAAAGAAGTGGTCTTCTTAGCATATGAAAATTTTGTAGATCCCCTTCAATGCCCCAAGTCACAAAATCCATGGGGAAGATAAATGTGTCAATCTTCACCAAAATGTTTTCAATACCCATTACTTGACTTACTTCTTCAAATTTCAGTTTATCCAATAATGACTCTTCATCATCTAAGTTGTTTAGGAGTGCCTTGTTCTCCAATTTCCGGCTCATTTTCGCTTCTTTCACATATTCGGGATAGGAAATTTGCGCTTGCTCAAAAGGAGTATCGATGCATTCATTGGGATTTGGCAAAGTGTTACTAGGAGAGGTCCTAGAGAATTTTCCTGAATGCTTGGACAGTGTCCTATTTGAGCTTACATTTTCAATCTGGCAGTGTTGACTTGGAAGGCATCTAAATGCGGAAATTTCTGCTCATGAAGATTAATCACCTCTTGTTCCCTTCCATGTAGATAAAAATATGCTCCTTAACGGAGACAACTCTTCTTCCTCTTGAAATGTAGGATTTGAACTCCCTTGATAAGCTATTCTCCTTGTTCCATGAGTGAGTCATTGTGAATTCTTTGGTCGATTTATGAAGAAGTAGTTTCAAGCTTGGCTTCTATGGAGGCAAATCTATCTTCTATTGAATGTTCCTCCATAAGTACTGACAAATAAGAAGAAAAACAAAAGAAAATAAAGTCTAAACTACTAATAAAAAAATTAACTAAGAAACAAATCCATGACAGATAAAAATAAAAATAAAAAATTGCCTAAATTAGCAAATTGCAGTTCTTCAAAATGTCAACTTCCAATGAAGAAAGTGAAATAATGCGATCAATAACGACGCCAAAAACTTGTTAAGAGACCAAAAGACATATACAAATTTATGACACTATTACCAAATGACTATTGTCTAATCCGTGACCAGCCTTAGCTTTGTTAAGGAGACCAAATGATGTATATGTGAAAATATGGTCCACGAAGTGAATGTGGTAAATACTCAAGCGATTTGAAACAAAAAGCTCAAAAACTGGAAATGAAAGTATTACCAACACTCAGCCTTTCATGAGTGCAGGTCATCTGAAAGTAATAAAGTGGACTCTGCAGGAGTCCCTAGGATATCGTCTTACGAGGATTGGAGGTTCTCTCTAGTGGAATTTGATCACCCGATTACAAAGGGCTCTTCCTTTATTTAGGCGACCAAATGGGATGTGAAATAAAATCAATTTAATTGAAACAAAAACTGGTTAAACTAATCCTAAAAATCTACGAATATGACTACTTAATTCTAAAGGTATGAAGAGAGTCTTAGGGATAGGATAATTATTCACAAAGCAGTTTGCATTTCCTTGAAAGCACAACATTTGTGAGGGTTGAATGCTAGATTTGTCAAGAGCAATGTAGTATAGCTTGGATTTCTCCATACACCATACATTTCTTGTCTAACACACCATATTCCTTTTTCGGAATGATAGTCCTAAATAGCTATTTGTAGAATTTAGCCTCTTTAAGATTTGATTGTTTTTCTTTTTCAATACTTCACAACCATTTCTCGGGGTTGAAGAATTCTTGCCCCCATAGACGGGGAAAATGCAGTATGCCAATGTAATTGGTATCCACCAAATCCTTCAAATCTAATAAAAATTTATATCTCCTTGATTAGATCTTTTGCTAACACGGGATCCAGATCCTTTTATCGGACTAAGGAGAAACCTACGATCCAACTAAATTGATACATCATCTATTAATCCTCACACCATGGTAAATTAGTGATCTATTAAAAATAATTTTTGATTCATTAGTTCAGATATTAGTCTAACATACCCCCACTAGTTCTTAGCTCTTTACTCTCGGAATCTCCATCTGTGTCCTTTCGGAGGGCCTCTACGGAAATCGAAGCGAATACATTCTTTTTGGGTATAAGCTACTAATATTCGAACAATTCATTATATGAGCAATTACCCGATTATATAAATTCGATATTCAAGCCTGAAAATAAGCGAGAAGCGCAAATCTGAATGTTCAACAATTAATCCCCAACCTTAGGGTGTTTAATGTTCCATTCTTGGATTTGATCATCACTAATCAAACAAAAAGTAAGAAAATGAAGAAAAGAAATCAAAGAAAGAAGAAAAAACTGATTTGAGCTTAAATCTTCACCTCAACGATAAACTCAGAATTGAATATCTGGAGTGCAGCCTTTTAAATCTCTTATTAGAAATAAAAATATGTTCTAAAACTACTCTAAGATCTATTAAAAATAAAACTACGGCAAAAACTAATAAAAATGGGCGGTTTAGAGAGAAAACCCATGAGAGAGAAAATCAGTTTTTAAGCGATCTTTGTGCAGACATTAGGTAGATCTGAGTCTACGATGTACGCTTAGAAAATATCTTGATGAAATAAAATCTGCTAAAAATAATACTCAAATCTAAAAAGAATCAAAATGCGTAAAACTAGAAAAATGGGCGGTCTAGAGAGAAAGCCCCATGAGAGGCTCTCCGATCTTCCTTTGCCTCTTTACCTAAAAAAGCATTATATATATATAGTCTGGGTGAAATGGGCTTGAAATTAGGTCAAAATATCAAATTTCGACCTTTTGGGTTCTGCGGCTTTTTTGAAATCGCGACATAGGTTTTAAGTCGCGACACCATTCTGTCGCGACAAATTTTACGTAGCGACACCCCGTTTCTGTCGCGACATACTTTCTGACAGACTGTTTTTCTTCTCCGACTTGTCGGGGCCATAACTTCTTCATTTAGCTTCGATTTGGGCGTGTGAGTACTCGTTGGAAAGATATTTGGATAATAGAGGATGCAGCCATGAAATTTGAACCATTTGATGTTCCATATGGTACATAAAAAATTAATCTTCGATGGCGTGTTGTGAGATTCTCGGTTGACTCTTCTTTTTGGATATATTGCTCATTTCTTGCCAAATCACTTGCTTTTCATCAATAATCCTACAAAACCAAGTTTAGAGAAAATTTTATGAGTTTTACATGAATATGGATATAAAATGTGCAAAATAGCATGTGAAATGAACTTCCAAGCATGGAATGAGACTGCGCTCATGGCCTGTATTGTCCTTCATGGATGGGTTTTCTAGGTATAATCAGATTTTGATGGCTCCAGAGGATGTGGAGAAGACTTCTTTCATCACTGAATGGGGTACTTACTGCTACTGGGTTATGCCATTTGGGTTGAAAAATGCAGGGACCACCTATCAGAGAGTCGCTACTACTCTATTCCATGATATGATGCATAAAGATGTTGGTATACGTGGATGACATGATAGTGAAATCCCAAGGCAAGGCAGATCACTTAGCAGCCTTACAGAGATTCTTTGAGAGGATCAGACAGTTCAGATTAAGATTGAATCCCAAGAAGTGCACCTTTGGGGTAACTTCTGGGAAATTGCTGGGTCACATTGTTAGTGAGTGTGGTATGAGGGTTGATCAGAAAAGACGAGGCCATACTTGACGTACTGCTAGCTCAGGGATGAAAGAGATCAGAGACTTTTTAGGTAGACTGCAGTATATCAGCCATTTCATTGCTAAACTGATAGACATATGTGAGCCTATCTTCCGTCTTCTGAGGAAGAACCAACCTACAGTTTGGAATGATGATTGCCAACGTGCTTTTGAGAAGATTAAAGTGTTTACTTTCTCCCCGTTTTAGTGCCTCCCACTGCCAAAGGGCGGCCTGTATATTTGTCGGTTCGGATATGGCTTTGGGATGCATGTTAGCTCGGCTCGATGATTCGGGAAAAGGAGGCGAGCCATTTATTATCTAAGTAAGAGGATGATGGAATACGAGGTGCAAATACCTTGCCGAGTTGAGCGCCTACATTTCTAAGCGTTGGTTTTGGGCCACCCAGAAGACTTAGGCACTATGTGATAGAGTATTCATACTTTTGATCTCACGGTGGATCCAGTTGAGGTATCACATTTGATAGGCACAATTTCTAAGCTGGTAGGCTCATGAGATGGTTGGTTACATTGTGATGTTTGATATTCGGTATCTTGACCACAATCGGTAAAGGGAAGCATTGTTGCGGATCATTTGGCTTCTTTTCGATGTCCGATGATAGATCAATTGGCGATGAATTTTGATGAGCAATTTGTTTTAATGACGACATTATAGGATTGGCAATTGTACTTCGATGGTGCCGCCAATCAGTCGGGGTTTGGTATTGGTATCTTATTGATATCACCACGGGGTGATCACGTTCGGATCGATTCGATTAGTATTTTGGTCATCGCTGGTTATTGAATAATATAGTTGAGTATGAGGCTTGCATTACGGGCTAGAGACTCTGTTGGATCTTGGCATTAGACAGTTGGAGATCCATGGGGATTCAGATTTAGTTATCTGGCCAGTTGAGTATCACGGAGGACTCGAGATGAGAAGGCGAAGCCCTACCATGCCCACTTAGACCTATTGGTTGCGATTTGATGAGTTTCGTGCTCGCCATGCACCCCAGGGTAGAGAATCGGTTTACGATGCATTAGCCACCTTAAGCTACGTGGTTGAGATTCCTGCGGGAGTGACTATGCGACCATTGATGATTGAGACCAGGTCGCACCCGCTTACTGTTGTTTAATTGGAGATATTGAGAATCAGGATGGTACACCATGAGTATCATGATATTTATCAGTTTGTGTCATGCTATGTGACAGGCGTTTACCACACGGCTTGACCACACCCAAGGATAGGAGAGCATTAGAACTGAGTTGGCCACAGTTTGTTATTTGTGGGGATACCCTTTATAGGAAGTCCTTAGATGGCCTGTTATTATGCGGACCACGCCTCTGCAAATCGAATGATGAGAGGTTCATCTTTGAGTCTGTGGCCCAGCAGAGCCACATGCTAGTGCGTAAGATCATGAGGACTGGTTACTTTTGGTTGACTATGGAGACAGATTGTTGCCAGTTAGTACAGAGATGTCCCGAGTGTCAAATGCACGGAGACTTGATACACGTGCCACCTTCTGAGTTGCATGCACTTACATCCCCTTGGCCGTTTTCAGTATGGGGTATTGATATTATTGGGAAGATCTCACCAGTCTTCTAGTGGACATGAGTACATCACGGTGGCTATTGATTATTTCACTAAGTGGGTGGAAACTGCATAACCCCCACTTGCACTTTGCTTGCTTATCTTTGGATGTGGCCAGTAGTGGCAAATTCATCGAATCGCACATTATCTACATCAATATTATGGGGTCCCTCGCGAGTTAATCTCGAGATAGAGGTGCATTTCGAGGCGAAGTGGATACGCGGTCGAAGTATGGTATTAGGCATCATCGATCATCTGCGTATAGGCCGTGAGCTAATGGAGGCGGTTAGGGCGCCGATAAAATATCGAGGATTTTGAGAAGATGGTTGAGACTTCTCGGGATTGGTCGAAGAGGCTGCTTTTCGCATTGTGGGCTTATCGTACATCTTTTACGTACTTCCTCTTTTGAATTATTGTATTCTTTTGGTATATGGCATGGAGCTTGATCTTGCTATTGAAATTGAGATGGGGTCCTTAAGAGCATTAGGCGTGGATATCACGAGGCCCGAGTGGGTTGATCCGTTATGATCGACTCAACCTTTTGGATGAGAGGAGATTGAGGCGGCTGGATCATGTTAGGTTTATCGGAAATGACGTGCATTTAGAAAAGGGTCGGGCACAGGAAGTTTCAAAAGGCGACTAGTCTTGAAGGTCCTCAGGGATTGATCACTTGATCCTAAGGTAAGTTTAGGCCGAATTGGAGGCGGGCCTTATGTCATCAAGATCGACTCAAGAGGGAGAAGCCTAGTTGACAGGACTTAGACGAATCGGAGTTCCGCAGACCGGTCGATGTGGATCAATTTGGCGAAGAGGTTTTGCGCTTGAGATCATGGTTGAAGGGATGGGTGGCCATCATTTGGTAGCCATATTCCTTTTGCATACCTATACATTGATATATCCTATTGCTAGCCCTTTGAACCTCCGCGGTTTATTATAGTATTCTTTCATCCGGCCTTGCATACTTTTTCTTACACGGGTTGGGGCTGTACGTGCGGCACATATTAATTGGATCGTGACATTATAAGCATTGTGCCATTCTTCGTTTGTTCTTTCTCACATCATTGCTTGTTTCTTTTCTCCACTCCATTTTCACATCTTCACACACGTCTTCCTTTAGTCTAGTTTTCTATCATATCTATTCATTTCACTTTTATCTCCTTTTGAGTGATGATGACGTGCTCTCATCCCAAAGCTACCAGTCAGGTTTGTCATGCCCTTTATTCCGCCTATAGGTTTTGATCCGGGATTCTTAGGTTGAGGGGACCATTTGGGCTTGGAGGTTTGAGGTTCTTTCGGTTGAATTGTGCTAGTGTGGCATTCGGCCTATTTGGTTGTTCTGCACAAAAAAAAAAAAAAAAAAAGTAAAATGTTTGTTTGATATTCTTTAATATACTTGGGATCATCATAGTCATTTAGGTTTGAGATTTATTATTCCTACGAGGGTTAATTAGAAAGCATTGTGCGATCTTTCTCCATGGATTTGGAGTAATACATTAGGAATGAGGTTTAGATTGCCGTACTAGGTCCATTTGGATCATTACCATCCTGACTCCATTTTATGATGACTTGCTTTGACTTGGCGTTCTTAGGGCGAGTTGTTCGTCGTTGGCACACATTACCATATTTGTATCGACTTGTTTCTTCCTTTTTTGCTTTATCCATTCATCATTTTCTTATCACTTTCAGTCTTCTTCTACTCTTATTGATCATCGTCTCATTTCTTAAGCGACGTGTCCTTTGGTGCACTTCACTTGTCATTTGACATTGTTCATTCGGATGTTGGTTGAGTCACCTTGCTCACATGATCCTTTGATATTTAACATTGCGCGTACAAGGGTTTGGCAGTATTTATTGGGTATTTGGGCCTTTGTTTCCTATCATGTCATTCACCTTTCACTTACAGTACATTACGGTCGAAGTCGTAAGACCACCACGAGACCATGAGATCTACGTGTTTTGCTTGAGAAGCATTTTATACGAACGAGGTTACGTCTGTGATTGAGTGCAGGGATGTCTACGGTCTACGTTCTTGGGAGTGTCGAGGTCATATTGCTTCTCCATTCGGTTGTTTACCTCAAATCCATGATTAGATACCGGATGTCCTGAGGAGTGGGGCCATTGATAACATCTTAACGATCTTTGACACACATTCACCTTTGGGGCATATCTGTCTTTCGTGTTGGCCGGCTCTTGCGCATGTACCTTGTGACCATTTCTCCTAGAGATGTTTTGGCATGTGAGTATGCTCTACATGCAGTAGGGTTTCTTCATACAACATAGTTCTTCTAAGGGCCTAGGGTAAGATTTGCTCATATTCGTCCACTCAATAAGGGTGCACACTGGCACACACCCTATATGTTGTCTTGTTAAACTGTTCGAGACAATTGGGTCTTGAGTTTTTATCGAGGCACTTGCACGCCATCGGATGTACCTGCAGGGCATACCACATATCGGTTTGTGGATATTGGATGTTGTGAAATAAAATGGATGATTTTCACGAATGAATGATTGTGTTTTCGGCTCTCGACTTTGGCCGCGTATGCGAGTTATGGGATTTTGACATGGCATTGATACCTAGGCAGGGCGCATAACCCTTTTCTTTCACATGTGGTCACATTTGTGAGATTGTCCCTACGAGGGCGTACCTCCCCTTCTTTCCATCTTGTTAGTGGTGTTTGTGTTTTTCTCGCTTGTCATTTTATTAGCACTTTCTAACGTCACACTGGGGCATACATTTTTTGTCATCAAGGTCAGTATTTCAACGGTTACATCCTAAGTCTCCCCATTATGCTCTAGGTTTCGTTTTAGGTCATCCCCATTCAGTTTAGTTCGTCTAGAGCCTTAGTTTTGGCATCCCTATCCTTTTTAATGCGGTGGTTCTCGGTACTCTCGCCGGATTCTACACCTCCGATCAACTTCTCGGAATTCATCGGGCCCTTCTGCAGTACTGCGCCAGTTCTGCTTTTCAGATACTAACTGGATCCCACCTTTCCGGTACTCGCGGATCCCCTATTCCGGTACTGTGGATCCTACCTTTCGGTACTCACCGGATTTTACCTTCTCAGATGCCGGCTACCGGATCCTACCTTTAGGTACTCACGGTTACACCTTCCGTACTCGCCGGATCACATTTAGGTACTCTCCGAGGATCTTACCTTTCCGTACTCACCGGATTTTACCTTCTCCGATGCCGCTCGGATCCATTTCCGGTACTCTCGGATCCCACATTCCGATCTCGCCGGGGATCCCCATTTTGATACTCTCGGATCCTACCTTTTCGGTAATCACGGGATTTTCCACTAGAATTTACTCACCAGTTTTACCTTCATCGGTACTCGCCGGATTACCCTTCGCCGGTGCTCGCCCGGATTCCACCTTTTCGGCCTCATTGGGATTCTACGCACTGAGTACTCTTGGATTGACACTTTCCCGGTCTTCACAGGCCTTTCTCTATAGTTTGCTCGGATTTCCTCATCTTCTCGCGCCGCCCACTGCGTTCTTATCTTTTCCGGGATTATGCCCGGATCACTCATCTTCCCAGGCATCATGCCTAGTTTTCTTTAAGTCCTTCAATCGGAGTGACTCTGTTCCGTTAGTCTTCGGTACTAAGTAAGGGGACAAAATTGTTGGTCATCTTGGTTCTTCACTAGAGTTCATTTCACTCTTGCATCACTTGCGCCGCTTACGATTCCTCGTTCATTCCTTCTTGAAGAGGGCATATTGTAGACCCTCAATTTTGCCCCTCAACACTTGCATTTATCCTATGGGTGTCACACTCACCCATCGTTCTCATATAACACCGTTAGGGCCTTTTAGGGCTTAGTCTGTCTCTGAGCCTCGGGTGGGCTTGTATGTGGTCGGTTGAGTGCATTATGTAGTTCACTTTATAGTGTCATCATGGCTTATTTTTTTAGTTATTGGCATCATGCTATAGGAAGCAAGTGGGCCCCTCGAGGTTCATTCGATCAAAGTTTATTTGGAGTATGTCAAATTCGAGACGCAGGTTTGTTTCGATCATATCTCCCTTGTCGAACTCAGAATTGTTCAGCATTTGTTTGTTAGTTCCTTATTTGCCAAGGAGGTTTCTGTTAAAAATTCATAATTTTGTCAACTACGTTTGACTAATCGGTTTGACTGGTTCATCAAGGAAATGCGATATCGACTTTGTTTTTATGGGTGATTTTGGTGAGCACTCCTCCTTGTTTCGATCATATCACCCCTTATCAGGACTTGGAATGGTGCAGTTTTTGTTGGTCTCCTTATTCTTCAGGAACATTCTATCAAAATTTATAATTTTCATCAACCGGATGGACTGGTTGGCATCTGGTTCCAATCGGTTAGTCGGACGGCTTGTGTGGAGGCGCTGTTTTTTGCGATTTGTTAATCCTATGGATTTGGCCCATAAGCTCCAGCTCGACCATGGGCAGTATTGTGGGTCCATTTTTGGGCCTTAACCCAAGTTACATACAGCCCACCATGAATCCATGGATACCCAATTGTTGAAGCAATTGAAAACCAGATATTCGGCTCTGCATGGAAAATGAGGAGGAGTTAATAGGAAGCTAGTCAGGAAGCGATTGGGCTCTTTCCAAAGCTTGAAGGTGGAAAACACCAGGTAGGCTCAGAAGCTGAGGTGGGGAATCAGTACAAAAGGAGAGAAAGATCAAAGTGGAGGGACCTGGAGGGACACTTTTACGGGCTCAAACGCACGTTTACTGATTCTGCTTGGATGCTTAGCTTGGTTTCTTTTCTGCGTTTTGTGGAAGAGGTAAGAAATAGACCCTGGCTCCACTCTATTCTTTAAGAGACATTCTGATCAAATTTGAGGTTTCTCCTCAACCATTTGAGCCAGTTTTCACGCTCATACGTGAGAGCCGGTTCAACAGTTTCTGCTGGGCAGTCTAGGTTTTAGACAACAACGGTTGTTTGGTTGGTTCTCACTCATCCGAGCTGAGAATCGATCACCGTTTGTTTTGTTAGATTCCTGAATCTTTTAGGAAGGTTCTGGAAAATTTTGAGAGCCTCTCTCAACAAGATGGACTGGTTGGGAAACCAGATCAGTAGATTCATTTAGGTTAGGTTTGCAGGAACGGCAGTTTGGGTAGTTTGGATTGTTTTGATTGGTTCTCACTCATCCGAGCTGAGAATCGATCACCGTTTGTTTTGTTAGATTCCTGAATCTTTTAGGAAGGTTTGAAGAATTTGAGACTCTCTTAACGAGATGGACTGGTTGAAGCGAGATCAGTCCGGTTCATTTAGGTTAGGTTTACAGGAGCGACAGTTTGGGTAGTTTGGTTTGTTTGGTTGGTTTTCTCACTCGCTCGGCGAAGAATCCAATCACTGTTTGTTTTTAGATTCCTGAATCTTTTAGGAAGGTTCTGGAAAATTTTGAGAGCCTCTCTCAATGAGATGGACTGGTTGGGAAACCAGATCAGTCGGTTCATTTAGGTTAGGTTTGCAGGAACGGCAGTTTGGGTAGTTTGGTTTGTTTTGGTTGGTTCTCACTCATCCGAGCTGAGAATTGATCACCGTTTGTTTTGTTAGATTCCTGAATCTTTTAGAAAGGTTATGGAAATTTTTGAGAGCCTATCTCAATGAGATGGACTGGTTGGGAAACCAGATCAGTAGGTTCATTTAGGTTAGGTTTGCAGGAACGGCAGTTTGGGTTGTTTAGTTTGTTTTGGTTGGTTCTCACTCATCTGAGCTGAGAATCGATCACCGTTTGTTTTTTTTGGTTTCCTGACTCTTTTAGGAAGGTTCTGAAAAATTTTGAGAGCTTATCTAAACGGGATTGACTGGTTGGGAAACCTAACCAGCCGGTTCATTAGGTTCGGTTTGCAGGAACGGCAGTTTGGGTAGTTTGCGTTATTTATGTTGGTTCTTGGTCATTCGAAGTCGGAATTGCACTCTGTTTGTCTTTTTGAATTCCTGACTTTGTAAGGAAGGTTCTGAATTTTTTGGAAATCTTTTCTCAATCCATCTGGACTGATTTGGGAAACCAGACAACTGGTTCATTATGAGTTAGGTTTTCAGAATGATAGTTTAGATTACTTTTCTTTGTTTAGGTTAGTTCTTGGTCATTGGAAATCGGAATCGCATTCCTTTTGTTTTGTTGGACTCCTGACTCTGTGAGGAATTTTCTGACAAAGGTTCAGAATTTTTCTCAATCGTTTGGACTTGTTGAGAACCGATTCAATCGGTTGTGCAAGACAGCTCATGGGCAGCCCCCTATTTTAGCATGTTTCAGTCTCGAATCTATCATGGCGTGCTCTTAGTTGCCCCAAGGAACCTGTAGGCTGCCTTTAGGGTCTGAGTTCAGTTTCGGTTTGAACAAAGTGGGGTAGTGGGCAATGCGGGATTAGTATGTATGGTTTCTGGTTTGTGGGATTTTAAAAGGAATGTGTCTTTAAGTAAACAAACCACCCCACCTCCTTCCGGCTGCTTCCTTTCTTTGGTATGGGATCGATATTTGGTTTAAATGCATGATGTATGATGTATTATTTGCCCTACCTATTCCTGCTATGCATGGCTAGGGACCTCGGTGTATGCTTAGGCGTTGGTATTTGTATTCATATGCGCACATGCTGTTTGGATTTTGACATTTGTGATGCATTTAGACCTTTGGTGACCTCTTATGCGCTTGGCTAAAGACCACAGGTATGTACTTTAATGTTGGGTAATGAATTTCACATGGATGCTTTGTGTTTGGAGTGTACATCTTGCTATGTTGTGGTAACCTTTGATGTAGCGTATGGCCGGGATTCTACGAGTGCGCTATTTGCCCTTTTGGTTGAGTGTTTTTAAGCATTCTAGATACCAATTAAGTTGGTATGATCTAAGTTGTATGTTTAGCCTAAGAGACTATCTGATCTGTGACCCATATGCTCCTACATACCCAATTCACTAGTAGAGGCCCAGGAGTTAGGACTCAGAGTGCTACCTCATATGAGGTACTTTCCCAGATAGTAATCGACCCCAGGACCCGAAATATAGTTTTTTAGAGACCCGAGCTTTCCATACTAGAGTCATTGGGGTTTTGTTCTTACTTGGTTTCCCTTTATAAAATATGACAAAAGTAAGTGCGTATTTCCGAAGGAAGCATCTCACCGAGGACCAGTTCCAAAACTTCAGCAATCGACCCACATTTTCTTTTCATTTTTACATTTCCTTCCATTTAAGCGAGTCGGGCCGGCGTGGATCGGGTAAGTTACAAGCTGACAAGTCGCGCGCATGTGGTCTTTTTGGTCCCTGAGGGCATCTTACTTCATCACAAAGCACTTTCCAGGTTTTTCAAGCCCAGCTTCGACTTTTATCGGACTCTTCCATACTTGTACCATGGAATTCTTCCACTCTCGCATGCTCTTCTTGAATCCTTTCGGAGCTCGAGGGCCATGAGTCGAATCAAGACCCTTGCCATATCTTGAGAGATTTTTACGATGCTTGATTGAAGCATATTCATTTGTTGTTGAATCAGACCAGGACCCGAGGAAGTAGATTGATCCGAAGGATTGGCGGCGGCTCTTTCATCTGACTTCACGGCGTGGATCCATTCTAGACAAAAACAAGGACATCACTTTATTAGGCGACACATTACCATGTAGATGCGTCACTTAATTTAAGACTCTTCGGAAATGCCACAAACCTAGGCTCTGATACCAACTTATCCTTGGCCCCGATCGGGCGGACGAAAGAGAGCGTGAAATATCTTTGAGACTCTTTACTTGCTTTTTGAGACATTGGTGAACAGTCTTATAACTAAATCAAAATATCATATACAAAATATATGATAAAAGCACCCTTATAGTGGTGCTTACGGTGTCAATACATCTGATCCTCGATCTGTTTGTTACATGTCGGGCGTAAAACCTCGGGTGATGGACCTACAAGTGTCTTGACCAGTGATATCACGAGAAGATCACGAGCGTCCTCCTCTGTACCTCTGAGAGGTAAAACCCGGCACTAAGTTTTCTGTAAATTGGGAAACATATAACTTATACGTATATACATGCATTAATACTCTTTTACATTAAGCTTATAACAGTAACATATATCAAGGTTTATCATGAATTCATATAACAAACTTATACATATACTTATTCAGATCTCACGTAGGAGTTACAGAACTTATACTTATACGGAGGTACCCGTAAGTACTATAGAGCTTATGCTTTAACCTTATTTATTATTCAGACTCTTATCATATAATTGTTGGAATACCTAGACCAGTAATAAGAAATGAGTAGAACCTGACCTTGATAAGTACAGAGTGCGGTGCGATCTTGAGTCTTTATAGCCTGAGCGGGGAGTGACCCGAAGCGCTGATCCCGGAGGCGTGCCTGCCCACATAGCAGTGTAGTAGCATAGCGGGAGTGTTAAAGCCTTGTCGGGGCGTGCGCCCACCTAGCGGAAGTGTGGTAACCTTGCTTGAGCAGAAGCACTATTGATGATGTGCTGCCCACGTAACATAAGTGTCGTAACCTTGTGAGTGTAGCAACCCTTGAGCCTTTACGGGCGGGTTGGTGGGTGGGATTGAAACCCGGGGACCTTCGGCCCGACCATTAATCAGCCCATTTCATTAATGCGATATGCATTTACCAAAAAATGGCATTTTTATGCAGTTTACAACATATCCAAATCGTTTCGGATATAGGTACAAAAATAATTTCGGAGTTGAACTCCCTTTTGTTTGCAAAATAATATCATGTTAAAAAAAATGGTGAGGATGCATGTGACGGAGCATACTTCGTGAACTTTCTGAATGACTCTGAGATCCTCGACCTTGGGTTCACTTTCGATCACTATTTATCACTCAGTACTTGCACATTGATAAAACAATACGCTAAGCATTTTCATGCTTAGTGGTTCTATCCAGTTCTCTATTCCATTTCAGTTCAATACGAATCATGCATTTATCAAAATAATGCCTTTAATACAATATCTATGTGTAATGTAAAAGATACTTATACAAATACACTTTTCAAATCATTTTTCGCTTTTCGGTTGCGATTTCACATATGACTATAGAGTCAACATTCACGATAGATTCAGTTGGTGAATCCTATCATGTTTGTCATTCGATACTTGATGTGACTTCACATTCATGTGCAATCTCACATATGACTATAGAAAGTCAACATTCATAGTGATTCGAGTTGGTGATCCTGTCACATTTATCGATACGATAGTGTAATGTGATTTCACATTCAATATACAATCTCACATAAATATATAAAGTTAACATTCCACGACATCTTTGATTTGAGGTAGGAATCTGTCCTGGAAATTTGTCTTTCGATGACAATGTAGATTCACATTTAACAAATACGATTACCTTCATGGCCAATTCAATGGAGTGAATCCCGTCATGTTAGTGCATTCAGCAAATACATTTCAAATCAATTTACTCACATGCAATAAATTCATATAGCTCAAATACATGTGCATATCTGCGAGATGTTGACAAACATTTCGAATAATAATAATTCAAATCAACATATAGAACTTGAAATGGGGTGGAGTCACCAGGAACAAACATAATGAGCGAGAAACGGAGAACGAGAGAAACGAGCTAATTTATCGATCCCTTGTCTCTTTCGATACCAATCCTAGGTCAGGTTGTCGTCTTCACCCGCACCTAGTGAAATACAAATTCTCCACTCTTAGTGATTGAACAATTAATAGTACTAAACGAATATCGTCGAGGCGGCGAGGTACGGTACATTTTTCACTTAGTTTCATTCTTATTTGAACCCCATTGGTGACAGTAGGGTTTCTAAACAGATGGCGTACAAATCTGAGGTTTGAACCAAATCCTAAAATTTCCTCGCGGTGAGCGGTGTCTCACAGCGAGCGCCAGCACTACTCTGTTGTGGTACGTCGCGCTTGACTATGACATTAGCCTGTTCTGGCTAACGGGGATAGCCAAGGGGAGGCCATTTTGGCCCTTCGACCTCTCCGCGGCGAGGAAACCCTTTGCTCTTCACCTCGACGAGGGTGCCCTTCGCTGTGGCGAAGGGGCCCGTTTTGCCCAGATTCCCATTTTCCTTCTTTTTGCGATTTTCGAAAAATCTCATGAAGCCCAGTAAAACATGGGATTCACTCGAGACTTGTCAAATACCATCCTAAACCAACCATGAGCAAAACCCATGGATGGATTAGGGTTTTTCTAACCCAAATATCATTTAAAGAAATCTAGGGTTTGGTTCTTACCTTTAAATCCCTTTGAATCTTCTTCTCCCATGATGCTTGATCATTTAGAATCAAGGAATGGGAAGAAATCACACCAAAACCACTTCTTCTTGCAAACCCTAGCTTTCTTCTCTCTCTTGTCTCCAAAACATTTTTGCTCAAATGAGCATTCTAAGACCAATATGGTCTAACTTCAATAAATTCCATTTCTCATTTTTGGCATTTTAACTCTTCATTTCACTTTCATTTATCATTTAATTCACTTTTTCATTTAATCTTATTCTATTCTTGACCCTTAGGTCCTTATTTTACCAAATTCCAAATTCGCTCTTTTTCACTTGGGTTTATTTCCGAGTTCAATCAATTTCTTATTTTAGCATATAATATTTAATTATATGCTCACACATTCATTTCACTTTTCACTATTTAACAATTTATTAGTTTTAGGAAGAAACGAGTTTAGCTCGATTTATGCAGGAATATATAATAAAATTATTATAAAATTCTAGAATTATTTTTGGGGCGTTACAAGAATGTCGAAGCAACGATCAAATACGTGCTATACGTAACAAAAGTGCGGTAGCACTAGCGAGTGCCAGCACTTATCGAGCGTGCCTCTTGCGTAACGAAGTGTCGTAGCGGCAGAGTCTTGAAGCATTGATCGAGGAGACTTGCCTACCCACATAGCGGAAGTGTCGTACTAGCAGTCTGGAAGCAGCGATCGGGCGTGCCTACCCATGCCGAAGTGTTGTGTCATTGATATCTGGTCTTAGGCGATCCCAACATTATATGTGTTCGGGGGACTTACTATCTTATCATAAGGGACATTCCATTTGCCTACATGGCTTAATAGGAGTGGCGGAGTGCGATATCTTTTCCTTTTCCTTACAAACATGAATGTACCCTTTCATACACTTATAGGGTCCTCATTAGTCCAATAGGCAAATCCTCGGAGCAATGGAAAAACAAAACAAAAAAAAAACACATAAATTTCCATATGGTGAACAGTAGCTATCTTTGCGGCATAGAGAGCTTCCTTGCCGCGGCATAGCACCTTTCTGGCTGGCACAGTACTCGAGGCTGTCAAAACCTCTCTCTCGGCCAGCGGCGTGGACAGCCTGCAGGCGTGGACTGTTGTTGCGTAGGGATCCTGCATTTGTTGCGTAGGGATCCTGCAGCAGCGGCGTATGACCCCGAATTTTGCCCAGATTTTGCTTATTTCTTCCCTTTTCTCTAGAAATCAAACCAAAACTCCAAAATAATCCAAAAGCTTCACCAAAAACAACTCCCAAATGTGTTCTAACCTCACCAAAACCAAACATGGAGGTTAATTAGGGTTTTTTGCCAAACCCAAACTCAAATTCTTGTAAGTTAGGTTAACTTCCTAACACCCAAACATGTATCCCTACATCATAAACAAGAATTCATACTCATCTTATACAACTAGGTTTTTTTCCAACCCAACTTTCAACAAATCTAGGGTTAGGATGAATTCCTAACTAAACCCTAGAAATGGGACAAACTAATATCCATAATAATCCATACCAAAACCCATCTGAGCCCATAGTATCCATACTTTCCATACGAAACCATAATGATCCATTACCTGGAAATGGTTCCATACCTTTCTTTTCTTCTTCCTCTTCTTCTTCTCTTCTCTTCTCTTATTATTCTTCCGTTTTCCCCGAAATAGAGACTGATTTGGTCTTATCCTCATTTCTAGACTAAAATGTTTGGCTTAACTCATTTTTGAATTCTTTTTCCATTTTTGCTTTTAGGTCCTTCATCTCTCTATTATTCTCAATTTAACTTATCAAAATCCTACTTTGGCATATAATCTTATTATCTTATGACTTTTATATCCTATTTTAACAAATTCCACTTTTACCCTTGTATCTTGTACAAATCCCGGGTTTAGGAATTTTCTCACTTAACAAAATAATAATTACGAAAAATTTAAATTATACCTACAAAATACCTTAAACACATTGAAAATGACTAGGGTGTATTTTGGGGTGTTACAGATGTTCTCTCAAGATCTGGAGAACGAATCTCAAGTGACCTTCATGATCCTCCTCAGACTTGGAGTAGATCAAGATGTCATCCATGAAAACCACAACGAACTGATCTAGGTAGGGCTAGAACACCCTATGCATAAGATCTATGAATGTCGTTGGAGCATTCGTCGATTCGAACACAACATCCTTGTGAACTTTCAGATACCCCGTCTTGTATTTCATATTTGTCTTAGGATATCTGTCTCCCTAACGCTCAAGCGATGGTACTCGGTGCAGATCATATCCATGATTCAGTCCGACCCAATTAGGCGAATCGAGCGGTTTCGAGGTCTGGCTCTATCTTGGGACTCTTTACTGTTTTTTTTTGGTGAACTTATACTGTGGGTATCTGAGCAATTTGTAATAATCAAAATCATTTACATATCTGAAAAGGAACTACCACAGGTGGGTATCCATTAACATCTATACACATATGCTAAGTCCATTTACTTATACAAATACTTATACATGTACATATCATCTGAGCATCGGAGATCGCGGAGCAGTTCTTGGTGACACCTATCTACGAGATGGCCCATCTGTTGGTGTGGAATGTCTTACACATCCTCTTTATCTCCTCTTGATTACCTACAGTTGAACACCGTGCTAAGTTTTGCGCTTAGTGGGAACATATGAAGCCGTTAACGTATCTTGATACTCAGCGAATCCACGATCTTTTTACATTTACTTTTCCTTATGCATATAACGAAGCCTATTCTTATATGACTTTTAACTCATATCATATTATACATGTAGATTTTATCATTTTCAGATTCCATATCATTATCTTGTTCATATTACTTCCATGTGTCATGTCTTTTACTAGTTTCAATTCATATCTTCTACATGTATGGCATGTCAGATCATATTCAAAACAAACTTATGCATATACAATGGCAAATCGGAACATATCAAAGTCATATTCCATACATACAGGGTCAATTCAGACTGATACCGATACATATTAGACTCATATCATTATCCTTGATTAAAAGCCATTAATCAAATCCCTTTGTAATTACATTTCTTGTGATAGGGATGCAGTTTAATTCTTTTAGTTATCGTTTTATTATATTTTCGTTTTCAAAAGTATTGCGACCCGAATCCCTACTCGACCAGGTTGGATCAAGATTTGGAGCCGGTTTACTCGAGCATTTTCAATCAAAACATTTTGTTTGGTTTTTATTAAATTTTTATTTTCAAAAGTGTCGCGACCGAGATCCGCGGCCGGTTGGTAGTCCGTGGGCCGGTTCTTTCAGACATTCCGATTATCTTCCTAAAACATTTTGTTTGTTTTATTCCATTTTAGACTTTTTTAATTGCAGCACTTCTTCCGGGCAATCCCATAAACACTTACAAATTGAGACCCATAACATTCATATTTAACAAATGCATTTCTGAAATAATGCCTTTTTACTATGTGCGTAGAATGTAGATATTTAACAAATACAATTTTCAATGTCATTTTTCACTTTTGGTTTGTGATTTTACATATAGCTATAGAAATCCGACATTCGGAGACGGTCGATTGGTGAATCTTGTCTTGTTTGTCGTCGATGCTGGTTTCACATTTAATATCACCATCTCACATATGGCTATAAATCGACTTCCACGGCTTGAATTGGTTAGTGAATCTTATCCGTATTTGTCGACCATTAGCGTGTGATTTCGCGCATTCGCGATGCGATTCCACTTTGACTATAAATTGACATTCGCCAGTAGATTCAGTTGTTGAATCACATCGGTTTGTCGTCGATAGCAATGTGATCTCACATTCCGCAATTACGGTTACCTTCATGACGAATTCAGTTGGTGAATCCCGTCATGTTAGTCATTCAATAAAAATGTGATTTCACATTCAATATTTACGATTTCCTTCATGACGAATTTAGTTGGTGAATCCCATCATGTCGGTCATTCAATGATACATTTCAAATCAATTTACTTTTATCACGATAATTTACGACATAGTTCAAATACATGCACACATGCATATATATGTCAACATTCGAATAACAATAATTCAAATCGATATATGCATATACATATGTATATTTCACAAATAGCGTTCATAACCGCTCATGATCACATTTTGTCTTCATATCATTTATATGACAAACATTCGAATAACAATAATTCAAATCAATATATATATATATATATCTCCTACTATTTATATATATCTCTCTCTATATATATATATATATATATATATATATATATATATATATACTCACTTATATATATCTCACAAATAGCATTCATAAGTGATCATAATCACATTATGTCTTCATATCATTTATTACCTTTTTTAAGTTATATATGATAATAATCATATATAGCAAACACGTGTGTTCATGAATTATTGCCTTTCATGCTCTTATTCGTGACTAGAAGTTAGTTTTCATTTTCATTTTCCATATCATTTTCATGTTTCATGAACACATCTATACATATTGCATTTTCTATATTTTCCTTGTTTCATGCCTATTACATGGCACTTCATATACTGTAAATTATGATGTCTATGAAATCACACACCTCATTCATGTATTCTTATTCCTCTATGAGTCTACTTTACTTAGAAATTGGAATCATTCCAATCGGATCATCCAAACTAAAGTTATGGCATTTTCATGCCAAACTAGTCAATTTACCGATATTACACTTGGGACAGTTTGTAATACTCATTTTCCAGTGTCTTGACTCCATATTTGACACTTGTTATTTGTACTCCTTTAAATCTAAGGTGCTAAGGGTTCTTCTCCAATTGGAATCACCCAAATCGGATGCCGAACTCGAGGATATGTCTAAACAACCCGGACTACTCTGTGTTCAAAAACATAACCGAAATTTGAAGCTGAACATGGCCCACTTTAGTGAATTTTGGGCCACATAGAATCCGAATGTGAAGGTACCTATTACGGATGTTTGGTTTCCTTGAAGTCTAGTTTAATTAGTCGCCATTATTTCAGGCTCGGATAAAATGAGGCAAGTTATGGCTAAAATACGAAAATTGGTCAAAATAAATGGGTGTACCACATTCCGCACATGCTCTGTCACAATTCGGTTCACGGGAGGGTGTGCGGTACGGGTTCAAGGTGTCTTGGGTACATGTCATCGAAAAATGCCCGAATGTGTGTTTTTCTCCCATTTTTCCATATGTTGATACCCCGAATCAACCAAATACTCCATAAACACAGTAAGACCCTCCCGAATTCATCTTATAATACATTTTCTACTCGATTATCATTCAATACATATCTTTCTTCAAAACCTTTCATGATTTTTCTCCCAAAACAATTCTAATATGGGTCATAACCCATACACATACCAAATAAAAATTTGTTAGGGTTTGTTCTAACCCAGCTCATTGCTGCAATTAAACCATGAATCCAACCTCAAAGGAGGATTCCATGTTTTTCTTGTACCATTTGGGTTTTACCCACCTTACTCTCAATAATCTTTGGGTTAGGATGAAATCCTATCAAAACCCTAGAAAGAAATCAAATACCAACAAGAAACTCATGTGTTTGGGGTGACTTTATCAAACCACCCCAGAGTTTGGGAATAAGCTACTAATCATGCGGTGTAAATTCATACAAGAATTCATGGAGTCCCGTACAAAATCCAAAGTTCCATACCCTTTGAATCTTTCTTGAACTCCTCCTCTTCTCTTCTTCTTCTCTTCCTCTTCCTCTTCTTCTTCTTCTCCCCTTCTCCTCTCTTCATTCATGTTTTTGCTTCCCTAAAAATGAGACCAAATTTGGTCTTAAATCCCATTTTTAAGTTAAGGCCATGTTTGGCCCAGTGAAACCCATTTTGCTTTTAAGTTTATCTAATTGCATCTTGGTCCCCATTTCTCTCTTATTTCCATTCCAACTTTCTCAAATCTCATATTGTATAAACTGTGATTTATGCCTTTTATGTCCCTCGAAGTGGTAAAGACCACTTTACCCTTGTCTTTCCCATTTATGACCACTAGGTCCTCAAGTGGTAAATTACATATTTACCCATTTGCTCTCTTATTAATTTCCGGTTCTATCGTTTTATTTCTGAAAAATTCCATTTAGCTTTTAATATACCCTAAACAAGTTCAAAAACTGCTAGGGTATATTTCGGGGTGTTACAATCTATCTTGGAGTAGACCCGTGCCCCTCTTAATTGATCAAATAAATCATCAATCCGTGGAAAAGGGTACCTATTCTTGATAGTAGTCCTATTCAATTGCCGATAATCTATACACAATTGAAGAGTCTTGTCCCTCTTCTTGGCAAATAGAACTGGAGCGCTGAAGAGATGGCGTGCTCGGTCTGTGAAACCTCGTCGATAATTCTTGCTATTGGACGTGAATACGCAGCTTTCGAGCACCATTATGTAGAGTAATAGAAATGGCGTGTGTGCCTTCGATGATGAAGTGTACGCATCCACTATCTGGAAGGTAATCTTAGTAGTTCATCCTGAAAAACATCCTCGTACTCACAAAACCACACGGTAGACCCAAATCCACATCACCTTGTCCTCGGTATGGCTTGCGGTCGATCTGTTGCATGTGCCACACAGAGTCGTACCGCATTTCGGGGTAAAGCGTCATGCTATCCTAGAAGCGTAACCTGAGCAGTCCGATTATTGTAAGCAATAACCCTTCTACGATCACAATCAATGACGACTTGATGCATCATTAACCAGTCCATCCCAAGGATGACATAGAACTCCGACATGTCCATGACCCTTAGGTCCACAGTGAGTAGAATCCTTGAGATCTCTAACTCACAATCCCAGGCTTATCGTCGACCCCCTCACCACAGTTCTTAGGGAGAACTCACATGCAATCTCACAGGGTTTCAACCTCCTAAACCCAAATCTTTCACATGATTCAACAATGAATGAATAAGTCTTACCCGGAATCAAAGCGATAGTCTTGCGCCAAGCGAAAAGAAGTAGTAAAAGTACTGAATAGCAGAGCTAATACGTAAAGCTCGATTCTAAGGTGTGATGGCACAGGTCCCTGAAGTCCGACTTTGTGAGCCTTGCCCACCGGCCTTGACCCATGCCCTAACCCATGTGGTATGTCTGCGAAATAATAGGTACTTGTGCAGCACCCTAGGACTGATATTGTCCCTGGCCCATGGTAGGGTAGGGAGGAACAAACTGCATCTATGCATGCCCCATTGATGATTGGGACTATGGTGTCCCATAACTCTGGGATCCTTCCCTCTGAGGGCAATCCTATCTCAAGTGTCCAAGTTAGTGGCATTAGAAATCGCTCTCGACTGGGCGCTAGGAGCCTTGAAGTCTCCATGGGATGACGATCTGGCCTTGGCATGGTAGTCGTGACCTTGTCTTTTCGACCTCGAGTAGAAGTCCTTTACTTCTTTCATTTGAAGTTAACTCTCCTTCCTCTTATCATAGCACTGCGTCGGATGCTCCGTGCTATCCACTTCCTACATGACCATAGTTGTCACAACAAAGCCGATCCCGTATCTTATAGGAGGTCCACAATTTACCGGGATGGATAATTTCAAACCATCCTCAAATTCCCTCACTTTGGCCATGCCCGTAACCACATAATCATCATGAAACGTGCTAATTCGAGTGAACTTAGCCGCGTATTCGAGCAGATTATCATTCCTTGTTCAACTCTAGGAACTCTCGAGCTTTTTGCATGTCGATGCGATCTTGAGAAATGCTACCCATGAAGAGCTCATAGAACTCTTCCCATGTCATTGCCTCTAAATTCCTTGAGGCTTTGACCCAATCCCACCATACTGGGGATTCACCCTCTAGCTGGAATGCAGCTAGCCTTATTCTTATGACATCGGACGTGATCTCCATAGCCTCCAAAATCTTGCCAATGTGCAGGAACCAATGATTAACTTCCATCGATTCCCCTTCTCCCTTGAAGGTTGGAGGATGATGTGCTTTAAACCTATGGAGGTTGCTTTGTCCTCCCTGGCCCATATTTACTTAACTTTGTGCAATGGTGAGTAGCCCTGGCCTTTCGGCTAGCGCAATGGTAGCAGTCGCAGCACTAATAGCCTCCACGAAGGCTTGTTGGTCAAAGGCTGGTGGTGGTTGGTTGTTGCCCCGTCCACCACCTCTACGTCCTCTTCCTCGACTTGCCATCTACACATGTCAAATAGCAATTTGAGATTCCTTTTTCTTGTCTAACTAGTAGTGCATGTACTTGACTACTAATGAACATCGATAGCCCAAAAAATCATCCCAGATTCGTTCTTTTTCCGAACCCCTAAGGTTATGTTCTCTAACCCTAGTGTTCATCTTTTCCTATATACGATTTACGATGCATATAAATCACACAACATACAATACCAAATCATGTAGCACATTTAGGCACAAAACATGAAATTCATAATGAGCATGATAGATGCAAACACATACTATCGAACCCAGGTAATCACATACCTATGTTCTAATGGAAGTTATGACATCATAACTCAATGAATCTAATAACCTAAACCTCTATCCATCAAGCTCTAGGTATTCGTATACCATGCCGATACGAGTTGTGACACCCCAAAACCGAGGGTCCGTTAATAGCTTGTCAAGGCGTAGAAATACTACCTTAGGTCAAGTGGCGCACCTAAGCCTTGATCTGAATCTGTTTCAAATTACTTGTAGATTAAAGTTCTTAGCACCACCTCGATACGTCCCTTTTTACAAGGATCCATTCATCTATATTTAAGTTGAAAATATGCGAATAATACACTCAAAACAATCTATAAGAGTTCGATCACGACCCTCTTACCATTATTACATATCTGATTATGTTGGCAATAGTCTAAAAAGAATTTAATTACAATTCTTTTATACTAAAATACATGGTAGAACTAGTTTGTTTCAAGCACTTTTTACAAAAGGACTTATCAAGGCCATGTAACACCCCGAAATATACCCTAGTCGTTTTTCGGCATGTTTAGGAGTATTTTGTAAGCATAATTTAATTTGTTCGTGAGTTAAATACGAGCGGGAAATGAGAGACCGGAAAAGTTATTACAAAACTTAAGGACCAAAGTGTAATTTGCCAAAATGGGGGCATAAAAGTCATAAGTTGATGGAGTTATAGGCCAAAGTAGAAATAACAGAGTGAGGCCCTGATGAAATAAGGAGAGTTGGAGGGCAAGGCAATAAAGCAAACAATGGGTTTTGATGAGTATGGCCTTGAAAGAGGGATTTTAAAGACCAAATTTGGTCTCAAATTGGGAGAAGCCGTGAAGAGAAGAAGAGAGAAGAAAGAGAAGAAGAGAAGAAGAAAGAGGAGAAGAAGAACGAAAGCAAAGCGAACTAATTGGAACTGGACAGTATGGAATTGGGTTTTAAAGCTTTGAATGGTTTTCCATGTAATTGTATAGTTATTGGTGTCTCCAAATCTAGAGGTTTTTGCTAGGGTTTCATTCTAAACCAACAATCATGGAAAGTAAGATGAATAAAACCTTAAAGAGTCTGAAGCCAGAAGTATAGAATCACTCCCTTTAAGGATGAATTCATGGTTTATAGTAAGCAAATGAGTTAGGGTTTAGAACAAACCCTAACTAATCATCATGATTGGGTTGTGTATGGATAATAACCCATATTAGAGTGGGTTTGAGAGTAATTTAGGATAAATTGTTGAAAGAAAATAAGTATTGAAAGAGGAAATTGAGTAAAAGAGTTTACAAGAGACATGAATTAGTCTTGAAGGGTAGATGAAGTATAGAGTTGAAATGGGGATCAAAATATTGGAAAAAAAGGAGAGAAAAGCACCACATTAGGCATTCTCTGTATGTCTTCTATGATGGATTAGTTCACCGGTACAACCTGATCCCGGTCATTTTTGGCCAAGTTCTAGGTAGAAGTTAAGTTCTGGTCTGACTTGTTCTGGTTTTCCAGTTCTGACCAGTTTTCGTATTTGGCCATAACTTGCTCATTTTCATATCAGTTGGGTGATTCAAGTGTGAATTAAAATAGACTTCAAGGAGAACAAAACTTAAGAAGAATTGCCAAACTCTGATCCCTAAGTGGCCCAAAATACACACTCAAAGTGGGGCCATGTGCAGGCCATTTCCTGCATCAGTTTGACTATAGAGAATTCCCGATTGATTTTAACGTAACTTGAGTTCCGGTGCTCCGAATTGGGTGATTCCAGATTGGAATAGAACCCTTAGCACCTTAGCTTTAAATGATTATAAGGACATAGGGTCAAAATATAAAAGTTCATTTGGAAAAATAGAGTAGCCACAAACTGTCGTTAGAAAAAT
Organism: Tetrastigma voinierianum; assembly: GCA_016808115.1. Lineage (NCBI taxonomy): Eukaryota > Viridiplantae > Streptophyta > Magnoliopsida > Vitales > Vitaceae > Tetrastigma > Tetrastigma voinierianum. The sequence continues at coordinate 136,637 of JAEQBH010003671.1, read as the reverse complement.
CGGTAAATGACTAGTTGGCATGAAAATGCCATAACTTTAGTTTGGATGATCCGATTGGATTGATTCAATTTCTAAATAAAAAGTAGAATCATAGAGAATAAGAATACATGAGTTTATAATCTTTAAGTATAGAAAGGTATAGGAATATGTCATAATATATGATAGGTATAGAGTCGTAAAATATAATAAAAGATATGATGAACATGTAATGGAATATAAATAAAGTCAAATTACACAGATGATAGGCACATATGCGTATAAGATTAAATGATATGAATATATAGCGTGTATGATAAGTTATATGATAGATATACTTAAATGAATAGATAGAACATGGGAGCAAATGATAGGAATACGTAAAGATAGTATAAGATAGACATCACTAGAAAGAATAAGATGGAACACACACTAGGGAGTATATGATAGACCAAACTAATGATAAAAAAGATATGAATATATGTATTATATGGAGTATATGAGCTTGAAATAAACTAAGTTTATAATTCTATCAAATACGTAATGATAAGTATATATCATAAGCAATTCTGATAACAATAGTTACGTCTTTATGAGATATGTACGAAAAATGTAATAAGGCGATTATGCCTTAGGACCTGGTAGAGGGATAGATAGGCATGCCTATAGGGAAGATCTGATTCTTTGCCAGCATATTCATAGACGGATATTGAGGCCTAGTTTGGGTCGATGATATAGATCCGTTTGGATCGAGGTGGCCCACATGAGTCCTGCAATAGATAAATGCTTGCCTCGTGCGGTGATAGTACCTTGAGTGGATAGCATATGGCCATAAAATTCGCTAATACCGTCTGAGTGGTAATCATCGGGCTTATTAGAAGTCACTTGTCTCAAATACGAGTGATAAATATATGGGTACACTTAGTTATTTCTGAATCCATACAAAGGTATTCTTGAACATGAAAATAAAAGGAAAGTATACACAAAGGAAATGTATATGAAAGTATATATAATAGGATATGATAGGAGAAGCGTAGCCTTGCTATGCGATGAAGTATAATAGTTACAAGAATAAGAAGTACATTATAACTGATATGAAGAAAATAGGTAAAAACAGAAAAGTAAGGAATAGTACGGGATAACGGGATATGAAACGATGCAAGAGATGAACACATAATAGGAAAGTATACAATAGTACAAGTATGAAAGTGAAGATGAAATAAATCGTAGAGCCAGAAGATGAAAAGATATAGACTAGAGACATGCTTTGTAACTTGACAAAGAATAGGAACGTGGAAAGAGACATATAACAAGCATGAAAGATGAACACAAGACAAGTATAGGAATATGTAAAAGGTACTTTCGAATAGGAATACGAGAAAAAGTATAAATAAAGGAGATGCTAAAGACACGAGCATGTAATAGAAAGATTGTCTGATAGGAATATCGGATGATAAGAATTACATTATAGAGGAAATAATGTTTAGATATATATATAATGCCTTAAGCTTGTGGCCGGTCGCCATTGGGTGATTTGTCCATGTATGTTCCCAGCAAGCGTAAGCTTATGCGGGTGTTCAATCGGGTGTGAGTCTGATAGGAAGACGAGGATGGGGACGGGGCGTTGCATCGTAGCTTGGTAGGCTTCAGGAGATAGGTGCTCACCCCGTGGCCTTCCATGATCTACGAGTTTTGGCAATATTAAAATTGTAATGAGTACAAGTAAAGGGACTCTTGTATATGTGTATAGATTGTGATGGACACCACTCCGGTGGTAGTTCTTTGTATGTACAAATGATTTTTGTTATTACTGAAATTGTTTGTGCACCCGATAGGCTCTGGTCTGACTCACGAGAAAGAGCAGGTTAATGAGAGTCCCGGTAAAGCAATATATATAAGTATAGATAGTATCGCGCCACGGACTTCGGTTCGGATCGCATGATCGAGATTGGTAGGGATCGGGCGTGACGGGGCCACATGTCGGCTTTCCTGTTCGCAATCACGGCATCGGCGAGCACCGATCCTGAGTGTACACCACACTTGCCAAAATGTTGTCCCATAAAGGGTGAGCTACGCCCCCCGAGTGGGAATACCTCCCTACAGAGACTCACCGCCCACCTAAGTGCATCACGATATTCACTCGACATTTCACATTCACACATTCGATAAGAACATGCCAATTCTAAATGGAATCCTACATTGCCATCTTAAGCGAAATGAGATGAGACTCAATGTGTACAATGCCTCGAGACCTTCTAGATTCCCATCACATCAGTCATACCAACTCCATCACACAATGCCTAAGCCCATGTGTGATGGCGAGTCATTACGGATGACATCCCAATGATCATTTGAAACAAATTTAATTTGTTTATAAGCCCAAAACTTTTTGGATGATATCACCAATGATCGTTTATATTAATGAATGCCTTTTTGTGGGTAGCGAATTTTTGGTGTCACACCACATATTTTGCAAACCTAGACACTTTTATGGACTTTCACTATGTCTAACCATAATTGGCGGTCTTTTCATTTCAGAGGATCATCCGCCTAATCAGACGCATATTTTATTTCTTGCTTTATTCAATAGTCACGACTTTATTAGGCGTTGTCAGTTTGCTTAGAAACTACTTTCGATCAAACCACGAAATGTAGTGTCAGTTCATCGACCATCCACTCACACCCATTTTAATGTGATGTCCACGAATTATAAACAATGCAATATGTCATTCGTGTTATATCATGTCACATGCATAATGAATGCTACATAGACAACCTGATCCACACCCTTACTAAGTTGTCGCGAACAATCCACATCCTTGCATATGACTTCCATGCATCATTTCAGCCATTATCAATATATCACTCTGACATATATCAACATTCCACGCTGCAACATGTCATTATGTTCAAGCGATGACACACCTGATCAAACCATGTAATGATCATTTGCACATATAAAGCTAAATCGCGTATTAATACGTTAGAACACCCATATTGACATGCATCGTATCATTTCTTGGTCAAACGATGACCTCTCGATGAGTCACGCGTGGCCCATCGAGTGGCCCTTGGCTTGTTGATCATGTAGGGCTTCAGTGACCCCAAACAAGCCATAACATGCCACAATGTTAGTCCTCGGGCTCTCCTAGGCGAAGTCCTCCTCCACCTAGGTGAGCGAAGTTTCGCCTAGGCGGACCAGAGACCCCTCAATTCCTGTCCTCAGGCTTGCCTAGGCGAACCCCTTCACCTAGGTGAACCTTTCCTTTGCCTAAATGAAGAACCAATCTTCCCTAAGAAGATTCATGCCTTCGCCTAGGCAAACAAAGGTTCACCTAGGCAAAGAAACATTGAGCATAACCCAAAAATCCAGTTTTTCTTCCCAAAACAAGCCCTTAAACTAAAAACTCTCTTTTCTCGGTCCAAAGATGGAAAATAAACCAAGTAGGAAGAATTCCCTAACTCTTAGAGCGTAGATACACGGAGTGGAAGCCTCCTGGCCGTGACTTGATTTCCCGAAATCCTACTTGGATGTAGTAATCTTTCTTCCCAGAATGTAAATGCGTACCTGCGTCGATCGATGAACTTTTTGTTCTTAGCTGATGACAGAATATGAACCGTAGATCTTAGAAGGAAGGCTGCATTTCTCACTCTTCATACTCTAGCCTCTCCTCTCTCGATTCAATCGGGAAAATAGGCTCTTCCTACCCTCTAATTCCCTTCTTATCCTAACTTAAGTTTAAGTTAGGTGTGTGGCTCACGTCTTGCCACGTGTCCACCCTTGCTCGAATCGCGATTTGGCCCGAAGTTACTAAATTCTGTCTCGGTTGAGTTGAATCGTATCACTTATGAAACTGCTTCCGAGTCGTTCAGCTTAGAGATTTTCGTAAGCAATGCCGTCGCAGAATCGTTGGATGCCATATCCGCCGAAAAATGTGAAAATCAGATTGTTTAAATTGACAAAATTTGTGCGGGTAGCCCCAGATTTGAGAGACAATCCGATAGTGAATCTGTTTCGTTATTCGAGAGATAATAAAATTCAGGGTTTGTACTTGTCTTATTATAAATTCTTGTTTGCAAATTTTCAAAAAATTCGATTTTTCAAAAAAATTCGATTTTTCTTGGGTTTTACACTGTAAGACAACTTCCTATTATGAATTACAATAATTACGATGTGTAAGACACTCTAATTAACCTCCTAATAATTATAAAACGTGGGCTGCTATTGGTCGAAAAGAGAAAGTTAAAATGTGGGCTGCTATTAATTGGTCATGGGACGGAAGACGACAAGATCGTTTTACACCTACCTTTCCAGCATCATGGGCCCAATTGGTATACTAAATAAACAAATTTGAACTCCCGTGTTACTCTGCTAATTTAAATAATTACGATCATTGTTTGACATTTGTATTTACTAGCAATTGATTGTTTTGACTTTTTAATTATTCGATTACAGCTTATTCTAAAAGCGCTCTTGAAAGCTACGAGGGTACGTCCAAAATCATCTAATTTATATCGAAACCTCACGAAAGTCATGAAAGAAAAAGGCCATGCAGCATGCTGCCTTCAAGATTAAACATTGATAAAGTCATAAATTAATGAGCCGGCCGGGAAATAATGGTGTGGAGAAAAACAAATATTATTTGGATTAGTTTACAAAAATATTAGTGTCTATCTCCAAGTTTACTTATAGAAAGTTAGTCTTATGGGACCATGAGGCATCAAAGATTGGAAGGAACAAGAAAGAAAATTGTATCATGGATAACTTCAATTTTGTAGAAGTAGGAATATTGGTGTTTATCTAAATTTCTTATCTGTAGGTGTCTCATGACATGTGGAAGAATGGGGTAATAACAATAGAATCAATGAGAAGTCAGGAGAACAAGGATTTCTTTTCTAATTTTTTATATATTTTTTTTGATAAAAAAATATAAATTTTATAATCTTTCAAAATATTAGGGTCTAGTTGATTTATGTTTTTATCGTTAAGAACAGTTTTTGAAAAACAAAAAACATCGTTTTGATATTCTCTAAATCTAAATTTAGTATTTTATGTATTTTTCGTATTTATCAAAACAAAAACAAAAAATTCAAAAACTGTAACTAAGCTCTTACTTTCTACACATTAATTATTTAATTATAGCGAGTGTGTTACAAATGCACAATGGTTTGCTTTATTCTAATTGAAGCGAGCTTGATATTTCTGGATCCTTCGTCAATAAACCTCTAATTTTAGTCTTCAAAACAATCCCTCAAAAGAAGCATAGGCTATTTTCAATAATAAGAGTGAAGCAATTATCTTAATAAGTACACAATGTTTTTATCACCAATATGATATGATATATATATATGTTCCCTTAATATTTTTCCCACAATCAAATATACACATTAATCTAGGGGCGTAAAAACAAAGATACATATTAATCTATGGGCACATTTGAAACATCTATCTATATAAATTATGTAACATGCTGAAACAAAGATATAAATAAAATATGGACCCTTTCATCCTCAAAGATCATTAATGATGTAATAATAATCATTTGCATAGAGTGACTTGTAACACGCATGTATATTAAGTTCCAAGATAATTATTTCACAGGATAAGATTCATGGATGTTAACTTTGTTAGGTCGTATTTGATTAACAAATTTTTTACAGTGTCAGTCTTAATGTTTATTCCCGTAATTGAAAATGTTTTTATAGTCAGCCCAGAGTTTATAGATGAGCAGACGTTAATAACTCTAACTTGGCTCTGATGTGGAACCCATGTCATAACCCACTTTTCTCTCCTCTATTTCCTCTCTCCTCTCCAACCATCGCCCTAACCGGACCCGCCCTAGCCACAACCCCAGCCTCCGCCATAGCCCCACCCAACTCCAACCTCACCTAGCCCTCTCCCTAGCCGCCTACACCAAAAAACCTCAAGCCTTTTATTAATTCTTAAATTTTATTAAAATTTTATTTTATTTTAAAATCTGCTAAGTAAATTCAAATTTATTTTTAATATAAATAAATTATTTGTTATTTTAAAATGTACTGAATGAAATATTTTAAAATATAAATAATTTTTATTTTTTTATTTTTTATTAAAATTTTATTTAATTTTATGTCTAGTTATTTCATTAAAAATTAGATTTTAATTAAAATATTTAATATCTTTAATATAAATCTAGTTTTCATAATAATTAATAATCTAATAAATAAATAAATATTAAGAAATAATATTTCATAAAATTTGATTTTCTTTTTTGAAAAAACTCTTCCATTGATTTTTATCAAAAAATTGTATATAATACATTCATATAAAATAATTAATAATATAATTTGTATACATAATTTATTTTCTTCTATATTCATAATATTTTATATTTATTGTTTCATATTTTGAATCTATTTTTATTAATTTTGAATTCAAAAAATAATTTTTGAACTTTCAGTTTTGAATTCAAAATAAAATTTTAATAAAAAAATGAATAGTTTATTTATACTTTAAAAAAGATTTTCATTTAGTACATTTTGAGAAATAATAAATAATTTATTTATATTAAAAAATAAATTTTGAATTTTCATTTAGCAGATTTAAAATTTAAAAAAATTTAAGAGTTAAAAAATGGCTGGGGTTTGTTGGTGCAAGCGGCTGGGTAAGGTTGGAGTTGGGTGAGGGTAATGGCTGGGGCTGGGTTGAGGTAGTCCAATTGGGTTGAGGTTAGAGATTATAGAGGAGATGAGGAAATTAGAGGAAGAAAGTGGGTTCTGATGTGGGTTCCATGGTGGAGCCGTTAACACCCGTTTGTCCATTTACAAACTCCATTAACTGTATGAGCATTTTTAAGGTATGGAATAAACAACAATCAACTCAAAAAATATTTAAGGGTCAAATCAGACATATACTAAACAAGTAAGCACCTTATCCCATTATTTCACTGTAATTGATCTTGCCATGACAGAGCTCATATTCATTAAGGAACATGCCATGATAATTTTTAAGAAGCGTAAGGAAGCTTACTATTATGAATTACGCTAAATACGTTGTGGAACATATTCTAATCTCCTAATAATTATAAGATTTGGGCCGCTATTGGTCAAAAAGAGAGAATTGTGGGCGCGGGCGCTGCTAGTAATTGGTCATGAAAAGAAAGGCGACAACATCGTTGTACACGTACCTTTCCAGCATCGTGGTCCCAATTGGTAGAATAAATAAACAAATTTGAACTTCTCTATTGATCTACTGATTCAAGTATTTACAATCCTTATTTGACATTTTTAGTTGCTTGCGATTGATTGTTTTGACTTTACAATTTTCGATTACAACTTATTCTAAAAAACTTATGCTCTTGATAGCTACGGTAGGTACGTCAAAATCATCCAGTATATATCGGAACCTTACGGCAGCCATAAATAATAAAATTTATCTTATGCAGCCTTCAAGATTGAACATTGATAAAGTCATAAATTAATTAGTCAGCCAGCAAATATTGGTGTCGACAAAAATAATGTTATTTGGATTAATTTACAAAGACGTGAGTTAAGTTTACTTGTAGAAGATCAGTCACATAGGACCATGAGGTGTGTCAAAGATTGGAACGGATAAGGAAGCAAAGTGTAACATGGATAGCTCCAATTTTGTAGAAGTAGGAGTATTGGAAATTATCTCAAATTCTTATTTGTAGGTATAGCTGGGAAACAGGTTGGGTCAAATGACCCATTTTTATTTAGGTCAGTTTTTGATTGCCTCAACCTATACGGGTTTTTGGTCAAAATGGGTCAACACGGATCAAAATATTTAAAAAATGCTAAATATACCATTTCCTTAATTCTTTATTATTCAGAGTAAAGAAACAAACAAATATCTAGAGAAAAGAAGTAGCAAATTAAGATATAAACTTTGTTCATGTGTATGTTTTAATTAAGGAGACGATTTCTTATCTTAAAGCGTGTATTAACAAAAAAAAAAATGAATCTTAAAGAAACTACATAAGATCACCAAACATAATTCGCAATTACAAGGTAGCAATATAATTAAAAAGCATAAAAGAAAATGATTCTGTACAACAAGATAGCAAGACAACAGTTCCCACATTTCTTTCTTTTTTTTATAGGTAGTGACCACAAATTTTCCTGCCTACCAAACTGGCTCGATGACGATTTTCCTGGAATGATTTGAAAAAGAAAAAGTCAAACAAAACAAAAAACAGAAATATGAGTAGTGAGAATCATATAGCAACTCTCGTCATGGATCCATTTTGTGGTTATTTGAGTTTTTTTTTTATAAAGAGGTTATTGAGTTTGTTGGAGTATCATTAATTGTTGGCACAATCCTTGTCAAAAATAAAATTCATGAGCTGTTTAAGATGTTGTGGTAGTAGATGTTACAACAAACTGTGTAACACATCATTCCAGAATTGGTTATGTCTCGCTTGAGAGACAAGGTAAGGTGAACCTTACCTTAGTTAGGCCTCAACTGCATTTGAGAGATTTTCTGCAAATCACGCTAGATATTTAGGAAATCAAGGTTTATCCTTTGCGTATTAAGCAAGGAAGTATAAAAGGAAAATTGTCATGCAGATCAATAAAATCTCGAGTAGACGGAGATCCTACCTATAAGTCTATTTGGAAAAGAAAATATCCTACTTCATGAATAAGAAATGATATCAACTAGTGATGGCAGACATATAAAACGATTTTGGAAAATTGTGGATTTGGTTAGAATAAAGATTGTCATTGTGCTTAAAAGAAGGCGTAGGGTCCTTTGGAAGATCATCGATTAAGCATCTGAGGTTTTACAGGAGCATTTTGCGAAGGAAGCTGTATAGGTCGTGATGATGACGATGCACGTTTACTCCACTAGAGATAGAGTCATTGGGCATTTATGAACCCATATGCGTATGAGAAATAAGGGGAGCTTATTTCAATGTTTCTCTATAAGATAGTTAGGAGAAGACAGTTGTGAGAAAAAGGGAGCATGCCAGCCAAGTCAAGCGTATAATCTAATTGATATATAGTGAAGCACCTTACATTGTTTCAATCCTCGAGCGTGAGCAATTGCCAAACCACGTAACCAATCTCACATCCCTCGGGTGTGTGTGTGTGTGCATAATCTTCCTATTTCCTTCGCCGTACACATATTATCTACATGCGCATATTATAAAAGAGTTGTTGCCAACACTTATGTGATTAATCGCACCATTTGGTGCAACATCTCTTGAATCATTATCATAACAAACAATCGTTATTTTTTCAATTGGTATAAAAGTAGGTCACTCTAAGATACTGAGTGAATCGCAAAGTGTTTTTGACTGTTTGTCTCTAAGTGTTAGATGGATCTTTTGAAAAAGGCAGCTTAGTTGTTCATCCTCCTCTGTTAGACGGGACCAACTATAGGTATTGGAAAGCTCACATGCATGCATTCATCAAGTTTATGGACAAACTCGCTTGGAAAGTGTTCTTGATCGGCTAGACTCCTCCCATCGAGAAAGACGAATCAGGAAAGGACGTGCCTAAAAGCAAACTTGGCTGGTTTGAAGAAGAAGACAAGCAATCATCCAATAATTAGCTCTCAACACCATCTTCAATGGTGTAAGTCCTACAATTCAAAAAGCATTTCAGCCCGAGTTAGCGAAAGTGTGGGACATACTACAAGTCCCGGTTGAGAACCATACGTGCTAAAAATCAAAAGAATAAATTGCGATCTCTAGAATTTGAGAATCTTGAATGGAAGAACATGAGACAATCGGGCAATACCATGCGGAGCCAAGAAGCATCTGATAGTCGTTTATATCACGGGTGTGAGTCATTTATCCTTGGTGAAAAGATTCCTGAAGAAAAACTCATACGAAAGGTGTTTAGAACTCTGCCAGAGAGGTTCGCTTATAAGGTGGCTACTATTGGAGAATCAAAGAATCTTGAAACCATGAAGCTTGAAGAACTAATTGGTTCTCTTCGGACCTTTGAAATGGAACTTGAAGAAAATAAGAAACAGAGGAAGACAACAATGGTCTTTCAAATCGAACCCTGGCAAGTTAGAAGAAAGAGGAGATGAATATTATAGAATCCATGGCTCTATAACAAAAAAGCTTTAACTTAGTAAGCCAAAAAATGAACAAAGGGATCAAGGTACCACTCCCGACCCAAAATCGACTTTTGCCTTTAATTCTCCCACTGATTCCCCTCAAATTAAACAGTTTCCTAGAGTCGACCTGGCCAGAAAACAAAAGTAAAGGAATTCAGTATAGGGAATGTGAAGGGTATGGCCATATCCACGCAGAATGTGCCAACACCCGTAAGAAAAAAAAGTCTTACACAACGACTTAGAGTGATGAAGAGTTTGAGGAACGGGAGGATCCTTTCAGCAAACTTATGGTCTTAATTAGTTTGGCCTCAATAGGAATTGCTGGATGTCGTCACATGTTTGCATCATCCTCTCAATCATGGCGAGGTGTTGCAACAAAGCGAAGCGAGTGATAATGAAAGTCCCAAGTTAAGAGATGGTACACTCTATGGAGTTATGTATGAGAAAGCTGGTGAAGGCCCTTAATGAGCACGAATCATAAGCAAGTTTCCCAAGCGTGGCCAGCTAGAAAGTGGAACTTTAAATAGAATAATGTGCTTCTTGTGAGAGTATGAAAAAAGAAGGGAGCTAAGCAGACTAGGCTTGGATGAAGAAGGCGTGTGCATGTTGAATTCAAGTACCACAGCCTTGGAACAAATTTTGGAAATGGGAAAAAGGACTAAAGATCATGGAGGTCTAGGGTTCACCCTCAAAATCGAATAAAAGCAACTCAAAAAGGTAAAAATCGATGTTGTAGGAAGAAGACGCCCTTACTATAACTTAGGTGTTATTTCTGCAAAAAACTGGGACATATTAGGAAGGAATGCACTCACTTCTTAATGTGTCAAAAGATGAGGCAACAAGTGTAGCATTCTAAGACGAAACAGGTATGTAGAATAAAAAATGATGGGAGGTGTCTAGTCGTTTGCACCTCTTTAAAACTGAAGGTGGACTTCGATAGTGGAAGCTATAGACATATGACTGGCAACAGGGAGTTTTTTACTAATCTACAGCCATGCAGCTTATAATCAGTAACATTTGGAGATGGGGGTTAAGGTATAATTCTTGGAAGTGTCTCTCTGAACGTTCCAAGTATGCCTAAATTAAAGAATGTCCTGCTTGTGCATGGGTTGAAGGTAAACCTTATCAGCATTAGTTAGCTATGTGATGACAACTTACTTAGCTTCTTCAGTTCACTAAAGGAAGTTGTACAGTCATTAACACTTCCAACTCATGTGTCATGGAAGGAAATAGGTCATCAGACAATTGTTATCCATTGACTTTCTCAGGAACTTGCTGCACTACCCTGATGAAAAATTGAGATACTTAGCATAGAAGACTTGGTCACATAAGTCTAAACCCTTAATAAGGATCTTTACTTGACCGATCTTTACATTTTGAGAATTCCTAAGATGAGAAAGCTAGCCCTAGAAAAATGTACGGTCGTATCGACTAGGGAAACAAGTCTAGTCATCTCATAAGGTGACACAACAACTCTCTACCACAGGAACTCTTGAACTCCTTCACATGGACCTCATAGGGCCTATGAAGGTTGAAAGCCTTAGGGGAAAAAGGTATTCATTTGTGTGTGTTGATGATTTTTCCTAGATATTCATGGGTACACTTTCTCAGGGAAAAGTCAAACACCTTTGATGCATTTGAAGCCCTGTTTATAAAACTAACTCTTGAAAAAAATCCTTATCATAAGAAGGTTGTATGAATGAAGTGATTCTGAGGGAAGTTTGAACTCTCACTTCGAGAACTTTTGTAACAAACATGGCATAGGACATAGGTTCTCTTCCCCTAAAACCCCGCAACATAATGGAGTAGTTGAAAGGAAGAACATAACTCTACAAGAAATGGCTCGTGCCATGCTCGAAAATTTAAGAAGGTTAGGTTAAATATGGAGAGAATTAAGAAACAACCTGAAGCATTTTCATGAGTTTGGGCTTATGTGTTTTGTGCTAAATGACCAGGGGAACACATGAGCAAATTTGATCAAAGTGATAGAGGTATGTTCCTCGGATACTCTCCTAAATAATGAGAGCCTACAAGGTGTTAACGATAAACAATAAAAACAATTATGGAATCAACAGTAGTCGTTGATGATTAGAGAACTTCTTTTTCTGATTTAATGACAAAAATGGTAGCAAGACGAGACCCTTTGTGTACACGAGAGATGATGCCTCAAAAAATGACGCAACACCTAAGAGTAGACCCAGCCCTGACAAAGATGCCTCACCCTCTATCGAATCATCTTCTCAGTCTAAAAACCTTGCAACAAGCACTGAGGGGTCTAATTGAGAAGCCTCCAAATAAGTACAGAAAGATCATTCCACAGAGCATCATTAGAGATCTGAAAGCGAAATTCTAGCGGGAGGCAAGACTAAAGTCAATTACAAAGAGATGATTACACATGCTACACTTCCTCCATTGAACCCAAAAACATCAAGGAAGCTCTGGAAGACGAATATTGGCTTATTGCAATGCAGGAATAATTGAGTCAATTCACAAGGAATGAAGTATGAGATATGGTATCTCGGCTAAAAGATGTCAATGTTATAGGAACAAAATGGATCTTGAAATTAAATGGTGAAAATGGGAATATCACAAAAAAACAAAGGCTAGGTTACACGAGAATACACTTTCAGTGGAAGAATCCAACTTTGATGAAACATTTACCCTTGTAGCTTGCCTAGTATCAATCCGTCTTCTCATGGCCTTCGCATGCACTTTCCATTTCAAATTCTATCAAATGGATATCAAAAGTGCCTTCCTAAATGGGTACTTAAACGAAGAGGTGTAGCCTGACAGGTTTTGAAGATCCCTCATCTAAGTACTTGCCTGAAGCTAAAGAAGGCTCTCTATGGGCTCAAACAAGCCCCTATAGCCTAATACGAAAGATTGTCCAACTATCTTGTTAAGAAGGGATATTCTCAAGGGGAGCAGATCGTACCCTCTTCATAAAGCGAAGCAATAATGATATCATTTTAACTCAAATCTATGTCGACAGCGTAGTTTTGGTGCGGCGTAACGCAAAGTTGGGGTGGAACGCTGCGGGCACATGAGCGAATTTGAGAAGAGTCTAGTAGGAGGGTACCTATTTTACGGGGTGTAGGTCAAACAAACGGAGTAATGGAACCTTCATTTTCTCAATCCGAACATACGAGAACACAGTAAAAAAACATAAGCGCAACTCATACGTGAATACGGTCGAAACTCATGCAAAAATCTCTCAAGATGAAGGGTGTAAGGATGTTAACCAAACATTGTATAGAAGCATGATTGGCAGTTTACTCTACCTCACAACCAATGTTTAAAATATACGATATATCGTCGATATATTGGATATTGGTAAGGGTCGAAACAATATCGGCCATCGATAATCAGTTGAGTGAAAAATCGAGAAAAAATCGGCAATATCGACGATATATCGTGGAAAATATCGGGTTTGTGGCACACGTGCGTGTTAGTTTAATTTTTGGGTAAAATATCGGAGATATATCGGATATATCTCTGGAGATATATCGGGATATATCAGAGATATATCGGGATATATTGGAGATATATCCAAATAGTTAGATTTGAAATCCTGACTTGATCCAGCGGTTATGGATTGATCCCGGCGGTTTAAGAAGTCTAGCGGTCGGATTTGCACCAAGAATTCAAATCCAATGGCTATAATTAAATTATAAAAATATTTTTACCATCGATACGATTTTGACAAAAAAAAAAAAAATATCTATAAATCACCTTTAAATCATTCCATTTGATCACAAATTCTCTCTACCCATATCCAATCTTTATTTTACTATAATTTTTTCTTTGTGATAGTTTATATGGTCCTTTAATATTTTAAATTAGTTAATTTAGTAATAATATATTAATAAATTAATATTTCATGTTGAATTAATATTTGAAATCAAGTTATATATTAGTTAATATTGTGTATGCATATTATAAATTTATAGTATTATATGAGAACATATTTAAATTAGTTTAATTTAGTAATAATATATTAATAAATTAATTTTTCATGTTAGTTAATATTTGAAACAAGCATGTGGATGAACCCAGGAATTTCCTATCCGCCAGAAGTTGTGGATACAAGTCGAGACACATTTATGCATGACATGTTCGATCTATAATCAATATTGAACTCTTATGTCTTGGACTGAGAGTGTATCTTTCTTAAGATGGATCCTCCATCAAATGTTGCAATGGAGCCACATCGATCTTCATTTTGATTTTAAAAGCTCATTGTAATGTAATTTTAATGTATATATTTGATTATTAATGTCATTTTTACACTTTTAGAAAGTATTTCCATGAATTTAAAAATATTTTTGTTAATTTCAGATATATCGATATTCATGTAAAATATCTAAAATCCTCTCTATCAAATCAGTACGATATATATGTCAGCGACATTTCCATCCTTGCTCAACATGTGACCAAGACTTATGCTACGTGTCGAATGTCTTTCGATAATGGGCACACTTTGAGGAAAGTCATCTAATTGCTTGTCAATAAGATTATCAAGTGTGTCAATGGAACTACAAAATTTGGGCTATGACACTCTCATGACTCCACAACTACCCTAATGGGGGTATTGTGATGCCCATTGGGCCGACAACTCCGACAATCAAAAAGTACCTTGAGTGGGTTTTTTTCTCTTGGAAACAACTTGGTCTCTTGGTTTAGAAAAAAGCAGAATATCATATCTCTCTCTACAACGAAGGTAGAATATATTGCTACCTGTTGCAACTATTCGCAACTTATCTAGATGAAAAGTATGCTCCAAGATTATGGTGTTGTGCAAGATCTTGCACATCATTCTATCTGACAACACATTGTGACAACATGCATGCGATTAACATCTCGAGAACCCGGGTTCGGCATTCACGTACCAAGCACACCTATATTCGACATCATTTTATTCGAAGTCTTGTCAAAGACAAAGTAATTGAGCTCAAACATGTTCCCACAAATCACCAACTCGTCGATATCTTCACCAAAGGTCTAGATGCCTCTCAGTTTGAAACACTTTGCACCTCCCTAGGGATGTGTGTCATGTGATACAGAAGACCACAAAAGACTTCAAGGTGAGTCCTAAAAAAATAATAACAATTAATAATAATAATAAAAAAACCTGAAGGAGTCTTATCCCTATTGTGACACTTTGTTTTTCTCGCTCCTTTGTTCTTTTGCTACCTCATTATCATTACAGCCTCGAAGACAACAGTTTCTCTCGAAAAAATGGGAGAAGGTGGTGCATTATGACCTCCATAAACTATAGCGGCAATTTGCATTTATTCTCAGTACACTCTCCTTTTAAGTGAAGTAACCTTTCTTGGTTGCGTTTGGAAAATTCCAAAGTTGTTTTCTTCTCTCCAAAGTCATCTGCCTTAATTCTCAGTAGCTCTCCTTGCATCATCCATGGTTTCCACACGCTCAGGATGGGCAGGGGGTCGAAGGAGTTCTTCTTGTTGTTTCTCTACATCTGCTCAAGGGAAATCTCAAGAAAACCCCATCCTTACTGAACCCACTGTTGAGGAACCCCTCGTGGTTGCTCCCCTTGCCACCATGCCACCAGCTACCTTGGTGCTTTTTGATGCTTCAATATAAATTATGGCTAGATTTGAGGGTTCTACTGGGTAGGACAAAGAAACGAGGACCACCATCTCCGATAAGGCTGTTTCGCACCTCTCTTAGTCACCAACACCCTCAGTTCCTTTGACCTCTAGATCTACGTGCATCCCACCTTCAATTTCATCGGACTCCTTGGCCGAAGTTGAGATTGACACGTAGATGATGTTATAATCCATTTGTTGTTGTGAAGTGCAAGCAAAGTTGGACAAGCATCAAATTCGCAAGCGACATCTCTACGGCTAGGTTCGATCAAAATTCTTTTGTCATACCTTCTCCTCCTCCATAACAGTGAGGATTGGTTTTCTCTGTCTGACTCGTTTGACCACTCTTAGAACAACAACTCTTGGTTGTTAGCATCTCAGCGGCCTTTGCGAAAGCCTCCTTGGTCTATTCCAACAGTTTCGCGACCACCCAGATGTGTGATGAGTGCCTAAAACACTCATGCCATACCCGCGTCTGTCTTATGGTTTTAGCTTAATTTTATAGTTAAATACGCATTTCTATGGCCTGATATTTGATTCTTGCATTTTGTGAGCAGTAGGTGGAACGGGCAGTTTTTGGGACCATTTTGGAGCTGAGAGAAGAAAAGCATAAAGCTAAGCGGGAGCGTCGCGGCGATCTGACGTCGCGACGGTCGGGTTCTTTATGAAGAGGAGATGTGAAGTGGCGGCGATCGCGGCGCCTCAGCGTCAGCGGCAGCCTCCAACGTCAGCGACGCCTCAGCGTCGCGGCGCCCATGCTGTCAGCGACGTCGGTAGCGATTTCTCCATCACAATCATTAAAAGCCAAAGGGACCAAAAAACGAGGGTATCGGGCGTCTGACGAAGGGCCGCAGCGGAGCGACAACGACCGGATCGCGGAGAAGAGACCCACTTTGTATTTTCTTCTTTTAATAAAGCGGGTTGATGTTTTATAGATTGAGTACTTACTGTGTGATACTTTCGATGTGTTCTAGTTTCATATCTAGGGTTTTGTTGAACCACATCACGTGCATGGATTAGAGATTTGGATTTATATTATTAAGTTATTTATGACTTGTTAGTATCACACTCTTATATCTATGATTTATACACGTGTGATGTACGACGACATTGGCATGATTTTTTCTTCAGGTATCAGATGTCGAAGATGAGGACGCCCAGGGATCTGAATAGAGCGACCCTTAGTCAATTCGGTAAATAGAGATATCCCGATTCCGAGAGTGGCGATTAAGGTTAGAACATTTAAGAGTTTTGGAGCATTGAGTTGGGGTAGAGATACACTCAACCCTGTTAGCGAGATAGGCGGATACACTTCGAGAGAGGGTATCTTGTAGACACGATCACCCCGTCATCAACAAGTCGTGAATAGACTGATTAGTAATTTCTCTAGGTAGTAATCCATCAAAAGTGGCAGGGGGAGACATAGCCCTAGTCTCCACAACATAGTAAATTACTAAGATAAATTGGATCAGTTTAATTTCACACATTAGTTAATTTGTCACTCAAAGTTTAAGTCCAGATAATATTCAAAGGTTAAACTCAGTAATCAACGCACTTTTTCCCGTGGATCGATATCGTGCCAAAATTTTCTTGTATTACTTGATACAATGCGTGCGCGCGCACATGGCGTATACATTTGCATCACGGCTGACTGCATCGAGTTTTGGTGCTAGTTCTTTGAGGGAAAAGTTTAGTGATATTGATATGACGATTAGATATTACTACAGAATTTTGTTTTATTTTGTTTTACAAGTCTTGATAATTTGGTCTTTTGTTTCGTGTGTGATTGCGGAGTCAAGGTTCACAGGTGAGTGCATGCGAACACGAGTCAGTGAACTACACGGATTTGATCTGATAAGAAAGAACCTTAAGCCCAGGTGCCAGAAATGAGAACGACCTGGGAACATAAATCTACGATCATGGGGTAATGAAGAGCATGATCTTAGCCATGAGCAAACGAGGAACCCTGAAAGGGATCTGTGGGAATACTTGATAGAATCATGCACGGGCGTTTATCTGACCCGGATAGTCCATTCATGTTGCTAGAGGAGTTTGCCCTCGCGCTACAATTGTTGGTGGTATCAGAAGACCTATTGACGAGCAACTTGAGGTTAAAGTCGGTAACCTTATAGATGCTTGAACATCTTGTTCACGGTTTGCCCAATGAGAATCAAATATACATTGACGACTTTCTCGAAGTTTCTGCGACTGCAATCAAGTACAATGGGGTCCGCTTTGAAGAGAGGCACTCAGGTTGAGATTGTTCCCACTCTCACTAGGTGATAGAGCCAAGCATTGGTTGACAAGTCAACCACCGGTTATTACTTGATGGAACGATTAGTGCGAATTCTGACCGAAGTTCTTCCACTGTAGTACTTACGGTGGTGCGAGAAATCGACACTTTTGGATGACCCAGAGGGAGAGAACGGCGAGATGGATGCAGTCCATATACATAATGGTATGAGGAATGCGACTAGAGCATTGATTGATGCCTCGGGAGGGCGGTAATGAAGAAGACCACAAACCCGAGCATATGGAAATCTTGGAAAGCCATTCTTACTAATACTAATCGTGCTTT
Organism: Tetrastigma voinierianum; assembly: GCA_016808115.1. Taxonomy (NCBI): domain Eukaryota; kingdom Viridiplantae; phylum Streptophyta; class Magnoliopsida; order Vitales; family Vitaceae; genus Tetrastigma; species Tetrastigma voinierianum. The sequence goes on along the minus strand of JAEQBH010003671.1, from coordinate 118,399 downwards.
GAAGACTACACTAGTGAAGATATAGGCGGCACAGAGATAACGGGTTCTCAGCCAATCTGGTTACTCATGTCACCACGACTTGCTAAATGGCGACTAGACGGTAAGGTACCACGGTGCCATACATACCCGACCATTGAGTTGTGTGAGATTCTGGAGGGCCGGCCTGGCTGACCTGAATGCGGTCGAGACACCAAGCATTAGAAGCCGAGGCCCGGTATGTGTCGAGGTTTAATCGAGTCGATCTGACAATAGGATCGATGTTGGGACGCGGCTATCGAGAACCAAAATCAGGGCTGGTGGCGTAATAATCGAGAATAGTAAGCTTGGTCGGGAGTTATGGATGGAGGAGCAATTAAAGCGACATGCCACCACCACGAAGCGGCGAACCACCTCAGAAAAATTGGACTTGGAAAAAGCCCTTGCGCAAATGCTCACCTCACATCTTGCCTTTATAGATGAGACAAGGCGAGAATCATACAACCTGAAGCCACCCGATTGAACAATCAGCGACAGCATAGTTGAGAAATTTAGAGGTGCGAGATGGGCGAATGGCAAATCTATTAACGAAAGGCATCAGGGTTCATACGAGACACTTTCGTAAGTGAACCCAGGGACGAGGAGGAATGGTATGTAAGCAATCACGGCGAGAAGTGGTAAAGTTGGCGATATAAGGGAAACCTAGTGGCGGAGGAGGTGAGCGGGAAGTCATCCAGTCTAGTCGAATGATAATATGGGAGGAGCAGGCGAGAAATAGTATGTGGGAGGCGAGCTGCGGCAAAGTTGCCCATAACCCTTAGCCTAATTCAGGTATCCCACAGCGTCTAAAGAAGCATAGAATTTGGATAAGCGAGTTCACAGTTTATGGAGGTATTTAAGCGCACATCAATATTCCGTTCTTGATGCTTTCTGGAGCAAAATCTTAGGGTTATATGAATTTATGAAGGACATCTTGTCTCGAAGAAGACTATGATTCAAGCAGATTAATCTAATTGAGGAGTATAGTGCCATCATTTAAAGGAAATTGCAAAAGCTAAAGACCGACGGTTTCACGATCCCTTGCACCATCAGCCATCTTTGAGAGGCCTTATGTGATTTGGGCGCCGTGTGTCTAATGCCTATCCATATTTAGGCCAGTTTGGGGGTTAGGAGCTGCGCTATTCTGATCCTCGACTAAATGACAGGTCCTTAAAGCATCCGAGAGGGGTGATAGAAGATGTCTTAGTGAAGGTTGACAAGTTTATCTTCCCAGTAAATTTCATTGTATTAGATATGGAAGAAGATAAAGAAATACCCATAATATTGGGTAGACCGTTTCTTCTGTTAGCGGAAGCGATGATTGGCGTTTAGAGGAGAGTTAAAATTGAGTGCGAGGAAAGATGAAGTCAAGTTCAAACGTGTTGAAGTTGTGAGACATTTAGCGAGAGAGTGATACATGCTTCATGACGAGAGGCAGAAGTAGAGGCTATAGTGTCTGGCAGTGGGTCTCAGCGATCCTTTGGAGGCTAACTGATAGAGTGATTCGAGAATCTAGGCGCGAGAGGTAGAGTATGTAAAATGGATGGATTCCTTGAACCCGATAGAAGGATATATTTTGAATCTCTAGGTGAAAATGCTAAACGCCCGGTCACGTCGTTGAGCAATGACCAGTGGAACAAAGCCATTACCTAGCCATTTTGAAGTATGCATATCTTGGGGCGGACTCCACCTTACCTGATGATTATTTCGTCCACGGCCGGCAATAGGAAGATAAGTTATTGAGGGTACTTAGAGAGCACAAAAATGCGCTCGGATGGTCTCTATCCGATTTAAAAGGGATTCACCCTTAATATTGCATGCATCGAATTTTGTTGGAAGATGGTCGCAAGCCTTCCCGGTGGAAACCTGAAGGTTGAATCAGTATGAAAGAGGTAGTCGTAAGGAGAGTATTAAAGTGGCTAGATCTAAGGGTTATTTATCCACTATTTACGTGACGATTGCATGGGTAAGAGTCCGGTGATAGTACCTAAAAGGGGGAACAAGCAGTCATAAGAGCCAGGAATAACACATTCTGCCTTCTAGAACGATTCTTGGGTGGAGAATTTGTATTGATTATCGGAGGCGGAATAAGGCCCGCTCGAAAGATCATTTCCATTGTCGTTTCTAGATCATATGTTGGATCGATTAAGCGCAGGCCCACGAATCTTATTTCTTTTTTGGATGGATATTAATTTACAATCCAGTTGCTATAGCCCACCCGAAGAAGATCGGGAGAGGCGGCATTCACATGTCCACTGCGGTACGTTCGCATTGCGGATGCCGCCCGGGCTATCACGTCTGTGGGCACATTCCAACGCTGTATGATGGCCATATTCTCCGATATGGTTGAAAAAACAATCGAGGTATTCATGGATGATTTTTCGGTCTTGGGTAGCTCATTTGATAATTGTCTGGAGAATTTGAGGTCGGTGTTGTTCAGATGCGAGGAGACCAACCTTGTACTCAATTGGGAGAAGTGCCATTTATGAGTATGAGGCATTATACTAGGGCATCAGTTTGTGAAGGAATAGAAGTGAAACGAGCAAAGATTGAAGCAATGAGAAATTACCTCCATCCTCATCGTAAAGGGCCAGAAGCTTTTAGTCCACTATTGGATTCTATAGACAGCTTCATCAAAGACTTTTCTCGGTGCAAGCCGTTATGAATTTGCGGTCGAGGACACCATTTGAGTTTGATGCACAGTGTATGCGCGCATTTTCAATCTTGAAAGATAAATTGGTATCGGCTCCTTTGTTAGTAGCACAGTTAGGCTTTCCGATTTGAAATTTAATGTGTATAGTGACTATACGGTGGAAGCGGTGTTAGAAGACAGAAAAGAGAAAGAATATTCCAGGTGATCTACTATGCTAGCCGAACCTTGAATGATGCCCAGCTGAACTATGCCACCACGGAAAAAGAACTATTGGCCATTGTCTTTACCTTTGAAAAATTTAGGCCTTATTTGATTGGCAACAAGGTTGTAGTCCACACTGATCATTCCGCCATAAAATATTTGATGACTAAGAAGGACGCCAAACCGGACTAATCGGAGTGGGTTCTCTTCTTTGCAAGTGAAGCTTAGAGATTAAAGAAAGAAGGAGCAGAGAATCTGATGGCCGAGATCATCTATCACGGTTATAAAGAGGCAAGTATTGAGGTCGAGTGAATGAAGATTTCCAGATGAGCAGATCTTAGCTATTGAAGACAAAGAGGCGGTTCCATGGTTTTGAGCTCGTGTATGAATTATTTGGTGGCCCCAAGGTGATCCCTCAATTTGTATCCGAGAAAATTTTAGCACACTTGAAATACCACTATTGGGAGGAACTTTATTCTCGAGCATTGTGATGACGAGTGATCGGAGATGTGTGCTCGAGAAGATGAAATGAAGAGCAGGTATTTTGAACCAGCACACACTTTACCATGTGGAGGACATTTTGGTGGCGAGCAGCTGACAGGTGTAAGTCAGGACTTCTGCGGCCTAGCTTATTCAAGGATGCTCATCATTTCGTATCCACCATGCACGACCAAATGCCGTGAATGGGAGCATTTCTAGAAAGGACGAATCGCCCATGCACATAAGTGCAGGTAGAATTTGTTTGATTTATGGGGGATGGAGGATGGATTTCATAGGTCCATTTCCCCCGTCTTATAATAACGTACATCTTCAGCGGCAATAGATTATATCTCTAAAACAGGTTAGGCTTAATCTCAGGCTATTTCAATGATGCCCCGGGTGTTTGATTTCTTCGTAGCCACATATTCTCATGGTTCGACACTCCGGCGATTCCTGATAACGGTACCATTGCGCAATAAGATGATTGACAAAGTCTTGCACAAGTATAGGTCGCGACATAGTACGTCTCGCGCCTGCCACCCACGGACAAATGGAGCAAGCGAGAGGTATCGAATCGAGAAATCAAGTCCATTCTGGAGAAAACAGTTAACAACTCTAGGAAGGACTGGTCGAAAGATCGGATCTTATTTCTGAGCATCGAACAACATTTAAGACACCTTTGGGTATTTCGCCATTCCGAATCGTTTATGGAAAAGCATGAACATGGACAGTACATTAGCCGGAGAGAAGCAGATGCTACAACTCAGTGAACTGGACGAATTCCGGAATGAAGCTTATGAGAATGCTCGCATATATAAGGAAAAGATGAAGGCCTAGCATGCTAGGAAAGAATTCGAGAGTGGGAAAGCGGTAGTCCATAACTTGTTTATTCCGGACTCAAAGCGTTTCCTGAAATTAAGTCAAGATGGTCGGGACCATTCATAGTGACCCAAGTTTTTCCACATGGAGGGCGCGATTCATATCAGAGAAAAGGAACATTCAAGTTAACACCCAGGTTGAGCCGGAGTACTTTGCCAGGGGGGCGGGATTCCGTGCGAATAAGCGGACCATTCCATTAGACACACGGAAGAAATACGGTGGCTTGATCATATGAGCCGGGTTCTGGGCACATTAGATCGGGGCGTCGAGGCTAGCGACATTAAGCAAGCATGGCAGGAGGCAACCAAGTTTTCTTGAAATCTTTCTTTCCGTAGTTTAATTTTTATTGTTTGTTTTAAGTTTGGTTTAGTTTTACGTGCTCCTTCCATGTCGAGATTTTCTTTTAGTATGCATTTTCAGGACCCGAGACCGAAGTCTTGTGGAGTATCAGCTCGAGAAACTCACGTCGGCGAGTTAAAAGGAGTCCCTGAAATACCTGATTAGAAGTGGGGTTCTCATGCCTTAGAATGCGGTAAAGATTTGCGTTTTGGTTTCTACGTAGCGTCGCGGCGATTGGATCTCAGCTATCGCGACGTCGATTTGCCCCTTCTGGAGCGTCAGCGGCGTTGGTTTATTATAGCGTTTGTGGTGGATCGGCGTCGCGACGTTAGTTTGAGACCCGCCGCGTCGCGTCGCGGCGTTGGATCTCAACGTTGCGACATTGAAACGCCTATCGCCGATAGCGTCCGCGACGTTGAGCCAGTCGCGGCGTTGACGACGTCCGCGGTTGAGCGAAACGTCCGCGATGTTGAACGGCGTCGCGGCGTTACCGCGTTTATTGCTTGGGCGTCTCTTATTTTTGCCCCTACTCTACTTTTGCACACTCTGCGGAATCCTCACACAACCCTACCGCACCTCCATTATCACCACCGCCGACCACCCTGTCGCTTCCCCAGCTCACGCCCGATCCTCAGTCCTATGCGGCGCATCCATCGCCCACGCGATGGTGTACCTACACTGCGCCGGCTCCTAGTGAGTTCTGCACCCTTGGGGCTCGACCCCATCTGGTCCCCACTGCTAGGTCTAGTTAGTGCCTACTGGCCCATTAGGTGACCTAGAGGTCGTAGAAGTCTCCCTGAAGGCATCCTAGCCTGCATTCCCATTGGGCACCCAGGTGCTCGACCTATTGTCTAGGTCACCTAGGAGTTGCCTTCTTTGTGCCATTCGGCCCCAGTGTGCCCCTTGGTGCTTAGCAGGTCTAGACCCATCCTTATACACCGATGTCGGGCAACCATCCAAAGTTGCCCACTAAAAGGGGTCGGGCCAGTGAGGACCCGACTCGAATTGATATCACGAAATTTGTGATGAAGGTGCCAGCCGATCGGTTTATTTCCATATGTAAGAATCGGTCCTTCATCAAGGAAAAGGGCTTTCACCACCCCGACGATTTCTTTCGCAAGACCATTGGGACTAAGGGATGGCGAGCGCTATTCCAACCACCTCGTCCAGTTGCGACGAGTGTGGTACGAGAATTCTACGCCAACCTCGCCTCCCATGTCGTCAAAAAGGTCCGAGTGCGTGGTGTGTTAGTAGACTTCAGCGCGCTGTCTATCAACCAATTTTACAATCTTGACCCAGTTCCTCCAGAACCTTTGATCGTATGGTGCCAGACTACCGAGGTCATCGGGTCTTGATATGGCGGGGTGAGTGGGCGCTCAATAATGAAGGGCACGCCGTGCGCTTCAAGGCCAAGCTTATTTGGCATATTCCCTAGTGGCATCGCTTCATCACGTCGCGTCTCATTGGAAATGACGGTGATGTGTGAAGTGACCGCTAAGCGTGCCCTGCTCAACTACGCCATCATCCAGGACATACCCTTTGATGTTGGGCAGGTTATCGAGGATGCCATCCTCCATAACCGGGACGCGAAAATGAACCTGGGGCACCCCTTTCTAATATACGGTTTATCAAGCGAGTCGAGGTGCCCTTAGAGGACAATGAGGCGTGGATACACCCCCATTAAGGCTATATCGGTCAAGCGTGACAAACCGGGTGTACCACGACCTGAGGGGACGTACGACTCGAGAAATGAGCCCTTGGACGAGGATGAGCTCCATAAGTATCAGGCTCGTTTTGGAGCTCTAGGCCATCCAGGGAGTGGCCAGCGAGACGGTCCTCAGCTCACCCGCCACCCCATACGCCGACCTCAAGGGTGGTCCCATCGATCCACACACGACTTAGGGACGGTCTTTCGCCCTCAACGACCGTTTGGATGCCTTTTGGGGCGAGACCGAGAGCAGGAGTCCTCATTACCCAGATATGGAGGCCCTCCCGCGGCCCGACATGCGTCTTGTCTGGCCAACCGGGCAGCTATTCTCGAGTCGGCGGTCCTCTAGGCCTAGCTCGCCCAGCTTCGCACTCCACCAGCCACCGCCGCCACCACCGCAGTGACACGACCGATCACCAGGGAAGTTTCCTTCACCCTCTCTTGTTCTTTTCTAGCCAGTGGGGACACTGGACACATCTGTTTGGGGGGGTGTGGGTGGTGATCGGGTTTTGTTAGATTAGTATAGTTTTGTGATGGAGTGTTCGTATTCTGCTGGTTTGATACGTATTCTGCTTTGGTTAGTTTAGTTCACGTTTGTTTTAATTCATGGGATCGATGTTTGATTATGTTTTTTGTTTTTGGTGAATATTCTCTTGTTGTTTTTAGATGTTTGATGATGTGGTGTAGTGAGTGCGTGGCGGTGGATGCACTGACCAATTATATCATCGACGAGTATAACTCAAGTTGTGGGTGTTGATCATGAGACAGTTGAATGGGACGAAGAACCAAATGAATGCATAAGATATGAAACTAACATGGCGGCTATCTTTCGCATGGACAGACCTCTGGGCACCACGACGGGCGAGCACAGTTAAAACGACAGGAGTCTCTAAACATCAAAGAGATGGGACACCGTAAATAAAGAGTTGCGCCGAGCCCCGAATGGCAAAGAAAAAAAAAGGAAAAAGAAGAAGCATGAGAATGAATAGAATTGGGATCTTCGATCGGAATCCAGAGACACGATCAAAGGGCCGTTCAAAGCCCGATGCCTGAGCCAGCTGGCAGGAGTCATTGACTTCACTGCCCGTTACAGGGGATAGAAGATGGAAGTTTCCCCTAACTTAGGGCCCTTAGGTTTAGTTGAGTGTTCGGGGTGGCGTTCGGGGGCGAATGCCGGTGCGCCAACTCAGCGGTGGGAGTCACCCGACTAATCTGATTACATGAACACTTAGCATAAACCTACAGGCACTAGTTTTTCTCGTATGCGTGGTATGTTGGCGTATTAAACGGTGTGTTCCTATCCTTAGTAGTTAGATTCTCAGTAGGTGAGTTAAACTCAAGTTTGGGGCGTTGGAACCCAGGGTATACACTAGAGGTCATTTATTCAATGCACATGGGGTCCTTGGGAAGGTTATTGAATACCTCGAGAGGTTGGCGCTTGTCAAGCGCACCGAGGTTCAAATGAATTCTTTTCGAGAAGGTCGAACCTCCCTACGGATCCCCTGAAATTTGAACAAAAGGCAAGAATGTGAGTCGGTCCATTTTTGATCCTTCGTTTATCAGCATGTGCATCACAATCCTAGTGTTAGGGTATAGTATGTAGGTTGTGTGTCCAGTTTAGAGTCAGTTCTTGCTTGGGAATGACGGCTAAATCTGAGGGGTGTGATGAGTGCTTAAAACTCATAAATACCAACACCACGTCTGTCTTATGGTTTTAGCTTAATTTTATAGTTAAATACATTTCTATAGCCCGATATCTGATTTCTGCATTTTGTGTGAGCGATAGATGCGTGGCGATTTTAGGACCATTTTGGGGAATGAAAGCATGAAGTGGCGAGGAGCTATGGCGTCGCGACGTCCCAGCGTGTGACGATCAACATGAAGAGGAAGTCAACAAGTGGCCAACTTCGCTACGCCTCAACGTCGCAACGTCAGCGCAATTTCTCCATCACAATCATTAAAAGCCAAAGGGACGAGCGAAATTGAAAGAATGTACGGCGAAAATTGCAAGCGAAGCGGCGACCCGGGATCGGTGGAGAGAGACCTATTTGTATTTTCTTCTTTTCTGATAAAACCGCTTATGTTTTATAGATTGAGTACTTGTGTAATTACTTTCAGTATGTTTTAGTTTCATATCTAGGGTTTTATTTAGACATTGCGATTTATGGATTAGAGATTTGGATTTTATATTATTCGAGTTATTTATGACTTGTTAGTATGCACTCTTTATATCTATGATTTATATTACGTGTGATGTCGCAAAACATTGGCATGATTTTGCTAGGTATCAGAGATCGAGATGAGGACACCCGGGGGATACGAATAGAGTGACCCTTGGTCCAGGTGGGTAAATAGAGATATCCCGATTCCGGGTGGCGATTAAGGTTGAACATTTAAGCGTTTGGGCATTGGGTTGGGGTAAGTGCACTCAGCCACACGCGCTGGCGAGATGGCGGATACACCTCGAGAGGGTATCACAGTGAACCGCGATCACTCCGTCACCAACAAAGTCGTGAATGGCGATTAGTAATTTCTCTGGGTGGCCAATCCGCCGAAAGTGGCGGGGAGACATAGCCACAGTCTCCTGACATAGTAAATTGCTAAGATAAATTGGATCAGTTTAATTTCACACATTAGTTAATTTGTCACTCAAAGTTTAAGTCCAGATAATATTCAAAGGCTAAACTCAGTAATCAACACACTTTTCCCCGTGGATCGATATCCGTGCTTCAGGTACCTTTGTATTGCCGTCTGACGCATGCATGGCATGCATAGGCGTATCATTTTACACATCACGCTTTCGACCTATCAATGTGCACCTCCCAGCCAAAGTCGACGCCATGCCTCTACTAATGCCTCAGCCAGTTCTAAGCAATCACAATGATTCCTCTTTGACTTTCATTCTACCTTGTGGCATTCTATGGTCCCACGGTCTTTCATCCTTGAACGGACCATCCATCACCAGGATTTTGATTGTTGGGATCTTTAAATTTGTTTGACATTGTGACCAAGGTGTCTCCTTTTGTGAAGATTGTTGTGCTCGAATTCTACTCCAATTTGACCAAGGGGATAGGCAATCACACTTCCCCTTAATTCCAGAAGGTTTATGTTCGGGGCCATAGATTTGATTTCTCATTAAGCATTTTGAATGCCTATCTCGATTGTCCTTAACCTAATGGACCCATCATCCAACCCCCAATTCAAGAGGTTATTTCAGTTATCACCGACAGTAAGTTGTCTTCCTAGCCTACCAAGGGCAATGTTCGTTCTTCTATTATGACCATAAAATACTCCATTCTTTATAAGATCAACATCTATAATTGGCTTCACGGGGTTTGATCATATTCTCTGACATGTCGAATCTTCTGTTTTGAAACTTGGAGTTGGATATCTGTCCTTCATATTTGGGATTCTCGTGGATCAACAAACCTCCATTCTCCTTCGCACTAATACATTATGTGGGCCCCCGTCTAAGATCCAATTGAATCCTAGGCTATTCTAAGGTCTGCACAAGACTGATACCCCTCCGAGGAAGGGTTGTTACGATCCTGCCTCCACCAATGATTCCACTTTGGCTCTATCACCAGTGCCTTCTCCCTCGCTGATCCCCCGCTAAATTCTCCACCTTCGTGACATTTCGGACTTGTTGCTCACTTGCAAGTCGAGCTACAAGTGTTGTAAGACCATGCCTCCTTGCTCAAATATATCTTGCACTCCAACCAAGATAACCAAGCCATTGTCTCGACTTCCTTGTTACGCTAACCCGCTTCATGTCGCTTCGTTCCCTCCGACCGAGCGAATTCACTAGCCTACTATTGCGCGATACCGAGCCTTTCACTTTTCCCCGCTCTCGAGGACCAGCTTCCCTTCTTTTGTCTTCTTTAGCAAAATGGGAGAACACTGCCCACACATTTTTGGATATGGTACACTCTAGCTTTTTTTAATATGGATATGGTACACTCTACCCACATATTCTTGGATATTCATTTGCGCCCATGTTCGATATGGTCAACTCTGCACATGCTATGTTTGGGAATTATAACTCTATGTTGTGGATGATTATTTTCTTTATGGTAATGTTTTTTTTACTAGCATGATCACCTCTTCTGCTCACCAAATGCTCTTAATTTTATTTTTTCCAAAGAATGCCAAAAGGGGAGATTGTTGGAATGTCATTATTGGCACAATCCTTATAAAAAATAAAATCCATGAGGTGCTTTAGATGTTGTCATGGTAGATGTTACAAAAAACTGTGTAACACATCCTTTTAGAGTTGGTTATGTCCGCCTATTGACATAGCACAAGGTAAGACAAACCTTACCTTAGTTAGGTCTCAACTGCATTTGAGAGATTCTCCGCAAATCATGCTAGATATTTAGCAAATCACGGTTTATCCTCTACGTATTGAGTAAGGAAGTATAAAAAGAAAATTGTGCATATTTTGAATTAATAATATCTCAGTAGACAGAGATCTCATATGCAAGAATCTATTTGGAAAATAAAATATCCTACTTCATGAATAAGGAATGATATCAACCAATGATGGCAGGCATATAAAATGGTTTTAGAAAATTATGGATTTGGTCAGAATAAAGATTGTCGACTGTATGCTTAAAAAGGAGACATAAGGTCCTTTGGAAGATCATTGATTCATGCCAGCAACAAAGAGGTTTCAGAGGATCCGTTTGTATAAAGAAGTACCATGTACTCACTCGAATCCTCGACGGTGAGCGCAAGATGCTTACCTACTAGAGATGTAAAGGATTCGGTCATTTATGAACCTAGATACTCAGGAAATAAGGGGAGCTTATTTCAATGTTTCTCTATGGGATAGTTAGGAAAAGAAGACTGTGAGAAAGGGGGAGCCTTGTCTCACTTAAGTCCAAAATGTAACCTAATTGATATATACTGAAACACCTTACATCTAGGCTCAACCTCATGGTCACGTGTCGACCGACCATATGATGTATACAAATTTCATGACGTTATCACCAAAGGACTATTAATCCAATCTCCCAATAATGCCATAAACTTGTTAAGACAACATCGATAATTTGTTATGGATCAAAACACCTATTCAAATTTAAGACTTATTATCCAAGGATCGTTGCCTAATCCTCGCAAATAAAACCATTAAACTCGAAAGTGTGAGTTTTTCAACTATCATGTTGATTAAAGATATTTTTGCAAGAGAAAACCATTTTCGTGTGGTTTTGATCCAAAGATAATGCAAGTGCACACGCTTCATAAGTAATAAATGATTTAAGTCCGTATATCGATCCTGGCGTAGATCTCAAGAATTTTTTCAATCAACTACCCCAACTACTTAAGCTCTATACTATTTGGACTAGATTACGATAATGAGATTTTAGCTTTGAAAGCTTGAAAATAATGATGTAAAAGAAAAATGATTGAATAACAAATGAATTGAAGATTGAAATTTCAAAATAACAAATTTAGATTTAACAGCTTATCTTAAAGGAAACATTGAATAATCACCTATCATAAGAATCAATTCCTACAAATTGCATCAGAATCCTTTGTTTTCCGAACTACATCTTTAAACTAGTCCAAGGATTTCAATATAGTGTGACCGACCTCTCCTAAAACCAATATTACTCATCATCTCACCTTAATCGCTTTCTCTCGAACACGTATAGTGAGATAACTACTTTTAAATCTAGTAGCCTTGTTCTGGGTATTTTTCTTTCTCAATACTTCATACCCACAACATGGACTGCAGACCTGAGCTCCTTCAATTTAGTCATTGCCGAGGTTTGCACTATACTGGTTCCTCATCCTCAAAATTAGAATAGATTACTCTTTCCTTGATTAGATCCTTGCTAACACGGGATCGAATTCACTATTCGACCGAGGTGAACTCCCTCTCGTATACTTAAATTAATAACTCACTCAACCTCCATTCTCTAAGCATATGAGAAGAGGATGTATTGATTTAAATATACAGAGCGCATTAGATCAGCAATATCAGGTTCAAATACCTTCCCGAAATTCAGAGCCTACTCCTCGTAAATGCCTTCTCTCGTGTCACCCGTGAGGGCCTCCCGGAAATCGAGTTGTAACAACCTCAAGTATGGGTACAAGAGACTAAAATCGGGATCAATTCCAAGATACAAGGAAACCAAATAAGTCGATTTAACATCCGTTCAACATAATGAATAAAATATCAAGTAGAAAGATTATTTCCTCGACAATAACGCTAATTCAATGGAAGCCGGGCTTCTAAATTATCGATTATACCATACACGTCGCCGATCAAGTAAACCATCAGAATCGGAAACCTGGTGTTCAAATCCAAAATTTGTCGAATTCAAACAAACTTAATAAAGAATTTCAAGAAATATAAATCTGCATTCAGCTAAATCCTTTACAGCTAACGTTCAAATCCAAATTAGAACGAAATACAAACTATTCTAATCTAAACTAAAATGGAAAAGAAAAACGAAAAAAAAACAAAAGAAAAGAAAAGAAAAGAAAAGAAAATAAAAAAATACAGGAGCCTTCAGCAACCCAGATCTCTCTTTCAAGTCGCCAAGAGTCAGCGTTTCATTCAGAGCGCCTTCAGATGCATAGGTTCCTGTCAGCCCTAATTTCGATGCACTTTTGATCGCGCTTAAACGGGCGCAAATGGGTTGTTGATGTCGCGGACATCACCTCGTCAGCGACCTCTCGCTATTCTAGTCATGTCATGCAGTCTTCGGCTTTGGTCGCGACGTGTCTTTGGTGTAGCCGATGTCGCATACCTTAAGGATCGCCGCGACCTTAATCAATCGCGGTAGAGCTTACGTCGCCAATAACCGGATGTCACGCGAATTCTTCTCTCTCAGAGTGGCTGTCGCGACCTCTGGATGTTGTCGCGACCTCAAGTCTTTACAATTGATGTCGCGACAACCTGGTGTTGTCGCGACCTTCTTCTCTTACCAATGTTGTCGCGACCACTGAATGATGTCGCAACTTCCCTTCGTAGTTGATGTCGCGACAGCTTGATCTTGCCGCACCTCTTTAGTGCATCCGATGTCATGTACTCATTAGTTTCCTTTAAAACCGATGTCGCTGATCAAGCCGCTTCAGTACGAGGTCGCGACTACTTCTAACTTTGAAGCTATGTTGCGACCTAAATGTTCACAACACTTTACCTCCCGTCGCTGACTTCTTTTGGTGTCGCGACATCATATCTTCTCTTCATCAATTTCCTCTGCATTTCGACCTCAGCCTCTTCACGCCCGCCCGCTGGCCTCCATTATGCTTCAATTGCGACTGGACCTTTGTAATTGTAACCCGAAGATGCATTTTGATTGTCGTCAAAGCTTCACGACATCAAATTCTTTAATCCTTTTTGCACTTCTCTTGCTGCAACTTCCTTCAGCCCATTATATCAGTATTTTCCGCATTTTCCGCTTTCTTTCACTCTCGCACACAGACAAGTGAAGTTATTCCATCTTCCCCGCATATTAGCCGCCTTTATATAAAATCAATCAGAAAAATGGACTGAAAATAGATGACTTTTAAGCTCATCAAATCTCTTAAACTTAAAATTTCGCTTGTCCCCAAGAAAAGAAAGATTTGTTTGTCCTCAAACAAAAGACATTTTATGTTCTCATATAAAGAGTGTACCAATTTAATTGAAATTGAAATTGCATTCTTTTCTTTGTATTCAGCTTAAGTCCGTATAAAGGTTAGTTTCTACTCAATCAGTACATAATCTAAATCGTTGAATTTGTTTTTACAAACAAGATGGGCTTAATTGATTCGTTGAAATGTGAGTTGATTTTCTTTCATTTTTTAATGAGTCAATTAATCCTTAGAGGATGCTCACAGTTTTGATCTTTTCCTGATTTTCCAAATTCCATAGGCTTGTTGTTCATATTGATCTCCACTAATGTAGGTGATTACAACCTTCAAGATCAATCAGGTCTTTTGGGCTTGTAATGTTAGGTTTGGGTAAGGGGTAAGATGGATGGAATTTTTAGGTTAAGATTACCAATACTCTTTTTTCCTTTCTTACTCATCCTCGTCGTCCCCTTTTCTCCTCAGAATTTCCTTAATAAACTCCCCCAAACTTCGTGTTTGGGATACCACCTTGATTTTCTTCTATTCAAAACTATATGTTCCTATTTCTCATTCATAATTCAAACTGGGGAAATTTTCCTTCTTGTCACCTTTCAGGAATAGTGCAATGTTTTGTCTTCAGCTTCTAACACTCTTAGCTAACTTTGGGCTCAGAACTCCCATACCGATGGCATAGGGTACCAGTGTGTTGAAACACCCTCAAGAACTTAATTGTTCGAGAAAGAAATACAAGACAAAACCTATTCCCTGTAGCCTTCTTTCCTGTTGTATTTCTTTTCTCTTCATTCCCTTTTTCTCGTATTTTCCTCGAGTTCCTCAAAAAATTTACACTCCCAAACTTTTGGTTTGTTCCTCTCTTTGAAGTCTTTCAAAATCACAGTTCTTAGAGGATTGATTCTGTAGAACTTGGTTGGTGTCTCCATTGGCTTCTTTTCTCGAGAATAAGTGCCTGTTTTGCCTACAATTCTTGAACTAAAGTGTATGCATAGCATATGAATAGGGATGGCTAGAATGGCTCAAACTTTCCAAAGAACGGTTCCGCATCATTTCCCTGATTGTATCACTCAGATTTCGCCTTGATCATTAATCTAACAAGTTCTAGAATTTGGGTTGATTAACTGTGACTAACCCTGAGGATTTTCTTGACTCATATCAGTGGATGAGAATTTAAATGATGTTATTTCCAATGTGTTCTCGACTCAATGTTCATACCACAAACTCAAGAAAATTGTTTTGTTCCTTCAATCGTATAACCTTCCTTATTCTAGACTTATCAGCAAAATTCAAACTAAATCGCAATTTATGTTTCAATTAAATTGCCTGTGTCAACTAGCCCTTATTTTTCAATTAGTTCATTCATGCTATATTGTAATCAACTAACTAATGCTATGTCATCATTTTCATTATTGATCTATTTCTACCGTTATTCTTCTAACAATCAAAGCAAAAAGTAAACACACAATTTGACTTCAAACAACTCATCATAAACAAATTTCTCGATTTTATTCATTAGATTGTATAAAAGTTGAGAATCAACAGCCGGGAATGAGGAAGAGACGGATGAGTCAGTCGGAAAGGGTTTTCTTTTCGAGGAAGTAGAAAATATGTTCGAGGATCCGCATCAAGGGTTGCTGTGTTTGGATTGAACTTTGGTATTTCCCTCGTCCCTTTCTTCAGCCTTGGCACTTTCTTTCTCCATTTGTTCTTCAAGAATCAGTTCATCGTGAGATCAATTTTTTTATTCAAATCATTCTCATTTCTCCACCCAATGTGTTCATTGTATGCTCCATTTCTGTCATGACTTCTTCTAAAAATTTGATAGATTGTTGTTAATCAAATCCAAATTTTCCGTGTACCCATATTTTTCTTCTATAAGCATCATTGTCATCATCAAGCACTTTGTCTCTATCTAATGATCTTCTTCTCAAACTCCTTTAACAATGACATATAAAGAAATCTTAAACTTTGATTTGGCTTCCTTTGTCTTGGCTTCTTTGTTCTCAGATCCCTTTCCCATTAAGCTCCAGGAGCGAGAGTCTCGATCATAATACTATTGTAGAATGATTCATGGCTAAGCTGCAGCTTTTTCAATAGATCTTTGTCTCTTCCTCCATTTCCTTTTGAAATTTTCTTCGATGCTTTAGACCTTTTAAGCCGTTTCTTCCTTTCGCTTCAATTCCTCTTCCCATTTCTCGCTCTCTTCTCTTCAACTTTGCTTCATACATTTCCCCTCTTTTCTATTCGGTTCTTCTTCATCGTTGGATCTCTTTCTTTTCAATTCAACTTCATACACATCTTTCTCTGAATTTCGTTGAATGCTCCATTTCTCTTCTCTTTCTTCCATACTTTTCTCGCATGTAAAATGAGCATCTCCATTATTTGGGTATCTTCTGGGCTCCTTCTAGAGCTTTCTCTCCTGGTTTTCTCGATTCCCCGTTTCTCATCGTGGAGAGCCGTCGCGGGTGGGTGGGAATCTATAGGACTTGTCTCATCCGGGTTCTAAGTCCTCTCGCAAACATAGAGGTATTCCTTCCTATTGTGTTCCCGGGTTTTGTTCTCCTTGATCCCAACCCGAAGAGTGTCCTCTTCGCCTTTCATTCTCCTTTCTTTCCGTGACCGCTTCCACCATGATCCCTTTCTTCAAATTCCGTCCCTTACTTCACTCCCAGCCGTGGTTAATGCAGAAGCCTGGGAACCTCTTCTTCTCGCCCATGTTCCTTTCACCCCACTCCTTCAAACAAAGCCTAGTGATTGTTGGATGAGGGATCAAACTCTTTGTTTCCCCATGGTATCTTAATATTGAATTCAATCACCGCTCCTACGCTGAAGAAATTCTCGCATTGCAGCTGCACGATGGCTTCCCGTCTCTCACTGCATACATGCTTCGTTGGAACTACCATGCACGCTAGGGAAATAAAACCATACCTAGCCCCTCCTCGTAGCTGGGCCTCCCGCTGATTGTCTTTGGTGCTCCTTTCTCTCGATCCCATTGAACCCACCATATCCGCTCAATCTTCTCTCGACAATCTTCTCACCTGCCTCGGTTTGCTAACAAATTCTCTTAAATTTGAGCTATGTCTTTTGCTCCCGCCATCCCCGCACACTCCTGCTAATTTGCTTTGCCCCCCATGGAACCCAAACTCCCCTGACAACACAGAGTTGTCCCTTTCTTCCTACTAAGCCAGGTAGACTCCACCACGCTGCACATCCTATTCTCCTCGTGCTCGCAAAAATTTTCCCCATCCTCGTTGCTCTACGCCCTTTAGGAAATACATTGGTTGTCAACTTTCCTCTCTCCAACAAACCCTTTATCAAGATAATAATTCTCCTGCATGTTAACACCAGCCCTTTCTTACACAAACGCATCTTCTTCTTCTTCCAGCATCACCTTGTCCTTCCCCTCAGATGCTTTGCTCCTCAAGAATTGTCGACTTCGTGTTCCGATGAACCGCCCTTCCTATTTCTCGAGAGCATGTTCCTCCATGATTTCGCTCGCATTCACCCAAAGTCTCGGTTCAGCCATTGGGAGGAATCGGAAGGTTTTTAGGAGGAAGTTTGGATTGTGGTTTTGCAAGAATCTAATCTGAGAATATGCGAAGACGAAGAGTTGAATTCAGACGAGGAAGAAGATAACAATGGGAAGAGTTTCTCAACAGTTGCAATTCAGTTATTATGGTGGACTATTTATGATTTCATTTATTAATGCTTGTCGCAACTTAAATTCAGGCTGAGAGTGTGCGCTGTCATTAAATTTAGGGCAAAATTGAAAACTCCGGCCACTATAATTTATCCTCTTTCGCCGCTGCATTAATAAATATCCAGGAGGACAGTCCTCAAGGTCGCGACATCGCATCTCGTGACATTGTCAAGTTGTCGCACTTCTTTCTTCTGAAGGATTAATGCTTCATCATACCCAAAATTTCTGTCGCCACCTCAATTCTCTTTTCTCTTCCACGTAACTTTTGGTCGTGACGCCATCCTTGTTCTTCCTTCAAGATTATTTCAAGTCACGATATCAACTCGCTGCGGACTTCGCTTCGCTTCAACACATAGTTTTTGTCGCAACGTAATCGTAATTTTGCCTCAAATTTACTGAATAACAGCTTTGCCACTCTTAATCAATTAACCGCATTCTCATCATCAAACAAACTAATTTCACACAAAAAGAATTAAAGAATGTATTCAATTCAAATTTCATTTAATTTATATAGGAAGGAATGCTCCTTTTTTTTTTTTTTCTGTCATGTTCTTCCAAAGAAGTTGGGTCGGAGTTCACAAACCCTGAGTTCATTCCTTCTTGTCTCGAGCCATTTCTCGCATAAGTACTGCAACATTTACAGTAGGATTCAACATTAAACAAAAATTAACTTAAGTACTAAATAATCATTATAATAACTATAGAAACAAAATCAAGGTTAATTCAAAAAATTTCAAAGTCTAAAAAAATGTAAATTAAAGTCTCATGGGTTGCTCCCATCACCGCCGTTTTTAGTCCTTAATGGACTTGTCGCTTTGATTTTCTCCTTCTCTCTCAATGAACTTGCCGTGAGCTCTTCTCTTTTCCTTCCTCCCTCGCATAATGCACGTTTCAGCTTTGTCTGATTCTTGGGTTCTTCTCCAAGACGCCCTAATGTCACCGCTTCCAAATGTATTGCTTGACACCAATCGTGCATGGCCCACTCCATTTGATTTCAACTTTCCCGAACAATTTCAGCCTGAGTTAACAATGTAACTCGACCCCTTCTCGAATTCTTTCCTAAGGATCCTTTGATCATGCCATTTCTTTGTCTTTTCTTTGTAGATCTTAGCATTATCATAGGCTTCATTTCTGGGCCTAGCGCTTCATTCAGCTTGAAGCAATCTCTCTTCCTTTGCCATTTTCAAATCGAAATTAAACTTCTTGATGGCCCAGCAACGACAGCCAAAACGCTATGTGTAAAATGAATGCCTATGTGCGCAAAGTGCACGCCAGGTGAGTCTCAAGTAATATAGTGTACTTAAAGTACTCGGATATCGATCCACAGTGGAAAGGTGAATTGACTACGTGAGGTTCCGCTTCACAATATCCGAATAAATGATTCTAAAGGGTAAAATTTAAGCAAGGAAAACCAGAACTAAGCTGATTCTAGTGAATTAATGGTGTTGCGCCAGAGCCAAATCTCCCCTATCACGCTCAATGGATTACTTTTCTAAGATATTGTTATTCAATATATTTGTAATATGTCAATGGCGAGGTGATCTTGCCTACGAGATATCCTCCTCTCTCGAGGTATATCCGCCTATCTCGTGAATGTGAATCGAGTATAACTCTATCTCGAATTCTAGATTCGAAATGCTTAAATGTTCTAACTCAAATGCCACCTTCAGTTCTAATATCTCTATTAACCCAACCCGCTTAAAGGCTACTTTACTCCGCATCCTCGAATACCCTCATCTCTCGAATCTCTGGATCTCCAAAGGCGAATTATGCACATTTGGCCGACATTAACATAACGAAATGCGTATAGAGTATGTGACAAATTAATAACAACTCCGAATAACATGAAAGATCAAACTTAATCCATCAGACATGACATGGTTTGATGTAACCCTTAAGAGAGATCTAGAACATAATGGAAGAAAAGATGAAACTGCTTAATAAAGAAAACATTGTTCTAAACCGAAAATATCCGAAAAATGAAAAGCTGCTACACCCCCGGCACTTCCTCGAAGTCATGTCACCCACTCGTAAACTGCGGCTCGTCGCACGCTCCCGATACCTTAATTTCGTGAGCCATCCGCATTCTTTAATGATGAGGTGCGTACTTTCGAGCCGACGTGGGACGTCGCCGACTTCGCATTGTCATCCGGGACGGCCGCGACGTGGGGACGTCGCGATGTGACAGTCACTTCCTCGCCTGCTCCTCATTGTTCCAAAAACCCGGCCTAAAAGTTGTTCTTTCACCCATCGAACCCAACGCCACCCGCACACAAAATCGTGGATCTAGCCACAAAAATCCATCAAATTATTATAAAATAAATGTAAAAATGACGAACCGACGCGAGTGTAAGATGAGTGTTTTAGGCACTCATCACCCACATTGCCTTGTATTCCAATTCTAGAGGTAGGTGACATGGTTTGCCAAAAACAATTATGTATGGGGACATTCCAGAATGGGAGTTTCAGATGTACCCTCGTAAGCCCAAAAAGTGCATCATCAAGCTCGAAGACCAATCCTTCCCGCTGAGCTCACTCTTTCAAGTATTCTTTTAATCTCCTCGTTGAAATTTCGTCACCCATATCACTGTCCGGGATTTATTAGCTAGACTCATTACATGCTTAATCCCATACCGTCATGAGTTTTGCAAATATTTTGTTTCCTGGCATGGCTTCCCATCACTAATGATAGTTCGTGTTCCAAATCTGCTCAAAAATATTTTTCGCAAGAAGCTCACAAATCAGATAGCATCATTCCTTGACAAGCCATCGTTTTCTTCCACCCATTTGAAACATAATCAACTCGCTGTGCGTATGTACAGTTCCCAAATGATGGTGGGAATGGTCCCATAAAAATCTATTCCCATATCAAAGATTTGCACCACCATTATACCTTTAGTATTTTCATTTCTTGCTGCTGATATTTCCAATCTTTGGCATCTATCAAGCTAATAATTTAACCCACTCAAGACAATCTCAAGATAAAATAAATAAAACCCGTGATTGGAGTATCTTATGAGTCGCTCTTTCTCCCGAAACACCCCATATGGTGATGCATGGCATTCATTCCGTAATTTTGTCTTGTTCATTTTCTCGCACACATCTTCTTATTATCATGTCAGCGCCTCTTTAAATAATAAATGGATCATCCCAAATATAATACTCCGCTCGTCGCCTGAAGCCTCTTCCTCGTTGGTAGCCGACCTCATGAACCACCCCACAAGCCAAATAGTTCACACATCGCAAGATACCATGGAAGCTCGGGAAGGAAACTTTAAACGCCTGCTCATCCGGGAAGTTCTCCACGCATTACTTTCTTCAGCATTGCTTCTTTCTACTCTTGACAAGTGATCAGCTATCACATTGTCACACCCCTTTTTATCCTTGATCTCCAAGTCAAACTCTTGCAATAACAGCACCCACCTTATCAATCTTGGCTTAGCTTCCTTCTTTGACATCAGGTACTTGATTGCTGCATGATCAGTATGAATAATAACATGGGATCCCAAAATGTATTGCCTGAATTTTTCACAAGCAAATACTATGGCTAGCATCTCCTTTTCGTTGTTGAGCACTTTTCGTGTCATTGAAGGTTTTACTAGCATAGTATATGGTCCTCGAATATTTTCTCCTTTCGCTTCCTGTGACAGCTCCCATTGCAAAATCACTGGCATCACACATTATTTCAAATCCCCCGATCCCATTCTCGTGCGTACCATTATAGGTGCTTCTGAACCTTCTCAATTTGATCTTGATTTCTTCAAAAGCAAATTTCTTATGTGAGTCATCAAAATTAAACTCGTTATCCTTTTCCAAGAATTCGCATAAAGGTCCGACTATTTTGAGAAGTCTTTGGATAAATCCTCTATAAAATCCAGCATGCCCTAAGAAGCTTCTTACTCCTTTAACTGTAGTAGGTGGTGCAAGAGTTTTGATAACGATACCTTGATCGGGTCTACTTCCAAATTCAAAGAGCGTAAATTTTATGCTCAAGAACAATACCTTCTGTTATCATAAAATGGCATTTTTCCCAATTCAAGCAAGAAGGTCAAGCTTGTCTTGGCATCTTTGAAGCACTGTTTCAAGGTTCTTCAAACACTGATCAAAACTGGATCCATACACAGTGAAGTCATCCATAAAAATATCCATAACCTCTTCAACTAAGTCTGAAAATATTGACATCATACACCTGAATGTAGCAGGAGACACAAATTCAAATGGCATCCTTTTCCTAAGGCAAAGGCACTTCAGAGGGGCATGAATGTGGTCTTCGTCCTCAAAAAGTAATCATTGTCTGATTCATCCTCGAATACCCATCCAAGAAACAAAATGAGGGCGCTCCCCGCTAATCACGCCCAACATCTTTATCAATGAAGGGCAAAGGGCAAAGGAAATGAGATCTTTTCAAGGCCGTGTTCAGCCTTCCCGTAATCAATGCATACCCTCCATCCCGTCACTGCTCTTGTTGGAATCAATTCATTTTTCTCATTACGGACATGCGAAACCCACCCCTCTTTTCTGGGAAACCACCACATGGATCGGTCACCCAAGGACTATCTCGAAATTGCATAGATAAAACCAAAGATTCAAGAATTTGAGTACCTCCTTCCCGACCACTTCCTTCATCAATGATTCACCCTTTTGATGCTCTATAGATGGCTTTGAAGTTTCTTCTAGCGTATTTTGTGCATGCAAATTGATGGACTAATACCCTTCAATTCTTCATAACGGGACTGCTTATAGACTCTTTATGCTTCTTTAAGATTTTCAAGAACCTCTCGTTCCTCAAGATCACCGAGTCTGGGGCCAGAGATAATCACTCGGTCTTCTCTTTGGTGATTCTAAGTGCTGATACTTCAAATGACTTGGCAACTCTTTTCAACACTAGCCCCTCTTCATTGGTTTCTTGATGAATTTCCCCTTTTCATTATTTTCCCTTTGTCATTTCCTCTCTTCGGGTTGCTCGTGCTCACAATACGCTTATAGAATGAAAAATCAGTTGTATGGACAATCGTGAGTAGCTATCTTCAATATACTGGGAATTTATCTCTTTTTCATTGATAAAAATTTGAGCATTACAATCATTGTGAACATCGGGTGGTCAGAGGTATGCATTACATCATCATCAACTACATTGCAATTCTCCGTCTATATCTATATTCTCGCATGCTTGATCAAGTTGAAAGCAAAGAAATTTCCTCTCCAACCCTCAAGGTAAGAACTCTTTGCATGTCGATCGTGGCACCTCCAAAGAGCTAGAATGGTGTCCCCAAAAGAGTTGTGTGTTCTGTGAATCTTCTTCCATGTCCGTAATGATGAAGTTCATCGGGAAAAACAAATTTCCCAACAAGGACTGAAGACATCTTCCATGACTCCTCTCCGTGCTCTTACCATCGATCTATCCGCCATTTGAAGAGTAATAGTATGGAATAACCTCCCCCAAACTTAATTGCTTGGCAACGTAAAGCAGGCATCAGTTTATACTAGCTCCCGAGTCACGTGCAGAGCTTCCTCGGAATTCAACTCCTCCAATGATGCAAGGAATTGTAAACTCCCTCGGATCCTTCATTTTTCTCGGCAATTCTTTCTTTATCACAAGATCGCAAGTAGCAAAGTGAGATTCACAATCCCTTCTTCTACTATCTTTCTTTCTTGCTCAAGATGTCCTTCAGAATTTTCAGACAGAGTGGCATCCGAGTCACCACTTCAGACAAAGTGGCATACTGATCTCTAAACTCGAAAAGGTTTTCAAAACCTTGCAACCGGCTTCCTCTATCTTGATTTCGCAAATTTCTGTGAAATGGGACTCCGTTGGTGTCTAGAGCCTTGGATATCCTTCTTGTCCACTTTTTTCTCCAGTGCTTCTTCCTTTTCTGGGCTTTCTTCTTCTTTGCTGCCGTCATTTTTTTCTTTCATCTTTTCTAACTCCTTCCCACTCCTGCCGCACGCCCATGCATCTCGGATTCTTCTTTGTGTCACTTGGGAAGGCAATCTTCCTCCGGCTTTGCGTGGCTATGCCACGCCTACCAGGTCTCCTAAAATTTTCAGTGGATGCATTGGTGGTGTTCTCGAAAATTCGAGAATTGCAGCTTGCTTCCAATTTCGCAAACTTTTTGCTCACGGAGGTTCACCAAATTTCTTATTATCCCCATGAAATGCAGCATCCGTTCTTCAAAAGATTGGGCCCTCCTCCGACCATATTCATTTCGTGGTTCATTTCCTTACCACCTGGGTTTAAACTCGCGGCCGCTGATAAACTCGCTGAGTGGTTCTCGCCCATGCTCGACCTCGTGAAGCCCTCCACCATATGAGAAATTATTGCCTCGTCGGTGATAATGTGTCAAGCGTGTTAGTATCGTGGGTTTGAAATTGCAGTTTCGCTCACCCAAATACTTAACCTCTTCAAAGATCATAGAATTGTTCTTCGCCACTTCTCTCAAAGATTTCTCTTCAATAACTTCTTTCAACTCCGCTCCTATCTCACGCAAGTGTGTGTCTTCCTTTCGCTTGTCCGTACTGCATAATGGCATCCAACTTCGCTCTCCATGGCCACTATCTTCGTCGCTCCATGATCCCCTTCCTCTCAAGAAACTTCCTCTGAAAACTCGTATGAGTTTTCATATTGCATTTAGCCGTGTCTTCAATCACCTCTTGCCTCTTCAAGACTTTTTCGTTAATGCTCCACAACATGAAGCATCAATGATCCCTTGATATCATTCAAGGCATGATATACAATGTCCATCTCAGTCTCTAGATCTATCCCATGCATTGACATCTTCTCAAAGAACTCGTTTGAATCTTTTCCCAAGCTACATACAATGCTTTCATCTTCCCCCCAATAAACACAATGATTTCCCTCCTTCTCCGAGGTGAGGGTCTGGGAAAGAATATACCTAAGTAGGCCTCTACTAACTCCTCCCAAGTGTCAACAGAACCATATGGTAAAGATTCATACCATGTAGCTGCTGATTCTTAGAGAGAATGGGAATAGATGCTTGATGACTTCCGGTCTCTAACCTATTCAATCCTCACCGTATTAAATTTATCCGAGAAATCTTCCTGTGTGCTCAAGCTTCGGGTCCTTCCGTGGGATGACCAAGAACCGATGCCGCCTGACCATTGTACTTAGTGCTGGTTTAAGTTCAAAATTATTTGCATTAATAGCCGGGCCGCCCGATTGCAGTACTCTATCTTGAATAATAGGGCTCAAAAGTCCTCCATAATATCGCTGATCGAGGCCTCTACCGCTTCTGGCGTGCTTCATTCCGATCCCGTCTTCATCTGCCATGGTTGAGTTTTCTGCCTTCTTTATCTTTCTCAAGCTTCTGAGTGTTCTCTCTAATTCTGTGTCTGCTGGAATCAGATCAGTGTTCTGTTTCCTATGCATTAAGATTTTGTCCCTGAAATCAAAACACACTTACATTAATAGGATTAGTCTGGTCAACAAATATTTTCAATATGGTTTGTTAAAGGTTAGTGGCTAAAAATAACCACTGCTTGAAAAGCTATTTTTGTTCTTTTTCTTCAAATGTCCAAATTAGCATTTCCTTCTTTCGTCTGAATATTGATTTACTAAATTCTTTCGATCCCTGCGTAAGAATCCGCGCCATAAAAACTTGTCGAGACTGGACCATATGATGTATACAAATTTATGACGTTATCACCAAAGGACTATTAACTAATCCCCGGCAATAATGCCATAAAACTTGTTAAGACAACATCGATAATTTGTTATGGATCAAAACACCTATTCAAATTTAAGACTTATTATCCAAGGACTATTGTCTAATCCTCAGTAGATAAACCATTAAAACTCGAAAGTGTGAGTTTTTAACTATCATGTCGATTAAAAGATATTATTTCTTGTAAGAGAAAACCATTTTCGCGTGGTTTTGATCCAAAGATACCGCAAGTGCACGTGCCGATAAGTAATAAAATGATTTTTAAGTCCTAGATGATTCGATCCCACAGAGATCTCAAGAATTTTCAATCAACTACCCCAACTACTTAAGCTCTATACTATTCACTTTAGATTACGATAATGAGATTTAGCTTTGAAAGTTTGAAAATACGATGTAAAAGAAAAATGATTGAATAACAAATGAATTAAAGATTGAAATTTCAAAATAACAAATTTAGATTTAACAGCTTATCTCTAAAGGAAACATTTTAATAAATCAGCTATTGTGAAGAATCAATTCCTACAACAGCATCGTAACTTTGTTTTCGAACTACGTATCTTTTAAAACTAGTCCAAGGATTAACATAAGGTGATCGACTCCTCCAAACTCACACACTCATCATCTCTACCTTGACCCGCTCCCAACACGCAGGGTGAGATAACTACAAACTAGTAGCCTTATTCGGGTATTTTTCTTTCAATACTTCATACCCACAACATGGACTCCGCAGACCGAGCTCCTTCAATTTAGTCATTGCCGAGGCTCGCACTATAACGGTTCCCTCATTCCTCAAAATTAGAATAGCTACTTTCCCTTGATTATCCCTGCTTAACACGGATCGAATTCACTATCTCGACTATAGGAACTCTCGTATACTTAAATTAATAACTCCACTCAACTCATTCCTGCTACAAGTGAAGAGGATGTATTGATTTAAACATACGGCAGCCATTAGATCAGCAATATCGCTCAGTCATCTTCCCGAAATTGTTTCTTTACTCGTGAATGCTTTCCTTCCTGTGTCACCCGTAGGGCCCCAGAAATCAGTTGCAACAACCTCGTTATGGTACAAAAGACCGAAATTTGGGATCACTCCCAAGATACAAGCAAAACCAAGAAGTCGATGAACATCCAAGTTCAGCTATAATGAATAAAATACCGCAGAAAGATTATTTCGACAATAATCGTCAATCCAATGAAGCCGGGCTTCAAATTACCGACATACCATACATTGGCTGGTTGGATCAAGTAAACCACTATATAAATCTAACCTGGGTGTTCAAATCCAAAATTTCGTTCAGAATTCAAACAAATCAGATGCAATTTCAAGAAATATAAATCGCCATGATTCAATAAATCCTTACACAAATAATCGCTCAACCAAATTAGAACTAAATACAAACTATTCTAATCTAAACTAAAATGGAAAAGAAAAAACGAAAAAAAAAAACAAAAGAAAAGAAAATAAAAGAAAATAAAATAAAAATACAGGAGCCTTCAAGAACCCGCATCTCTTCGTCGCCAAGAGCCGCTCATTCGTAGCGCAAATTTCAGATTTATGGGTTCCGCAAGTCACCCTAATTTCGATGCACTTCTTTCGACTGCAGTTTAAAAATGGCCTAGCTTGTTGCTGATGTCGCGACATCAATTTCGCCATGACCGCTGTTTCTTTAGTCATGTCACAGAGTCTTTGCTTCGTCGCTACGTGTTCGTGTAGCCGATGTCGATACCTTAAGGACGCCGCCACTTTAACTGCGGTAGCATTTGATGTCGCGACAACCGTGGATGCGCTGTCGCCAATTCTTCTCTCTCGCAGTGGCTGTCGCGACCTCTGGATGTTGTCGCGACTTCAAGTCTTTACAATTGATGTCATGTACAACCCGGGTGTTGTCGCCACCTTCTTCTCTACTAATGTCAAGCCGCTAATTTCACCTAATGACGCCGCAACTTCCCTTCTGTGTAATTGATGTCGCGACAGCTTGATCTGTCGCTGACCTCTTTTTTTTAGTGCATCCTGGATGCTCGCACTCATTAGTTTCCTTGCAGTAACCGATGTCGCGACATTTTCCTCGGCTTCGTCGAGGTCGCAACTACTTCTAACTTTGAAGCCGATGTCGCACTCTAAATGTTCAATAATTTTAGCTCCTGTCGCCAATTTTCGTGTCGTGACATCTTCTTTCTACTCTTCATCAATTTCTCGTTGCTCGAATTTGAGCTCCTTTCACGCCCCAAATGGCTTTGTCTTCCATTAGCTTCAATTCTGGCTGGACCTTTGTAATTGTAACCCGAAGATGCATTTTGATTGTCGTCGAAAGCCAGCGGCATCAAATTCTTTAATCCCCTTTTGCACTTCTTGCTGCAACTTCCTTCAGCCCATTATATCAGTATTTTCGCATTTTCCGCTTTCTTTTCAATTTCTGTTCCTTGCAGATTAGGTAGAAGTCTTCCATCTTCACGCATATTAGTCAGTCTTTTTATATAAAAATCAATCAGAAGAATGGACTGAAAATAGATGACTTTTAAGCTCATCAACAGGCAATTTCCGAACCACATAACCAATCTCTATCCCTTTCGTGTGTGTGCGCACATAATCTTTCCTATTTCCTTACTTCTTACACATATTAACTCTACATACTGCATATCATAAAAGAGTTAGATGTAGCACCATGTGATGTTACTGTTGGTGCAACATCTCAAATCCTTTGTCATAACAAACAATCGTTATTTTTTCAGAGTTCAAACAAGTTGAAGAGACCCATAAACAAAGAAGCACATTCAAATCTACAAAATATAAACTTTTGCCCAAAGTTTGGGTTTACACTTTAAAACACAATTGATGAGAGGCTTGATAATTTATTCAAATGAAATTGAAAGAAGCCTTGAAACGTAGAGATTCCACGAAGAATTGTGGAAACCAAAGCTCTAAACCACAAAAGGCGGAGTTGCAACACGGTAGTTTCAATGCTTTGAGGAGATAAAACTGCTTCATTCACAACAATTCTCAAACGATTCAGAGAAAGTGAGAAGAGAAAATGGGCAAGAAAATGCAGGATAGTAGAGTCGATCTGAGTCACTTTCCCGCCATAATTGATCGATCAATGAAATGGAAGAGTTTGGTATGAGAGAAACCCTCTCTCTCTCTCTAGAATCCAGAGAGTCATCGTGTGGATGAAATTAGGATTATGGTCGAAGAAAGTGGGGGCATGTTGAGAAGAGAGCCACACAATCTGAGATACATGAGACAAAAGCTGTTGTGGATACTGAGTTTGCTACGCCTGAGATGCATCTTATCAACCTACCTATAACTAATCTCTCAAAGACAGTTACGAGAGAACATTAGATGCATGCTCAAGCTTCTGGAATCAACTTCTGTTGCATCTAATCTAGAAGCTTCTTTGAAGTGTATTTAGGTCCTACCTTGTTCTCCTCTTCCTCTTTAATAAAAAAGATCTCCCCTGTTCTCTTCTTCTGTTTCATCATATAAAAGAACACTTTTAGTCATGAATAAAGTCAAGCACATTATCTGCATTCTCAACATGGTATCAGAGCAGGAATATTACTTTAATGGCGTCCTATCCTTCATCGCCTTCCTACACAATTACTTCTCCGTTTTCTACAACATTATCAATGGTAATTCCATCTACTTTATCTCCTACTAATATCAAATTCTTCCTGCTACTAAAGCACATGGTCTAGAATATTTTTTGTTTAGTGCGAAACTCAAACCTAATGAGGTTAGTTTTTATTAAAATTTCAAAGAGTAAGTGATTTCAATTTCTGTAACTGAGTGTTTTCTACATACAACTTTGTTTAGAACTAAGCTACATTAAAACATTTATTGGAATAGAGGAAGGTTCTAGAACCGAAGGGGTTTGGTTAGGGTGCTGGTCAGGAATGTTGCTCATGTGATTTGGCATGTGATATGGTTGTTTTGAAACATCACCAACAAGCCCCCTCAAGGTATTTGGGGATGAACCCGGATACGGCTTGTGATCATCAGAAAGGAGTTTAAAGTGGGAGCGACACTTACCCGATGCTTGTGAAATCTGAAAAAACCAGTAAAACCACGTCCATTGGACCCCAGTAGCATCAAAACCGGTTCTATAACAAAGAGAAGGGTGTAGGATTACCTTGTGTCGGTTCCAAAACCGAGCTAGTGGTCGAGGCAGCTTTAGACCGAAGCGAACCAAGTCCTAGGTTCGCCTCTAACGGTATCCACACGAAGAGTGGCCAAATGACCTCGGCCAGCGGTCTCATGATAGGTCAGGGTGCTAGCCTAGTCTCGATTCGAAGAGGAAGCCAAAACCCGAGTCTCTCAATCTCTAGAACACTTTCTTAGGAGATGAGAGAACACTCTTGGCTTGATTCTCATGAACTGACTTTTCTCTCAAAAGGAGAAACCACCATCCTTAGGGTTTCCATAGCATTCTATTTATAGGAAAACCCTATCATGTCTAATGACCAAAATTCCCCTCACTCTAAGTGATGATAGGAGGCACGCATCCCTATGCTGATTACGCGGATTCCCACATGACCCAAAGCAAGAGTACAAGCCTAAACCTATTATCTCTTTAAGTGATGACTTCGAGCTTCGATTCATTTAATCTGACATTTAATTCATGAGAAGTAACTCCCTCATATATGGATCACATCCAAATCCGTTTCATATCAGCCCTACACTCTTCTAAGTGTGTGACCCATTTGGTTCCGGTTATGTTGGTCACTTGATTCAACTATTGAATTAAGCAAGTCAAGATTGGTATCTAGCAACACATCATGACCCCGATTATTATTGGAAGAGTTAATTACATTTGCGTACCCTTCCCGTAGACAAATGCGAGTACAATTCGTCCTTTCACCCAAACCCTTCTTGGTTGGAGCATGGACAATTGTGTAGCTCCTGCTAGACTGGCTATGCCACACCTAGCCCAAGTGATATTTATCTTGTCCCAGTTCATCACTTTCGACCTTTATTCACTTGAAGACACTCTCGAGACATTTCACTATGGCTGATTCTGAGTAGTTCCAACGAGGCCATAGGTATACTCCCTTTATTGGGAGTGGTGAATCCTTTGTTGGCTACTCAATTACCTACGAACACCTCAAGCTATACCCAATCCTCATCCAATGAGTGACCCCCTAAGAGGCAACGTGGATTAAGGTCAAAGTATAGGATCGGCATCCAAGATATCCTTGAGCACCTCAAGTCTAAGGATACTTGCACCATTGCTATGATGAGACAATCATCTACATTTAAATAGATAATCCATATGATTGTCTCATTATAGGTCTCTGATGTACTTAGCTACTCTTAGCAAGCATCCACCTGCGCCCGGCTACGATCAACTCTTGATCTGATTTATAAGATCTTGCTTGATCAATCGAGAAGTATGACGTAATACCCAGTCTGTCAGAATGACATGTCGATCTTGTTGATCCTATGACTAGGAATATTTAGGCACAAACATATTGCACATGATAGGAATCTTATTATCATGAGTCCATCATGATTTCCTTCATGCTATGTTATGTATCATGGACTTCATTAATTCGATTAAAGATCTGTTATCAATTCAACGTATGAATATCAAATTAACGAAGAAGCCTTTCATATTAAATAATATGTTGTGTGTACAATAAGTGCTAATGGCGATTCCCTTTAGAGCACTTCTCTAACAATAAAGACTAAGGAAACAAAAGCCTCATAAGGGTTTTGTTAGTAGATCAGCAGGCTGATGAGTTGTGGAAACATAGCGAACCTCCAACTTGCGAGAGGTGACAAGATCTCGAAGAAAATGAAGATCCAGTTCAAAATGTTTAGTACGAGCATGGTAAACAGGGTTGGATGCAAGAGCATGTGCACTCATGTTGTCACCACAACATAGGAGGAGAAGTGTGTAGGCGAACACCAATTTCAGAGAGTAGTTGTTGAATCCATATTACCTCAATTGCAAAAATGTTCCTACACTTTTGATTTTTTGCCCCTTTTGACTTCCTTTTTCCCATTTTATCCTTCCTTTATTGTAGGTAGTATAGATATTTTTGTAATTTTTCTCTTCTCTCTGAGCATATATAAGGTCAAAACTGTGTATAACTGGGGAATTTTCACTTTCTGCAATAGAGATACAGTGGGCGGGAGTTTTCCCGCTGCTTCCCTCTTCTTTCATTTTCTTTGCTTTTCTTTTATTTTCTCAGCTGCCAAACACCCTTGAGGATGACAACTCAAGGGATGGTTGGCTAAACCCCCTCCATCCTTGAAGAGGACGGCTACTGGGCTAGGGTTTTGAGGTAAAATGACGGTTCTCATGTATTTAATGCAAGCATTTATGGGAATTTATGTCTCTATTTCTCATAATAGGTTTAAATCTCTTTGATGTACCTTCGTTAACATGTACTTGGCAAGATTTTAGGGTTCAGTGGATGCTTATTGCTAGATCTACTGAGATTCATTAGTTGTCATTTATTAGTTAATGTAGGCTAGATTTTTAGGAGATAGATTTTCACTGCCTAGGAACATTTATGTCCAATAAATGCTATATTTGAAAAGGAAAATTATTAGGGTTGAGTTTTGATAGCCAATTGAAGATCCAGTTTGGGAAATGACTATAGGTCATCCTCCCCAACACGAGGAAAAGGACCCGAGAACCTCTCATTTGCACTAGGACCTCAACCCCAGTAGCCCGATGCTTCAAGGAGTTCTTTTTCATATTTTACTTTAGTTTATCTTCAATTTTCAAACATTGACCTCCTTTGTTTACGAAGCCCAATCAAAATAAATTCACCAAATTGAGCCTCACTGCAAGTCATTTACAACCCATCCTGTGTTCGACCCTAGAGCCACTATATTACGATGAACTATATATAGTAGAAATGGGATTATAAATTTTGTTGATTCCGGCACACCTATTGTGACACGAATCACCTCCCCGCCTTGACCTACTTTTGTGTTTATGGCCTCATCAGCTGCTTGGGTTGGGGGGCACCTTGGGTTGTCAAAGAATTCTGGAGGAAGTGGGTTGGAGGAGTCAGACATGCCATCTGGGATGTCTGGTCGATCCCCATAGACGTTGTTCTTAAATGCGCAACACCCATAGCCGTAAGCAAAGATGAGATCCAGAGACCCCTGGTAGTCTTCCACCATGTCTTCTCTATCCTTGCTTGCTCGGGCATGAAGGGAAGACACCTCACGTTGGACTCCTCGAGCTCCAAAAAAAGTGACGTTCGCTCAGCCTCTATGCGGGCAAAATCAACCTTTAAGTGGGCGATTTCAGCCTCTAACCTACGCCTGCCTTCTTCCGCAGTTGCCAAAGAATTTAGGGCCTTGGTCAGATTGACTTCTACCCTAGCTTTGGCATCTTTTGCTACCGTAGACACTATATGGGCCGCCCTGGCTTCTTGCTTGGCCTCATCTCTTTCTTTCTTTTCTTGGATAACGCTTGCCACGCCATCTCTGGCCTATTTTTCTCAATGTTCTAACGAAGATTCCGCCTTGGCTAGAGAGGCAGTTAGGGTCTGATAATGCGAAATGGCTGACTGGGTATAAAGCTGCAGTTTCTCGGTGTCATCCAGGTAGAATCGGAACTCAGTGCTGGCGGGCCATGTTCCGGATAGCCGTCACAACTTAAAAAAGACCAGGAGTTAGAGAAATTTTTTATACAAAACTAGTAGTCACATCTTCAGAATCGACACTTACGGTTCAGCCGTGGAGTTAGTGATTACGGATGAACATCCCATCATCGACCACAGGCTGGAAGTCCTCCTTATCAATATAAATAGGAAGCATAATAGAATACTGCTCTGAGTAGGCCGTCACAAGCATCTGGAAGTAATTCGGATACAAGTCGTGCATACACGTAATTGGAGATTCCTCTCAGTTGAGGGCTCCAGCGATGGACTATTTTCAGCACATCTCGAGATCGAAGCCACCATATCCGTTTGAGTGATGAACCCTCTCCAGTGGCAGAACATACGTACTTACCAACACTCGTCAGGCTGACCCGTTTCTTACTTGGTCGGCAGCGGTGAAGCAGAGCGCTGAGCAATAACTACCCCTGATGGGGCACCCATTCCAACCTCTTCAACACTTGGAGGACTCATAGTCGGAACCTCCCCATCTAGAGGCATATTAGCCTCGTTAAGGCAAACCCCAAGGCCGGCTGGTCATTGGAAGCCAGATCTGGGGATTCCACCAAGGCTATGACCCTATCCTTTTGAGCCTCCTCATGAGAGACCTGGAGTCGGCTTCTCTCTAGAACTAGGGTTGCGGAGCCGTCCTACGCCTCCATGTACCCAAACCTAGTGGCAAGGCTAAACATTTCTTCCTTCTCAGGTCACTATAAACCAATCCCATCCAATCTAAAAAATCTTTTAATTTAGCATGGGCTGCCTTTGATTGTCGCGCCTGCTCTCGCTCTCGAGGCCAGGAGTACCGTGACTCTCGAGGTTAGGGCACTGTAAAACCCCACTAAGGTCCTTGTAGCTGCCTCAGTTGGTCATCTTGAGCATGAATCTGCTGAGATGAGCCGCCATGAACAACTTAGAGACATTCAGAGAACAAAATTCTCCTCTCAATGACCTTTAAGAGGTGCACAAGCGGGCCTCCTGTTATCTCAAGCACCGCCTAATGTTCCCGCAAGCCGCCTCTTTCAATCCAAGCATTATCCGACTCCCGCCTCGCGCTTGTCTGAATGGCATCAAGAAAATAGAGGTATGTCAGTACACAATCCACCTAGTAGAGGCAGAGTTGTATTATAGGCTAAAATAAACCCGGGAAAACACAGTGATTGATTCAGGTTAAAAGGAAGCCTGAGAGAGCCAAGAGTCTCATACCAAGGGCCCCTAACTAAGACAACCCCTTTACTCAATTAAATCAGTGATTCGACACAAACTCCAAGCTTTGGATTATGAGCGGACGACAATATGCCCCTAATCTCGACTTCAAATTGTAAACAAATAAATCTCCAACAACGAGGTGAGATATCCAAATGATAAAGAAGGCTTGAGCAGTAACACCGGCAACCCATCAGAATTCGAATAGCGTTCGGATCGATAAGCTCAGGAGGTGCCCTAGAGACATGAAACCACTCACCAATGACGACATCTGGGATGCTGAGTCCACCGCGAATCGTTCCCGGTAAAGGATGATTTGCGCGATCCAAGCCATGTCATTCAAGAAATGGACCATCTAACAATTCTAAACTAATGCTGTCAAGAATTTGGCAGTAGGATCTCAACTCCTCCATGCACATGGAAGAGACAAGGCTGCTTGCAGAAGGCAGCTCCCGGATGGGCCCTCTCCTGAACTTGACTGGTGGAAGTCTCCTATTGACCTCTCGCCATTCTGCATGCAGACGATAAAAAAGAAAGAGGGGGAGATCAACTCGACAATATTCTACCAAAGAAATTGTCGGACTAAAAGCCCTGAAGTTTTACAAAGCCTATTAAGAAACCCCCAGGCCTGGGTGCATCTTAAAACCCCACACGTAGTTCAGTTCTCGGAAACCTACCAATGGCTTAAAGACACATGTAAACGAAACAAAACAACCAAACGATCCATGCAAAGTCGAAATCAGAGCAAATGAAAAACCCACTAGGAGACCAAAAATTATCAGGATCCTCCAAGCGGCTCCTTCACCAAAAACTTTAGGGGTGCTATAGAAAAGAAGAGTAACGTAGTCGAGATTCTTATATATCGATGATTACTTAGGTATAAGAATATTATTGAAGAGAATCAATAGCCTAAAAGATTACTTAGATAAATCATCAATTCAATCATTGTTTGAGAATTAGTGGAAGGATCTATCAATTTAATCAATTAGAGATTTGTCCTTGGTCTTGAGGAATGATCTTGATCCTGTGTTAGCTTAGATCTAATCAAGGAAAGAGATAACTCTTTAAGATCTTAAGGATGAGACATCATTCATCTTCGTAGAGATCCGAAATGGCCTCGTCCCGAAGCAAGAAATCGGTAGTCATAAGAAATGGGTATGAAGTATTGAAAAAGAAAATACCCGCATCTACAGAGAAAATCTGATTAAGGCACTGGGTTAGATACATGTTTCGTAAAATGAACATGACTCTCTAATTAGTGAAATGTATGGTTAAGGGAGAAATCTAACTTATACTACTCGCCTTCACATTTTCGTATTCTAATTCATGAAAGAATAGAATTAGATTATGTTGTAGAATTGATAATTTCAATACAGTTGAAATCCCAAAGGTCTACTTACAAAGAATAACTGGTTCATGTCCGCTGAGGGTTCAGGATTTTAAATTTCCTATTATAGATGTAGAAATTTAAACTAGAATTATAGTTAGGTTACTCGAAATTATATGACATGGTTCTAAATAGTGTGAAACTCAGTAGTTAGGTAGTTGAACTTTAAATTCTTTTTTATCTCTGTGGGAATGATATCCGGACTTATAGGTCCACTTTTATTACTTGTACGACCTCTGCACTTGCAACATTTTGACCAAACTAAATCTTCAATGAATTCAATGACAAATCATTTTTATTATAAGCATACATGTTCTATCTTGGTCTACAAGTTTTTGATGCCTTACTGGGGATTAGATAATAGTCCTTTGATAACAGTAGCAGAAATTTGATATATATAAAGAAAGCGGTCAACAGTGAACAATTGAAAGAAATTAATCCAGCTTTTATCTAGACTTCATTAGATACAAATAGTAATCGGAATTGATCTTTAACAATTTAGCTCAACTTCGAAACTTATGAACAATTCACTGTTTCAAGTCCAGTAAACAAATTGAAATCCTACGCTAAATCTAATCTACGAAGAAAAGAAAAATAAAAGAAAATAAAAGAAAAATATAATACAAAAGAGTCCTCGCCCCGCATGCTCCGGCTTTTTCGCCGACCGACTACCTCGCTTCTCAAATGCTTTTATTTATAAAGTCTCAAAAGTTTGGGGCCTCTAAATTCGAGGTTACATTGTGAATCCAAAATTTCGCCCAAATTGCACTCTTGGTCGCGACCTAAAAGTGTTGTTACGATAGACAGAGTTTTAATTCTTTGTTGTAGGTCTCTGTTACAGCATGTAGTAGTCTATCGCGATAGTATTTGTTTATTCAGCATATTTATTCTATCGATACAAAGTTTCCTCTGTCGCAATAGATCTTTCTTTAGCTCTTTAACAATTGGTCCTGCAAGATTTTCCATTCTATGTCGCGACAATCTTATGTGTGTTTACTGGAACAGTTATGTTGCAACATTGACAATTGTGTTGCAACATCGCTTCGTGCGCCTTCAAATTCTGTGTCGCGCCCGCTTATGTCATGACAAAGATTTCCGTTGATCTTGTTGCAACAATGTTTCGTATTGTCACCGCTTTCATCGCGACCAAGAAAGTCCGGCCACTTACGTATCTTATCGCCACTTAACCTGATTTCTTGCTGTAGCTTCATTTCCATGTTGCGACGTAGTCTCCTTGTGTTGTATATGTTTTCTGTCGCGACCCAGTTTGTTATGTCGCGATAAGAAATTTTGTATTCAGCTCATTTTTCTGTCACGACCCAATTTGTTATGTCGCGACAAGACTTTTCTTCCTCAAAGGGAATCCTTGTCGCGAAATATAGAAAAGTCCTGGTCGCAACCTTGTTTATCTCAGGTTCGCCTTTATTTCGTGTTGTGACCTTAAGATCCCTATCGCGACATAAAACTCTCTTCTACCTTGAAGTATGTCGCAACATCAACTCTTTGTTGCAAATCAAGTCAACACTAAGTCAGCATCACCTTGCTGCGACTTTGCTCTCCGTCAAGGCTAGAATTGTCTTTCTGTCGCGACAGATTGTCTCTTGGCTCGAGACAGAGGTCTTTCTTTTCGCGCACTTTTTTGCGCCTCAACAGTTTTTACAAGTTGCATTAATCGTTGTCGCGATAGGAGAAGATATCTCCGATTACACACAGACTCGCTTCTATTTTTCAATACGTCGCAACATAAACTCGATTCGTCACAAGATTTTTCCTCAGATACTCTTTATTCTCTTACGCGACATAAGATACCTTGTCGCTACAGAATTTTTGATTTCTTTTGTTTCCAGTGTCGCGACATGAGCTTTTATGTAGCGATAGGTTCTTCCTAGTGTTGGCATCCAACTGACAAACCTTGTCGCAACATTAATTTTCTTTGTCTCGCTTCGACGAACATATCCCATGTCTGGTCAGTGACACACTATCTTTCGTCGCGACATAGCTCTTCTTCTATATTCAGTTCTTTGTGTTGCGATAGAGGAAATATTGTCGTGACAAATTTCCTTAACCATTTGTTTCGACGTCACTAATAATACGTAACTCACGCGGGATAAAGAATTTCTCATAAATTGCTCTTTTTCTTTTCTTTTCTTGCCGAAATTTTCATTTTTGAATTAAAACCCGCAAAACACACAAAGTTGGTGAATAATCCATAATTTGGCATTAAAGTATATCCGAATATACTAAAAATAAGCCAAAAATGTAATTAAAAATATATGAGTTTAAGACTCATCAGTCCCTTTATTTCAAAAATATTTGATAAAAGGTGTAACAAACCTTAGTTACAACCTCAATATACCTTAAATACGAGATTGTACCTAACACATGATAGTACTCATGGTTCATTAAGGTCATATCTAAGGTTTGTTGACTCTTTATCAAATATTTTTCCTTCTTTATTAAATATTTTTTAAAGCAAGAGACTTGACCTTGATTTCAAGTCTTTCGATCTTAATTTTTCAAATAAATTGAAATGAACCCCATAAAATTGTTTTCCTAAACCTGCATATCGAACCCCACAAATGTGTCAAAAATTTCAAGACAAAGTTTGCTTCATTCCATGTTGTCGTCGATGCCTTTTTCTGCCGGGCTTCATGACTCGATGCATTGAATCCGCCTTTATAACCACAAACCAATCTAAAGAGCTTCAAATACATGATTTATTAAGGTCTTAAAGGTGATAGGTTAATTATCCAAACTAAAAGGCTAATTACTAAGAAATCATAGTTCTACTTAATTGATACATAAATTAGTCTTATGCGTGTCATCACCCTAACCCTTAATTGATTGTAACTAAATCAAAAAAATAAATCCTACAACTAGATAGATATGTATCTCGACTTTGCTAAAAAAAATATATATCAATTCAAAGTAATAATACTTATAACTCATAATCACCTCATTCAACCTATGAAGATCAATGCAAAAGGGGTTGATAAATAAACACCCCATTCAACCCATGTTAATCAATGCAAAAAGGGTCGATATTGTGATTGATGAGTCCTTGAGGCTTGGATCAAATAGTAAAGAGGTGGGAAGGGGCTACGAAAGCATCCAAGTTGAATCCTTTGTAAGAAAATGTTCCTCTCCATCTTTAATATAAAAGTGAATAGATGAATATATA
Source organism: Tetrastigma voinierianum (assembly GCA_016808115.1). Classification (NCBI taxonomy): domain Eukaryota; kingdom Viridiplantae; phylum Streptophyta; class Magnoliopsida; order Vitales; family Vitaceae; genus Tetrastigma; species Tetrastigma voinierianum. The sequence goes on along the minus strand of JAEQBH010003671.1, from coordinate 79,758 downwards.
TATATATATATATATATATATATATATATATATATATATATATATATATATATATATTGTAATTATGAATTCTTTATGAGAATTTAAAAAACTCTTTGGGAAATAAAATAATAACAAAAAAGTAGATAGAACATTAAATTCTCTTTATGAAAGTAATTTCATATTTGATGTATTAAAATAGTAAGTTTTGGATCTTTCCCAATTAAATGCTCTTTGGGAAAGTAATTATAAATACTAATATGCATTAGTATTCATAATTATTATAATATTACTATTCTAATTATTATAAATATTAATAATTAATATTTTTATAATCATAATTTTTATGTTTTCACAAAACTGAAAAATAAATTTTCAAATATATTAACTTACATTTAATTTCTTCATGTAAAAATTAGTAATGCATATGCATTTTTTTTTTATAAGAATGTTTGATTTGAAAGCAATAATAATAGTGCTGCAAATGTTTTTTGTATAAAATATTGTAATATAAATTCACAACTTATCATAATAAATTGACATTAAAATGAAGAAAATCGAACATCAATCTCCGTATCAAAACCAAGCTTTAATACAAACCGGACCGCCAAAAACAATTAATATCTTGTTCGAATTAACTCGAAAATAGTCCTAAAATTTAACCCGAATTGTCCTAAAACAAGCCTTGAAATTAAGCCCGACTGTCCGAAACAATCATGAAAATTCCGGGCCTCTACACCTGCCCAAAAAATTCGGGACTGAATTTACGACTCGTGGCTCTAAGAAAACTCCAAGCAATTAAATGGCTTTTAGGCTAGAAATAACACAACAGAAAATTCTCACCGTGGAGCGCCCGACGAAACTCCAAGATTTTGGCACTCCATGCGCAGCCTACGTACGGACCAACTTCGCTCATTCGACTCAAAACCTACGATCCGATTCCGTGAGATCTTATAGAGAAGCGAAGAGAGAAAAATCTCTCTCTCTCTCTAACGCCCTCTCATCCGTTCTTTTGACTTTTCTTTCAAGTATTTCCTTTATCATTTTTTTATTCTCATTTCTTTCTTTCCTTTTCTTAATTCTTCTTTATTTGCCTTTATCGCATCATCAATCATACGCTAATCAGGAGCCACACATTCGCGCACCACATGGCTATTGCTACATGTCACTCTCTTGGGGTGCCATGTGGCATCCCCTTAGCCATGCCACGTGTCATCCGATACTGCGCTCAAAAATGTGCAATTCCAACTATATCGCATTCGACGAAATTTGACGTGATAGCCAGATTCTCGTGAGACAATTTCAACGGCAAATCATTGCTGTCATCCGAGATCTAGAAAAATTTCTCGCTTTTTGACCGAAATTACCGCTTTTGCCCTTCTTTTTCTCAAAATCTCTGATTTTCCGAGGTTTCACAACAATGAAATGTAGACGCATAATCGGCAACATCCAACAATCTCCCACTTGGGTCACATATACCTATGTACAATTATGAATGATGAAATAACCTTATGAGCTCAAATAAGTATCTATATCAAACATTACTAATAATTCTGGTCCATCAATCATATATCAACATAGATCAAACCGACCTTTATCACATGTATCGTAATCTGACTCCATCAATGGTCACATACATCGATATACAATCCATATAGACTGGCATGGACGTGCAACATGGAAATTGCATGTACGTGATTTAAATATGCCTATTTCCAACTAATCTAACTTTATTCTTCAACGAGATTAAAATAAATAGATTTAGAATGAAACTAAAACATAAACTTTATTCTGCAAAAAATATTCATAAATATGTTTATGATTGAATGATATCTGAATACAAACTCCCATTAAAATAACATATCATCAATTGATACACCCATACGAAAGTAATGTGCTCATGAGCATCTTGGGTGGTAAACTCATGAAACGGATCCCAATCATAGAGTTTCAGCCAATGTGCTCTATAGACAATTGATCACTTTGAATCCTTCCTTGACAATTAGGAACTCGATGTCAATATGTTTTGACTTAGTTGAGCTCCTATTGTTATTTGAGTACAAGATGGCTGATTTGTTGTCACAATATCTCTTAAGTGGTCTTTCAATTCCTTCCACAATTCGAGGCCCAGTGACAAAATTCTTTAGCCAAATTCCTTGGTTTGATGCTTTATAACATGCTACAAACTTCAAAACCATGGTGGAATAAGCTACAATAGTTTGCTTGACACTACGCTATGAGACTGCACCACCAACAAATAGATAGATATAGCCCGATGTGGAATAAATAGTGCTTGTCATTTTCTAACTTTACCTTCTATTTTCTATACTTTCCTTTAAGCTATCACAATGGAATAAAGAAACTTGTTGCTCAAGTATCCTCTTCAGAATATGAACCTGATTTGTTTCTACTTCTAGTTTGAGATCTTAGATGATTTGGTCTTCTTGATTTGATATTTATCCACTTGCTAAAAATCATTAAGCCCATCGATTGCTTGCTTCCCAAATACCTTAGTCTCCAAGCTTGCAAACTGTCTTGCATCTTACATTAGCTCTGCCCCTAGTCCGAACTCCTTGAGTCTTGTAACACCTGCGCTACCAGTACTTTTATGACATATCTCAAACACCAATACAAATACAAATACGTTTTCAATACCGTAGCGCTCATGCTATTTTCTTTGATACCATTCAAATCCAATTGCAATTTCTATTTAAGACACATTTCAAATACTCATTTTGTAGCGATAATTAATCTTATGAACATATATATCGAAACATTTTAACTTAAAGGGGGCCCATCATTTTGTTTTCAATACACATTTTCCATTAAATATGGCATTACATGCCCATTTGGTCAATTTCCCACCTTGATACAATACAACATTATTAGCCGTTTTCAATATAAAAAACATTTACAAAAACAAAATTAGAGTTCACTTTTTGAATTATAGTTTTAATACAAAATTAGTCAAATCAAATTCATGTATGCTTATGACAGAGCTTTACTTATCCTCCGTGTGGCTTTAACGATGACTCTGAATCTAAATGACCCTTGCCTTTGTACATGTTCTTCTGGGTATTCGCGATGATAAAACAACGCTGCTAAGGCTTACGCTAGCTGTTTATATGTTTTCTTCTAATTCAGTTTAATACAATCATGCAATTTTTCTAAACAATGTTTTTTAACCTTTTGAATGATCAATGCAATACAATACATATATTCATTCCATATACATTCACATGGGCTATTGATCATTCCAAATATGCACTTTCATATGCACAATCATTCAAAGCACGAATCATGCATTTCTTACAATTTTCTTATCAATTCAATTTGCTCTTAAACGAATTTAACTTACGCTTAAGGCATGTAATAACGAATCACCAGCACGGTCCTCGCCAAGGTGACGAGATAAAAACATTTTGTTTTATAACATAATACGGTTCCCCTGAGCTGCTGACTGGTTATTAAAAATCAATTCATGAACACTACCTATACTATCCCGTTGGGCTACGGATCGGAGTGACACATCATTACGTTCGTTTGCAGTACTACTAATTTAACCCTTATTAGTATACCAATCTATCCTTAACTCGAATTTAACGATTAACATTCTATTAAGGGCGCTCAAATCATTCATAGAAATTTACAATAGTGTATATACATTTATATTCAAATACTTGGTTTCCAATACTCATGCAATTTTTTCACAGGCAATTCATTTCACAATTAGTCAGATCAAATAATTTAAAAATCAATATGCAATTTATTGCAATTCATTTCAATAAATCCACTTATTCATATTCCTTCAACATTTTAGAAATAGAGAGAAGTGGAGAACAAACTCCAAAAAAATGGAAACAAAAGAGAGTCAAGAACAAACCAAAAGCTTGTCAGACTTGATTTCAACTCTAATTCATCAATTCAGCTTTCTCTTGTCAAATTTCCATATTCCAATACATACAATTAACATTCATATTATTAGTCGGGTATTCTAGGAGTTCTATTCAGGTTTACTTTCTACCCGACTCCCCTTTTCCATACATTCTTCCTATCTTTAGAAAATCCTTAACATTTGTTTTAAGCATTGTTTTGCCTCATTTTTAATCCTATTTGTGGGTTATGGGACGCCCACATGGTTCACTTACACTTAGGGGGATTTTGGAAAGGAAAACTCAACTTAAACACCAACACAACCAAGTAATTAGTACACTTGGTGCTACAATCAAATGTTTAGAAAATACGTGAGAACCAATTGTCATTCAATGGAATATTGTTAGATTCTAGACTTAAAGAGCTTTTCGTAGAGTCTAAGAACGCTTAATCGGAGTTTGAATGAAAAGTTATGGCCAATTGAAGTTTGGTACTCTCAGATAGTAGGCTCATTTAAATTTCACAGCTCTGCGAATTTTTTTTCTCAAGGGTTACGAAAATTTTCGCAGGTTTGTGAAAATTTTCTACATTCTCTGTTTTCGTTTTCTTTTCCTCTTTTTCATGTTTAATCCACTTGAAAACAGTTAGCCAACACTAAATCAATCCATTTGCGGTTCTTAATAGAACACACATGCAATTTTCTGGATGATGCATTCGAAATCACTTTACACCACTCAAAACATCTCATTTCTTGTTCCAAATAGAGCACACATTCATGTTCATACGTAACAATGCAAATTCTGTTTTGGGAACATAAAACTTTAAATGAGGAGAGATGTAAGAAGAACAAACCCAAAAGAGTTGGTTCCGTCTCTTTCCTTTCGCCTTGATCTTTAATCAGCTTTATTTTCTCTCTCCGACTCCTATTCCAAAGACAAACACTGGGGTAAAAATAGGGAAATATCACGCGCCATTCTAGGTTCCTGCCAGGCTGGGATTTCTACCTCAATACTTTAGCTTTTCCATGCATCTAGACTAGAGTTACACTTACCTTGCAAGAAAGGACGAAAACCCTAGTTTTTGCTTTACCTAGCAGAAACGCTTCACCATAGATCGGCCTATGTTTTGTCAGTTTTGGTGCGAAACGGTTAGGGCTTAGACAAGATATGAATGACTGGAAGAATGAGACGATTTCCACTAATTTTCGGGTCTCAAAATGGAATGTGTGGGAGATGAGGGTTTGAGATAGGAGTTTGTGTGTGAGAGAGAGTTGAGATGAGAGAAAGAGAGGAATGACAGAATGTCTCTCAAAGACCAACATTTGGTCTTTTAATCCAAATCCTTCACTAAGCCTTGTTTAGCTACACACTACTCCTCATTTTTCATTTTTCTCACTTTAAAGCTTCATTTTACTTTCATTTTCACTTCATTTCATTTTATTTTCATTTTAGCATTTACACTCTTCATTTACGACTCTTAGGTCATCATTTAACATTTTTACCAAATTTATTTGGCTCCTGTAAAATTTCCGGGTTTGTATCATTTTTTCGTTTTCAGCCATTTAAATGTCGGAAAAATATAATTTAATTTATTTTACACTCTGAACATGTTATAAAACTGTTAGGGTATTTTTAGGGCGTTATAACTCTCCCCTCCTTAAAAGAATTTCGTCCTTGAAATTACCTTCATTGAACTGAGGTATTATGCATAACTTTCGCTTTCCCACGTGGATTCTTGGCCTCTCTGTGGGTTTTTCACAACACTCTTGAATAATGGAATTCGCTTGTTCCGCCTACCGCCCTCTTCATACTTCAAATCCTGTCTAAGCTCAATCGTCTCCAAAGAGACTACATGTGATGTGTCCGACTCCATAAATTTTAACATCGACATTACGGGAAAATATTATGGATCTTTTCCAACTCTAGAGGTAAGGCTAATCTGTATGCTATTGGACCCACTTTCTCAATCACTTCATATGGCCCAATGAACCTAGGGCTCAACTTGCCCTTTTTCTAAAGTCTCATTACCTTCTTCCAAGGCGATACTTTCAAAAACACTTTTTCGCCAATCTCATATCGCGCGAATATCCTTTATTCTCATGTCGACATAGAATTTTTGTCTATCTGTGGTCACTTTCAGCTCCTAATCATTTCACTTTTTCCTATTAATCAAATCGGGCCAATTATCTCTTCTCACTTAACTCGTCCAACACAATGGTGTTCTCAGATTTTCTTCCGTAAAGAGCCTAATAAGCACCATTCCACACTGGGACCGGAAGCTATCATGTACACAAATTCAACTAGAGGAATGTGTCTATCCCAACTACCCTCATATGTAAAACCCGAGAAAATTCTAATTTTCTGAAAAATGGTAAAATGGTAATTTCGGTCAAAATTCAAAATTTTTCTAGATCTCGGATGACAAAACGGACTTCACCATTGGAATCGTCTCATGAAATCTAGTTACCACGTCGAATTTCGTCGAATTCAGAGACAGTTGAAATTTTACGTTTTTCGAGGCACCGGGTGTCGGGTGCCGTAAAACGGCTTGCAGAGATACATGTAATGCGACAAAGTCACCTACTACACGTACCCACGCGACACTACGCTGCATGACACAGATGATTGTATTTAATGGCTTAGATTAAGCTATGTGTCGGGGGCCAGTTAAAAGAAAGGACACAAATGGAATTAATTGAAATGTTTAAGTGAATAAGACAAAAAGAAAATAGCTTTCTTCTTCATTTTGAACACAAACGCAGTGAGTTGTGGTTTCGCATTTGCAGAGAGAAAGAGTGATTCTCTCTGATTTCCTTGCCAAGCTCCTGACCGTCTGCCTCGTCGAGCAAGAAGTGCAGTTGTTCCACGCGGCGTAGGGCTACGCATGGGCAATCCGATTTTTTGAGTTCCGCCAATTCCAAGAGGTAAGTGATCTTTCCTACGGCTTATTTTGGCCAAGAGCCATTTTATGGATTGGGATTTGTCGAGGCTTGGAAGGTTGCGTGCATTCCGCCTCAAAAACTCAACCGAGTGAAGAAATCCCACTAGATGGTCAGTGGAATGCTGGGCCGACCCGAGGGTTTCACTGCTCACGTGGATCGGTCAGGTGATTTTTGTGTTGTCAATGATTCAAATGAATTGCTTGGATTGTTATTAGCCCATGTGAGCTAATTCTTGTGTTATTGATTGTGAATTGAATACGAATTGTGTGAATTAATTTTGTTAATATATACATGAGAAATATATTAGCATGAATATTTTGGAAATGACATAATGCATTCCATATGCACCGGGGCACCCTAGATGGTAGGTGTGAGTGCATGACATGAAGGAAAATAAAAGAAAAATGAAAACGACAGAAAGGAATTTGGCAGCATTTTTTCAGAATTGGCTGAGAGTTGTCCAACAGCTTCATCTCGAGAGGGCTACCGAAGGATTGCTTCGAGAAATATCCAAAGAATTAGTTTCGAGGGTAGTCCAATGTATTTACCGAAATCCTGGTAGTAAGTTTTCACAAAAAGCTTTGCTTTGAAAATTGTAATTTTACTCGCATTTGGCTTAGGCATGTGTGAGGGAGCTTCCGTGAGGACTCGAGACACTTCGGATTGGGCATGTAGACATTCAAGTAGAATCATGTATTTACTTGAGTGTGATTGTTTTCCATGACATGTGCACTTAGGTGGGGAATAACCCATGTAGGAAATTATCACTACTGGGCATTGCTCACCCGGTCGAGGGATCACTATTTCAGGTACAGGGAGTGTACAGGAGGACAACGCTCACTAGAGGCCGCGTTTTAGAAGAAAGTCTGGCTGTGGCTTTGGTATTCATTTTGTATAACATGTATTAAAACTCCAAATTTTGATATATGTTTGGTTAAGAGTAATGCACAATCCTTGAACTATTGTTACATAGTTGATACATATTTTGCATAGGAACTGATGCCGCTTCGCGGCCATTTTTACCGCAATACACCTGGTGTGGTTGTTGTAAAATGTTGGGACACAGGTTGTACTTTTGCAGAGCTCCCTGCGCAAAGGGAGACTCTTGCCTCGGATTTTCGTGAGTGGTGTCGGGTTACCCGACATCCATAAGTATTCCGCGGGTTGACGGGTTGTCAACCGACCCCGTGGAAATGGGGTGTCACATCATAGTCGATCACACAACTTCTCAGCATATCTTCCAACACTAATCACTTCTTGATCATTCCATCCATTCGCAGGAACATCGTGGCCGGAATTAGTCGAGAGCCCAAAGCCCTTGCAACTTTCCCGTAACTCGCGGTAACATCGATCTCTATCTAAAATGATTGATATTAGAATCCTACGTAACCGAACTATTTCCTTTTATGTAAAGCGCCCGCTACCTTATCAAGTGCATAATCGGTTCTTACAGAGCATAAATGACTTGTCAATCGATCTACCATGACCCAACCGGGAATCATGCCTTCCGTCTAATCCAGAACCCGACCACAAAATCCATATCAGGATTCTGGCCCCATTTCCATTCGGGTATTTTAATAGGTTGCAATAATCCCGAAGGAACTTGATGTTCTGCCTTCACTTTTTGACATACCATACACTTGGTCTCAAATTCCGACACGTCTCTTTTCATTCCGAACCACCAATATGAAGTCTTTAAATCCTGATACATTTTTGTGCTATCGGGATGCATTGTAAAAGATCCACTGTGTGCCTCTTTAAGTATGGATTTCTTCAATTCATCATCATTGGGTACACAAACCCGATCTCTATAGTATAAGAATCCATCCTCGGGCCAGAAACTCGCTTTCTTTCCCCACTCTACTTTGATTTACACTGCAAGAATTTCATCATTCTTTGTGCCTCTAGCACTCGATTCAACAAATCCGCTTTGCGCACACCTCGCTACTATTGCAATCAATATCCGACAATGACAAATGAGCATTCAACTCGAAGCGTTTGTACTAACTTTCTACTGGCGACCGCCACTACATTTGGGCCTTCCCGATGATAATCGATCACACAATCATAATCCTTGATCAATTCCATCCATCTACGTTGTCTCAAGTTAAGTTCTTGTTGTGAGGACAAATACTTAAGACTTTTGTGATCGATGTAGATGAAACACTTTTCTCCATAAAGATAGTGCCTCCATATTTTCAATGCGAACACAATAGCGGCCAATTCCAAATCATGCGTAGGGTAGTTCTTTTCATGCTGCTTCAACTGCCTTGAAGCGAAAGCTACCACTTTACCCTCTTCCATAAGGACACATCCAAGTCCATTTAATTGAAGACATAAAATCACGTATTCTACAGAATGACCGAGTAAGAATCGATGCTTTGATTAATGTCAACTTTTCAAAGCTAGCTCGACACTTTTCACCCCACCAAATCTCACCTTCGGAAAATCACTATGAAATATAGTCATCGAAGCCCTTAACGAACTTCGTAGTAACCAATCCTAGGAAATCACACTCCATGACATTTCTCGGTGGTTTCCATTCATCTCACTCATCTTCTTTGGATCGACTCGAATTCCTTTTTCCAATACAATGTGTCCAAGAAAAGACACTTCTCCCAACCAAAATTCACATTTTCTCAGTTTTGCATATAATTGTTCCTTTCTCAAGGTTTCTATCACTACCCGAAGGTGTGTATCATGATCTTCCCGATCTTTTGAATACACAAGGATGTCATCTATAAACACCACTACAAATTGATCTACATACAGTTGGAAAACACGATTCATTAAGTCCATGAAAGCCGCCGGTACATTTGTCAACCCAAACGTCATTACAAGGAACTCATAATGTCCATACCGCATTCTAAATGTCATCTTATGCACATCCGTATCCTTAATTCTCAATTGATAATACCTAGATCGTAAGTTAATCTTCGAAAAGACACTTGCACCTTTCAATTGGTCTAACAAGTCATCACCCGGTACGGATACTGCTTTTCATTGTCATTTTGTTCAACCAAGCCATAATCAACACACAACCGAAGCGCACTGATCTTTCTTTCTTAACAAAGAGCATTGGCCCTCCTTACGGTGATAGACTCGATGAATAAACTCTTCTCTAACAACCTTGCAACTGAAGCTTAAATTATTTTAACTCCATCGAGCCATTCTATATAGTGTAACGGATGCCTGAGCGGCACATGGACAATGTCAATCGGTGAAACTCAATCTCTCTCTCCGGAGTAACTACCAATTCCTCTAGAAACACGTCCGGATAATCACAAACTGTAGGGATGTCTGATAAACTAGGCTCCACATTTTTCGTATCTATCACATATTCCAAGTAAGCTTCAAACCCCTTTCTAACCATCGTTCTAGCAGTAGCGACGGATATCACATTAGAGAGGTGGTTCGACCTCTCGCCGATAAAAATCACTTCCTCGCCACTCGGTGTCCTTAAGGTCACTCTCTTCATTCTACAATCAACTACCACTTGGTGTTGGGACAACCAATCCATCCCCAATATCACATCAAACTCTCTAAATGACAACTCGATCAAATCTCCCGGAAATTCATACTCTCGTATTCTGATGGGACAATCAGAACTCTATTCACAATGACACTATGCCTGGCTGATTTGTCACCAAAATGTTATACTCGATTTTACTCTTCGGTAAACTACCCAAACCCGGAATGGTAGTACAAATATAAGAGTGGGTTGAACCTGGATCTATCAATGCATGTACAATAGTCTCAAAGATATAGAAATGACCAACTATCACATCCGGTGCATCTTTATTTTCCATTGCCTTCATTGCATATACCCTGGCTGGAGCATGAGCATCCTGTCTACCCGTAGTCTGTGTTTCTTGTCTCGATGCACTCGATGATGCAACACTCTTATTGTAAGACCCGAGAAAATTCCAATTTTCTAAAAAAGGGCAAAATCGTAATTTCGATCAAAACCTGAAATTTTTCTAGATCTCGATGACGAAACGGATTTCACCGTTGGAATCATATCGCGAAATCTAGCTTACCGCCGACTTCGCCAAATTCGAGATAGTCGACTTACACGCTGAGGCATCGAAAGTGATCTGGCGCCATAAACGACACGCGATGCAGTCACCTATAATATGTACTCATGTGAAACATGTTGCATGAGTAGAGAAATGATGGAAACGGACGGCCGAGATTATGCCACGTGTCAAAATCCGAGCTTAGGGACATGATTGGTATTCTTTAAATTTTAAATGATAATAAGGACAAAAGAGTATATAGTGGTCATCTTCTTCCTTCAAACAAAAGAGACCAAAACGTGAAGAGGGAGAAAGGGGATGCAAAGAGTTAGGTTTTGATATTTTAGTGAGAGAGTGTGCAACTTCTCTCTAAGATCCCAGGCGATCGGACCGTCGGAATTCTTCGAAGCAAGAAGGAAAGTTGTTCTACGCGGCGAGGGCAACGCGGATCGCTCTCTTGAGCTGCACAAACCCGTGAGGTAGGGTTTTATCCTACTTGAGTTACACTTTGTTTAAGTGTTTTGTCACTTATCGGTTTGATTCGGCGCCGCGAGGGCTATGTTTTGGACGGTCCCAAATCTCGGGACCGAATTGTTGGAACATAGAGTCTGGCTGATGTGTCAAGACAGCCGCACGGACTGCTCAGTATCTGTGTTGGATTTATGCATTAAATCATGTTTTTGTATGAGGCCGAAAATGGCCATGGATTTCGGGTTCACAAAGTGGAACCGATGTTGGGTGATTGGTCGTGAACAGTAACCCGAGGGTTTCACTGTTCAAGTGAATAGTGTTCACAAAATATTTTGTGAGAAAATGTGTTTGGTTGAGTAATTCAAATCAATTGTCAGGTTTGTTAATTAGCCCATGTGAGCTAATTTTTTGGTGTAATGTATTGAGAATTTATATACATGTTGTTGTGATTTAAATTATGTAAATATATATGCATGATGATATATTTGCATGTGTTATATAATTCATGTTTTGAAATAAGATAATGCATTTCATATGCACCTATGCAGAACCTTAAATTAGGTGTGTGTGCATGACATGAATTTTCTGAAAAACGAAATGGTTGCGAAAAGAATTTCATAGGATGATTTTCTCCCCGAGAATGAGGTTGGGAGATGGTCCACAATTACATCGGCCGGAGGAGCCCATGTATTGTTTTGGAAGGTCTTCACATTCGCCTGAGGGTAGTTCCATATTTTTACCGAACTCAGAAGGTATTTTCAAGAACAACAGTTTTGTTTTGAAATTTAAGGCTTTCATACATGGCTTAGGCAAGTGTGAGAGTCAGTTATGACTGAGACATGTGAACGGCACGTAGACATCTCAAGTAGGATCACTTATTTACATGAGTGTGTGTTTAAATTGGATCATTGCATATGCACTTAGGTGGGGAGTAACCCATTTAGGGTAATTCCACTACTGGGCGATAGCTCACCTTGTCGAGGGAATATCATTTCAGGTACAGGGAGCGTTCGAGGAGACGACTCAGTTTAGAGGCCGACTTTGAAGAAAGCCGGGTTGTGGCTTGATGTTTTTGGGATAATATGTATTAAAATTTATAATTTTAATATGTATTTGTATTAAGAGTAATGTATAACTCTTGAACCATGTAATATAATTGGTTAAATGTATTCGATGAGTATTACGCATGGGCCCAAGAGGCCATTTTACTGTGTACGGGTCTCGAGATACGAGACGCATGCATTTTCCGCGGTCGACGGGTATTAACCCGACACCTGCTCGGGGGCGCCACACTTATTGTCCTTGTTAATTTTCTCAGATCGCTTAAAATCGTACTCCCCAATCCGGGGTGTTGTGAACAAACGAGCTCTAGGATAATCTTTCATTTTGTTCCCATTGGATCCACATACCAAACAAGCACCTGTTAATCTCCAACACTCTTCTTTATGTTTCCTCCCACAATGTGTGAAATAAGGAGGAGTTGGTCCTCTTGAAGAACCTCCTAGTGCACTAGCACCGATGACGCCAGAATAGTCTACACGGCAGCCTTGCCGTAGCCGATTAGAACCCCGTGGTCCCCAAATTTCTTACTCTGGTGCTGATAAGAACTTGACTGGTCGGGGTTTTTCTTACCCTGTCTTCTTTCTTTTCTTTCATACTTTATTCTATACTCTTTCAACATTTATAACATACCCAGAAAAGCTCATCATGGAAAAATCTTGTGACATGGGCCCTAATAGTCACACGAGGCCATCTTCAAACTCTGCGCATTTCTTCCTCGCCACTAGCATCTCGGAGCATACTTGCTCAACAAGGCAGTCTTCATACTCGCCACACTATATGCCTGTTTCAAATTATGAAACTCTCATCTCATATTGCTCAAATCGATAGGACCCACATATTGCTTCCTGAATTCCGCTAGGAAGAACTCCCATGTAACACTTTTCGGTGGTGCGGTCCTAGTCAAGGAAACCCACCAATAGTGTTCATCCCTGGTAGTAAAAGAGGTCGCACTCTAAATTCCCTGCAATGCATTTGTCGGCATTCTTTCCCGCTTCTTTTTCGAGCCAATTTTCCACATGGCTCATCATCTTTCTTACCAAGAAAATCTATGGGTCAATATTTTTCCATTCTCTCTATGGCTGACCGCATGAACAATCGTATCGCCAGGCCGCTTTCTTGCAAAGGCCTAAGATATCCCGCCAAGAGATCCATAAGACTCATGTTTCGCCACCACACGACCGAGCGGAGCATGGACGCGCTCACACCCGCCACTAACAGGCTATTCGGGCGACGAGCTACACTCCTAACCCTATGGGGTCCCGAACCATCCATGCTTTACCTTATTAAGACTCTATTAAGATCCGCATCAGAGTCACGTCATCCTTTATATGCAAATTCCATGCATGTCATAAACAATTTCACAAATCATTTTGTAGAATCGCCTAAACTTAGGCTCTGATACCAAAAATAATTGTAACGCATGTTGCGCTACTAGTACTTTTACTTTTATGATATATTTAAACACCAATACAAATACAAATACGTTTTCAATACCGTAGCTCTATGCTACTTGTGCTTTGATACCATTCAAATCCAATTGCAATTTCTCATTTAAGATACATTTCAAATGCTCATTTTGTAAAGGATAATTAACCTTATGAACATATATACGTAAACATCATTTTAACTTAAAGGGGCCCCATCATTTTGTTTTCAATACACATTTTCCATTAAATATGGCATTACATGCCCATTTGGCCAATTTCCTACCTTGATACAATACGACATTATTAGCCGTTTTCAATATCAAAAACATTTAAAAAAACAAAATCAGAGTTCACTTTTTGAATTATAGTTTCAATACAAAAATAGTCAAATCAAATTCATGTATGCATATGACGGAGCTTTACTTATCCTCCGTGTGGCTTTGACGATGACTCTGAATCTCAATGGCCCTTGCCTTTGTACTTATTCTCTTGGTACCTGCACGATGATAAAACAATACGCTAAGCATTTTCACGCTATGCTCTATGTTTCTTCCATTTCAGTTTAATACAAATCATACAATTTTTCTAAACAATGTTTTTAACCTTTTTGAATGATCAATGCAATACAATACATATATTCATTTCATATACATTCATGTACAGTTTATTGAACATTCCAAATATGCACTTTCATATGCAATAAATCATTCAAAACACGAATCATGCATTTCACAATTTTCTTATCATTTAAATTTGCCCTTAAACGAATTTAACTTATGCTTTCGGTGCACAGGATAACGAATCACCGACACAATCCCGCTGGCTGTATGCCGATGAGCAAAACATTTTTGCTTTATAACACAAGACGTCCTCGCTGGTTAAGCAACGTTATTAAAATAAATTTAGAACACTACCATATCGTCTCGCAATATATCGGAATGACACATCATTACGCTCGCTCGCTAGCATCGCGAATTTGACCTCACATATATCAATCTTATCCCACCTCGAATTTAATGGTTAATATTCTATTAAGGGCGCCAAATCATTCATAGCAATTTACACAGCGTATATACATTTATATCCAAATACTGCTTCCAATACTCATGCAATGCCACGTGCAATTCATTTCACAATCAAATGTATCAAATCAATTTAAAACAAATCAATATGCAATTTATCGCAATTCATTTCAATAAATCCACTTATTTCATAATCCTTCAAACATTTTAGAAATAGAGAGAGAGAAGTGGAGAACAAACTCCAAAATGCAAACAAAAGAGAGAATCGAAGAACAAACCAAAAAGCTTGTTACACTTGATTCCAATCCTCGAAATCTCGATCAATTCGACTTTCCTCCTCGTTAGCCCCTATTCCAATACAATTAACAATCATATTATTAGTCGGGTATTCTAAGAGTTCTATTCAGGTTTACTTTCTACCCGACTCCCCTTTTCCATACATTCTTCCTGTCTTTAGAAAATCCTTAACATTTGTTTTAAGCATTGTTATGCCTCATTTTTAATCCTATTTGTGGGTTATCAGACGCCACATGGTTCACTTACACTTAGGGGGATTCTGGAAAGGAAAACTCAACTTAAAAACCAACACAACCAAGTAATTAGTACACTTGGTGCTACAATCAAATTTTTAGCAAAGATGTGAGAAAAAATTGCCACTCAATAAAATACGGTTAGATTCTAGACTCAAAGAGCTTTCTGTAGAGTCCAAGAACGAGTGAATCAGAGTTCAGACGAAAAAGTTATAGCCGATTGAAGTTTGGTAACAAGTTCAGATGTAGGGCTCTGTGAAATTTTGCAGCCCCTGCGAATTTTTTTCTCAAGGTTAATAAAATTTCTCGTGTGTTTGTGAAAATTTCTTACATTCTCTATTTTCGTTTTCTTTTCCTCTTTTTCATGTTTAATCCACTTGAAAACAATTAGCCAACACTAAATCAGTCCATTTGCGGTTCTTAATAGAATACACATGCAAATTTTCTCGATAGATGTATCTGGAATCACTTACACCACCTCAAAATCTCATTTCTTGTTCCAAATAAGAGCACACATTCAAGAAACCATACAGAACAATGCAAATTTGTTTTAACAACATAAAACTTTTAAACAGAGAGAGAAGTAAGAAGAACAATCCAAAAGAGTCGGTTCTCGGTCTCTTTTCCTTTCGCCTGATCTTAACTCAGCTTTATCTTCTCCGACTCTATTCAAAGACAAACACCTAAAAAATAGGGAAATATTAGCCTTCGCCATTCTATGTCTAGTTAAGGTTGATTTCTACCCCAATACGAGCTTTTCCATGATCTAGACTAGAGTTACACTATAATCTGCAAGAAGGATTAAAAC
This sequence comes from Tetrastigma voinierianum, assembly GCA_016808115.1. Lineage (NCBI taxonomy): Eukaryota > Viridiplantae > Streptophyta > Magnoliopsida > Vitales > Vitaceae > Tetrastigma > Tetrastigma voinierianum. The sequence continues at coordinate 63,626 of JAEQBH010003671.1, read as the reverse complement.
CCTAGTTTTGCTTCTAATTAATCGAAACTGACGCCCCATTTCCTCGGCCCTGCTTGACCACCGTCAACCTGCGAAAACCTGTGAGTCTCACATCATGAGACCCATACGTGAGTCAAAATGGTCACATTGGCCCATACATCCATACTCACCAAAATGTGTATTTTATACAAAAATAAGTTAATTTACAATTTATTTTGATTACAAATTATCCAAAACTAGGTCTTTTACGCAGATTTTTACAAAAATACATTATAAGGCCACATATGGCCATTTCTTCGTCTCTAAGGCCTTGATGTCCCACTCGCGAACCTCACATTCGAAATAATTTTTCCCTCAACAGGGTGAGCAATGCCCAATAGTGGAATTATCCTACATGGGTTACTCTCCACCTAAGTGCTCATGCAATGGCAAACCAAACATTTAAGCAAAACATATATGTTCCTACTCAAATGTCTACATGAAATGGATGAGAATGTGACTCACCCTTCCCACCTCCCTCAGCCCCCACTCACCTCACTTGATGCCTAGAAAACACCGTTTTCAAACAAAAGGTATTTTTGTTCTTGAAAACATAATACCGAACTTCGGTAAAATCTATTAGACAACCCTTCGAGGTGAATTTCGTACTAAACGCCATGGCCTCGACGTGGAACTCGTCGACAACTCCAGGCAATTCTTCTAAAATCTTCCTTTGAAATTCCTTTCGCAACCATTTTCCTTTTTCTTTAATGTCATGCACTAGCACCTATTGTTCTATGTTGCCCCGATGCATATGAAATGCATTATGCCATTTTCATACAACACATGCCAATATATCAATCATACATATATTAACAAAATTTACATACTAACCACATGTTATTTATTCATAACAATAACATCCAAAATTACCACCTAAAGCATTAAACAATTTAAGCAATTCATTTTGAACCGCCTGCCACACAATCACACACGTAGACCACCTAAGGGCGCCTAATCCAACCCGGGGTTGTCTCGAACCGCCTGTAATTCCAAAGATTCTGGCCCCACTGAGGACCGAAAACTCACGCCATTTCAGCCCCAAACACTCCAAACCACACACCCTGCATGTGTTATCTCAAATTGTCAAGCAAAAACACACAAATATAACACAAGCCACACAAACAGTCCGTGGACTGTCCAAAACCATTCTAGGGATTTCTTCACTCGGTCTAAATCTGTTGAAACCGAAAACACGGCCACCCAGGCCTTAACAAATCCCCATCCATTAATATGGCCCTTAGCCAAAGAATAAAACAAGTAGGAGAAAACCCCTACCTTCCGGAGTTGTCGAAACTCCATAAAATCGGTATCCACGCGTAGCTCTTGCCGTGGGGAGCAACTTTGTCTCTTGGCTCACCAGGATTCAACGATCCATCACCGGGAAATCTAGAGAGAAGTTGGACTTTCTCTCTAAAACTGCTTTCTCTCCCTCCACTCCGCCGATTCCGTACCCAAAAGAGAAGATAAGATGTTCTTTCTTTCATTTATTCCCTTTTGTCCTCCTCACTTGCCACATGTCAACCTTCCATCGCTGACTCGGGATTACACCCCATCCACAATAGTGGATTTCCATCCACTTAAGAGATGACATAATCCACATGGGCCCCACTCGCCTCCTTGCTCAATTAATTCCCGCACTGACACGTGACACACTTGAGCCACTCAAAATATGCCAAGTGTCACGCACTACCCCCATTGCCTCGAAAAACGTGAAATTCCCACGTCTCGACCGATGAAATTGATGTGGTAGCTAGATTTCGCGAGACGATTCCAACGGTGAAGTCTGTTTCGTCATCCGAGATCTAGAAAATTTCCATCTTTTGATTGAAATTACCATTTTACCATTTTTGAGAAAATTAGGATTTTCTCAGGGTTTCACAGAAACGCTTCACCATAGATCGCCTACGCTTTGGCCTTCGCTTAGGTGCGACCTAAGAAGGGCTTAGACAAGAGATGAACGATTGGAAGAATGAGATGATTTCCACGATTTTCTGGGCTCCCAAAATGGAATGTGTGTGAGATGAGGTTTGAGAGAGGAGTTTGTGCGTAAGCAGAGCCGAGATGAGAGAATGAGAGGATGAGAGAATGTCTTCAAAGATCAATATTTGGCCTTTTAATCCAAATCCTTCAATTGCCTTGTTTGCTACACACTATTCTCCCATTTTTTCTCATTTTTCTCACTTTAAAGCTTCATTTTACTTTCATTTTCACTTCATTTCATTTCATTTTCATTTTAACATTTACACTCCTTATTTACGACCCTTAGGTTCTCATTTGACATTTTTACCAAATTTATTTGGCTCCTGTAAAATTTCCGGGTTTGTATCATTTTTTAGTTTTCATCTATTTAAACGCTGGAAAAATATAATTTAATTTATTTTACACCCTGAATATGTTATAAAAATGTTAGGATATTTTCAAAATGTTACAAGTCTGACATGTACTTATACCACGAGATTGCCTCATTCCGAACTAATTCCTAGTCCTACAAGGGGATTCACACATATTTCATCAAATATGATCTTCAAAGTAGTCATCACGGAAAGACTACGGCTGCGCCAAATCATACCACTATCCAATGTACTAACGGCTCGAATCCAGCCCACGCTCCAATTCAACCCCAACAAGACCCAAAGAACTTTGTTACCTCAAAACGCTGAGTTGCTCGACGTAAAACCTCTCCCAAATCAAAGCCCCGAGTCCCCGTACCAACAGATCGCCGTCAAAGATACTCACTGATCTCAATCCATTGCGTCTCAAAGCGATAATCCTAAATAAGGGAATTGGTCTTTGATATGAAAATCAAATTTTATTTCATTAGATCGAGATATTATCCCTCCAAAATAAAGGAGAATCGGGTCTCCGATAAGGAACGAGACGGTATCGCCCACACTTACGTTAGTAAATAAAAGGACTTGGTCTGATGAAGGCGAGAGATTCTATCGCCGACATGACAGATCTATCTTTCCAAAAATAAATGGTAAATTCAAGTATGTTGAAAAACCCACACAAGAAAAAATGCATGCACTCGTCTACACCAATTACTTTCCGCCTCCATTCTCTTGACTAATTTAAGCATCAGAGAGGCGGTCGGCACATCGCCACTGTACCCCTTTTCTTTTTTTCTTGCAGGTTCACGTCGTCCTAGTGATGACCCGAAAGCTAGACGAATCAGGTACCAACAGTCATCTTCTTGTAGAACCCTAAGGACGAAGATATCGACAATTCAAACCCAACAAAAAATAATTTATAAAAAAAAAGACATAATATTTTAACATTGAATTTGACCAAGCTATTTCTAGCTTTGCATCTTTACATTTTTTTTTTAATAAAACTTTGCATCTATACATATGTGCTTACACATATTTGGTACCGAATGCATGGGTCGTATTTTTCAGCTATAATTTTATAACGCGTCGCAATCCTTCAATTTTGATGGTCAGACGCTGTATGGCCCACACGTCGCAATGGCATCCGAATAGTCAACCTAATTTGACCTTCCACGTATAGGATACACTTTTTAAAGGGAACTTATAATACATATATAAGACTTAAAACTTAATTTATTTTTCTTTCAAAAAAAAAAAAAACTTAATTTATTTTTAATTTAAATTTTGCCCCCTTCCTTTGTAGTCTGTCATTGACATTTTTCCGCTTCAAAATGGGGCATAACATTTAGAAGCAATCCAAGTTAGCGGTTGGGCATTTGACAAAGGGAAGTTTCATAACACGGGAGTAGCATGAGATGAAATATGGCCTCTTCAACCATGGCGTTCCTATAACTCCTGCTTCTATCCAGTACATATGGTGCCGACTTTGATGAACAGGTCATGCATCAACCAACGTGTACCCCCCCATCTTCCCCACCAACGGCTATAAATAAGGTATGAGGCCTTTGCACTTCTCATCACAAATACTTGCTTAGCCAAAACAGTACCAGCAGTATCAGAAAGAAAGAAAGAAAGAAAGACATTCTCCATTCCTCTTTTTGTCCAAACAACAGCCTAAGAGAGAAAATGGGTTTGGCAGCTGGGAGATCAAGATTGCCTTCCTGCGTTTCTCATGCATTTCTTGCCGTTGCTGGGTTATTCATTCTCGCAAGCATCCCATGTGAAGCTCAGCTTTCTTCGTCATTCTACGATAATACCTGTCCAAACGCACTCACTACCATCCGGAAAGCCATAAGAACTGCAGTATCCCGCGAGCGTAGAATGGCAGCATCTCTTATTCGTCTCCACTTCCATGATTGCTTCGTTCAGGTACTCATTCAATCTCAAGCACAAGTTCTTTTTCCTTTCGGGTCGGGTTCTCGCAGGTGACTTGAAGTAATCCGGATCAATTACTTAATTGCAGGGCTGTGGATGTAATCAATCTTGCTAGATGATTCCGCCACCATTCAAAGGAGAAAATGCACCTAACAATAACACCAGTCAGAGGGTACGAAGTCATAGACAATGTGAAATCTCAGGTGGAAAGCATTTGTCCAGGCGTCGTATCCTGCGCTGACATTCTTGCAGTGGCAGCCCGAGATGCATCTGTTGCTGTAAGTTATATATATATGTGTGTCCATTAATCATTGATCACTTCTATTTCTTGATTAATCTTTAATATTAATTTAAATTTCTGAATATGATTGATGATATATAGGTTGGGGGGCCAACATGGACACTGAAGCTTCTTGGAAGAAGAGACTCCACCACTTCAGGCCTGCCAAGCAGCAGCCAACCTTCCTACTCTTTAGAGACGGCCTGGACAGGCTTATTTCCTTGTTCAGTACCAAAGGCTTAAGTACAAGAGACATGGTTGCTCTTTCAGGTAATTAATCGAAACCCTCAACAGTTCTTAATGAATCACTTGTTAATTAGTGTTGTAATTAATATGGCTACTAATTGTGATTATTTAATTCATTGAAATATGCAGGTTCCCATACAATAGGACAGGCAAGATGCATTACCTTCCGCGACAGAATTTACGACAACGGGACAAACATTGATGCCGGCTTTGCTAGCACTCGGAGACGTCGGTGTCCTGTTGATAATGGGAATGGTGACGATAATCTTGCTGCCCTGGATTTGGTAACTCCCAATTCTTTTGATAACAATTATTTCAAGAATCTCATTCAAAGAAAAGGCCTTCTTCAATCAGATCAGGTTCTTTTTAATGGAGGGTCTACTGATAGTATCGTCACGGAGTATAGCAAGAGCCCTTCAACTTTCAGGTCAGATTTTGCATCTGCCATGGTGAAAATGGGAGATATCGAACCACTCCTAGGCTCTGCCGGAGAGATAAGAAAATACTGCAACGTCATCAACTAATCTCTCCACAAATTATTTCATTCAAAATCTAAGTGTCAATATCAATTTTAGTTGACTAACTATGTTTTTCTTTTTCCTTTGTTATCGTTGGTACTATCATTCTTTGATTTTCTTTTTTTTTTCTTTGTATTTTTATAATGCAACGTTGTTGTTTGATGGCTTTGGGAAAATTCCCTTGTTAATTTGTACCAGTCTTCCAATCTTATTTAAATAGGACTACCCATCTGTTATATATTTGTAATGCGTAAACTTAATTGAAATATGATGCGGTCCAAAAATTATGTTTACCTAACAAGCTGTAATAACAATTAACAAAACTTTCTTTGTAAATCAATCAAGTTTTTTCTAACAGTTGAAATTTTTCCATATGAAACTACTTTAACCCCCATCTCACAATCGCTCCTCAAAACACCTTGATTTAAATTCGGGACACAAAACATCACTTCACATAAGATAAATCCCCCAATGTTACCTCAAACAAAAGTCTCCCTAAAACGCCTATCTACGACTAAAATGGGTCAAAGGTCATGGGTTAAGACTAAAGACTCTAGTTTTAAAATTCTTCTTTCAAAACATGGATTTCAAATATTAATTATAAGAAAATTTTGCCTTTTGTATAAGAAAGATAATAACAAAAGAATCCATGTAGGTTGATTATTATTATAGAAAAAATTTTAAAATCAAAACTCCATTTCCCTTGCTTATCTTTGTACCCCTTTGTTCCCCTAAATAAAGAAAATTAACACAAAATTAAAGTAAGAACAAAAGAAATATGAAAGAAATATTTACAATTTTATTGCTTTCAAAGCTCGACAAACTTTCAGATAAACTCTCTCTTCTAACTTCTCAATTCCTAACTTTGCTTTATTCTTTTTGCTCATATCACTCATGCTCTTTACGTATGTACAAGCCTCTCATTTATAGACTTTTGACAAACTAAAGACAAAACTTAAAAGTTAAAAAAATCTACCTAAAACATTAATTTGTGAGACATGTGTCCTTAAAGGACAAGTACTTTACTATACACATGTACTATGCCTAATAAATAAAAAGTTGAAAAGTTTAATCAACTTTGAACAAGTTGGTCTTATCAAATTTTGTACAGGTTGGTCTTATCTTCAGTTCTTCTATATTTTTGACACGTTTCTTTCTTCCTTTGTCTGCTTGTGAGATCAGGATAAGCCTGGTTTTGAAAAGTTTGCTACAGGTTGTTTTTGCAGAGTTGACTACTGTTGCAAGATTTGATATCCTTGTTATCCTTTCATTACATTTTCCAAGTTGGCATAGCTTTCTGCATCTAGATTTTCCCAGGAGTTTGCATCATCGCCGACGCAGTTATTTACGCGACCGTCAAAGTTTCGCTTGATAAAATCGTTTTTCTCGTTATGTACCTGGGTTCAAAATTTTTTCTAAATGATTGTATCTCCAAATAGACATTGTTTGGGTTTCTCCAACAAGATAAAAAATTTTATTTCTAGTTTTTCTAAAATAAAAAATTTGAAAATCTCTAAATCTATTATATTATACAGGAAATTCATTTGAATCCAGCCATTTCATTCGTTGTTGTTGTGGTATTAAAGGTTCTTTGTTGTGCTTGATATACACATGATGATAAGCAGGGATTATGCTTCCATCAGTTTTAAATAAAGGTGGTATAGTTTCAAAAGATATATCTACAAAATTTTTGGTTCTAAAAAGATATTCCACAATGTTTTTCAGTTTTTCAGGAAAATTCTTAGGTACTTGATAAATATTGGTTAAAAATATATTTTTCAAAGGGATGAGTTCTAAATATTTTTGATCTAAAATAGGCATATTTACATAAGCTAAATAAACATCGAAAAATAAATCAGGATCATGGTAAGCCATATATCCTGTTTTAATTCCACTATTTTTGGTTCTAAATTGTTCATACAATATATACTGGTTCTTAAACACTTTTTCATTATATTTATCTAAAAAGAAAGATTCTATTTTATCATAAATATCATATCCGAACTTGTTTTTAATTACAAGTTTTTGAAACTGTTCGGTAAGAAGAGCTGATTTTCTAATCATATTAATTAACTCGGTTTTGCTAACATTGTTCAAAGAGTCTAATTTTGTTTCTAAATCCTTAATATGGTTTTCTTGTTTTTCTTGGTTTTTAAGCATTTGGAATTTTTCAGTTTCTAAAACAATAAATTGGTTTTGTAATTTTGAAGATGTTGGGCTAAAGCTGAAATGGTTTTTCCATAAGCATATTCTAGGTTTTGGTTTTGAAAGTTTTGGGGTTTTAAAGACCAAAGGTTATCAACAACTTTATGTTCTTCAAAAGGTTTCTGGGAATACAAAGACTAAATTGAAGGTTGCGCTTAAAACTTCAATGAACCAATCCGCTTAAACAGCAAGCTAGCTTGAATTTCTCCTTTGTGCCATGTTCCTGTAAACAAAAAGTTAGTCATAAATAATTAAATCATTTATATAAATCTGTCTATTTAACCAATCTTTACAAAAATTTCCTATCTTTACAAAATTTTCTAAATTATTAATACTAAAAGAATTCTTCTATTTCATCATCTAAGCTATATATACTAGAATTGTCACTCTCAAAATCTAATTCACTAATTAATTCTTCATTGTCACTATTTATTTCATACTCTTTTATTAAATTAATTTTAATTTGGGTTTTTCTATTTAGTTCATTTGGCAATTTTTCTCATTCAGACATCTTGTGTTTTATATGACCTTCTTGCCCACATAAATAGCATTTACATTGTTTTTTACTATAATTGGTTCTTCTTCTTTTTATCCAATATTTTCTAGGTTTTCTATATCTTGTATTAAAAGGTTGGTTTCTATAATAAGTTCCTGATTTTCTTCTGAAATGTTGTTTATATCTTTTAGGTTTTCTATATTCCCTATATCTATCTCTACATCCTAAATCTAAATCTTCTCCTAAATTTAAATCTTCTACAAAGTTGTCTATTTAGATCTTCGTTTTATTTAACTTATTTCTCCTATATTCAAACATTCCTTTCTAACCAATTCTTTACAAATTCTACTCTACGCTCTATATAAGGAGAGTTTTTGTATTCAGAGGTTGAAAATTCATTCCAAAATCTAACACCTACTAGTCCTTGTATTTTTTAATATGTATTTATTTAAATATTCGTATTTCTATCTATCTTAGCAAGAATTGCATATTTCCTAAATTTTTGTTCATATTCTTTATATACGAAAGGTTACACAATTCTTAATCAGCTCAAACTTATAAAGATCTAGTACAGGTTCATTTACATCCTCTTGGGTTGTTCCTAAAAAATATAATTTTATAAGGTTTATAAACACAAATATACTAAAATTATTTTTAACTTCTTGAAAATAACTAATGTTTTCTTGTTCCATGTTTCTAAAAAATTGTAATACAGTTCCTCTAAGAGTGCTTTTACAATATTCATGTATTTCTTGTTGGTTTTGGAAAGCTACTATTACACCATCAGAATTTAAAGATTGTTCCCAATTTTCTATGGTTTTTCTAAGATCACGAGTATTATCTATATCTAAAATCGGTCCATTTGTTCTATATTCATTTATTGGTTGTGAATAACTACTACAAGGTTCTATTCTTGTTTTAAATTGAAGGCCTTGGCTAACTATTTCTGTTTTTACATTTACAAATTCTTCTTTCATTTTATTTTTATTTTCCTTTGTTATTTTTTCTTCGTGTTCTTTTGAGATTTCAGTTATTTCATTTATTTTTTCTTCTTTTTCTAAAATATGTGGTTTTATTATAAATTGGTTATTTACTTTTATATCTAAAATTTTTTTAACTAGGTTTGTTTGATGAAGTTTTGAAATTATTTGATCATCTAAATAATTATTACACATTATGTCTATAAAGTTTTCTTGATCTATTGGTTCATCTAATAACTTTGGATTTTCAAATTATTTTAACATTTTATCAATTAATTATGAGTTTCTATATAAAATTTCTATTGTTTCTATATTTAACACAATTTCTTGTTCTTCTATGTTTACTATATTAACATGTATAGATTCGCTACTATCGTACTCTAGTTCTATATTTATGGTTTTGTAATTTCCAAAAGTTATACTAGCAATTTCATCCTTATTTTCATATATACTACTAGAGGTTGGGTATTTTGTTTCTGGTTTACTTATTTGTGGTAATTCCCATTCTAGTGCTAATAAATAGTTTATTTCTAAAGGTTTTGCTTCAATCATATTTACGCTTTACTAACAGTTTTACTATATCATCAAATCAATTACAAATTTAAATTTAAAGCATTTGTAGTTTTTCTAATAAATCCTGTAGCTACCCTAAGGTTTTTACTACTAAGTTCCATATCATATCCTTTTGTATTTATGGTTATTTTTATTTTTTCAGTAAATTCTCTAAGATCTATACAAAACTGTGGGATGCAACCTATAACTACATAATTTTGATTCATATTTACTTCTGCAATAGCTAAAAGAGCTCGTCCTATTGAATTATTTCTAGTATCTAAAAGGTTAATATTTACAAGTGCTCCTATTTCCTTTCTATGAAGTCCAACTATCCCTATTAAAATTACTCCTAAATGCATATATTTATCGGTTTTATTTTTTAAGAGTTTTTGTTTTATTTCTGAAGAAACTAAATCTAAATATACTATATTTCCTAATGAACTTATTGTTTGTTGGCTAAAAAATCTTGTTATTTTAGGACTTTGAACTAAAGGTTTTTTGTATGGAGTTTGTAAGTCCCGAGAAATTCCAATTTCTAGAAAAAAGGAAAATCAGACTTCGATTACTTAAATTGTAATTTCGGTTGCAACTGAATTTATTCTTAGATCTTGGATGATGAAAAAGATTTCAATCAGTTGGAATCGCTCGAAATCTAGCTAGCACGCAGGTTTCGTCGACCGAAACAATGAATTTACACGCTGGTATCGTATCAAAGCCGTAAAATCCACTTCGATGACGAAAGTCACATAACAAGTACTATGTTCCATAAGTGGTATGAGTGTAGTAACGCATTTAAACGGATTCGGCCGAGATAAGGTCGAATGTCAAACTCGGTTACGACATGGGACAGATTTTTGAAATCTTAAAATGAGGAGTATGACAAAAGTCCAAATAGTGCCTCTTCTTCCCAAGAAGCACCAAAACATGGAAGAAAAGTGTGAGTATGAATCCATGCGAGTTAGATATTTTGGTTTTAGAGAGAGAGCAGAACTTTCCTCTAAAATATCCCGCGATCCGACCGTCAAGCAGCCTTCTGACAAGAAGGAAACGCTCTACGCGGAGAGGGCTTCAAGGTGGTACCCTGGATTTAGTGGAGTTTACTCAACCTCGAGGTAGGGGTTTCTCCCACTGTGCTTTATTCTTTCGCTTACAGCTATGTTAATGTTTGAGTTGAACGGCGCCGCGGTGTCAGCTTGATCTACTCCAAATCTTGGAACCGAGGTGTTAGATTTGAACTCCATGTGGACAAATCCGTGACTGCCCACGAAATGTTATTGCCATGGTGAAATATGTTCTATGAATGTATGCTTTGATGTGTATGAAGCCGGAATCGGCCGAGAAATACGGGTTCACAAAGTGAACCGAAAATTTGTGTTTGATAGGAACAGTAACCGAGGGTTTTATTGTTCCTGAAACAGTGATCACAAAATAATTTTTGTGAAAATATGTGTTTGGTCGAGTGATTCAAGTGGAATTGCTCTTGTTTGATCATTAGCCCAAGTGAGTTAATCTTTAGAGTGTGGAAATGTGAAATTACATAACATGATTGGGTGATTTAAATTATGTGAATATATGCATGGTGATATATTTGCATGTGTTATATGAGTTGTTGAAATGGCATCACAATGCATTTCATATGCACCTGCAAGACCCTGCAGAGATAGAGTGAGCGTGCATGAGGTAATTCTTAAGAGAACTGCTTCTGGGAGGGTGCACTCAATAAATATGTACTATCAATCGTCTGAGTCGCCCAATTGATATACATCGGAGGCAGTCCACTAAATATAACATCGAGACGGTCCACTACTTCTAGATCGGAGGGTAGACTATAAATGTAAACAAATAACTTTGTTTGAAATTAGTTTTACTACATGGCTTAGGCAGTGTGAGGGAGCTCGCTGAGGACTCCTGGGTATGTGATGACTCGCTTTAGACATTCAAGAGATCACGCATTTCACAATGCGTGTTTATTTCGGGAAAGATTACATATGCACTTAGCGGAGAGTAGCCCACTTAGGGTGATTCCACGCATCAGCATTAGCTCACCCCCGTAGCCAAGGAAACATATTTTCGTGCAAGCCGTGAGCGCACGAGGAGACTCAGCCATTCCTGGGAGTATTTAGTTTAGAAGAAAGTTTCTGATTGTGGCTTTGGTTTTGTAATGTATACATGTATTAGAATATTGTAATTTTAATATATGTTGTATGTTATAATCGATTAACTCTTTTCAAACTATTTGATATACTTTCTTGTCAGACATGATGAGTATTGTTATTAGCTCCATGGCCGCTTTACTCATGTATTCGATTTCCATGATGTCGGGACAGTGATGTATCTCTGCAGAGCTCTCCGTACAAAGGAGACTCTGCTTCATTTTCGTGAGTGTCGGGTAGGTTACCCGACATCCACGAAGTATTCTGTGCTGATCTGCAAATAACGGACTCCCTAAGTTTAGCGCACAGAAAGTTACTTCTTTTATTGCCATTTTAAGTTTTTCTTCTATAAATTCTTTTACATTTTCTTTTGGTTTTATTACTTCTACAATTTCCATGGTTTTATTTCTAAATTTCTAGGTTCAAATGGATTGATTTTATGTTCTATACTAGATTTTGGTTTTTCTCCTAAACTTAGTTTTTCAAATTGTTGGAAAAGATTTTCTATTTTATTTTCTTCTAATTTACTTGTTTTCTTAACTAATTGTTCAAATATTTGATCCAATTTTTGACTAAGTTTTTATAATATTTCTTTCAAATTTTGTGGTTCAATTTTTATTTTTTCTATTTCTTTTCTACAAAATTTATCTTCCTTAACTAGATGTTCTTTATATAATCGTCTAAGTTACTTCTAATTAAATTAAAATGTTTAAGTCTTCCAGATCTTTTCTAATTCCTAAGGTTGTATTACAGCACCTATTCTTTTCTTTGTTGTATTTCTTGATTTTTTCTAAATTTTATATCACAAATACACTCTAAATGGTTTTCTTTCTTGCTTTTATGTTCTTTAATACGTTTGTTATTCCTAATTGTATTTCTACTAGGTTCTTAAAATATTTAATTTCTTCTTTTTTAAACTGAGGGTTCATTAATTTTTTACACTTTTAATTAATTCTAGATTCTACTTCTAATTTCTAAGAACTTGAACTAACATAAAGAATATCTATATAATATTTTACTATTTTAGTTTTAACTACGGTTTCTAGGTTAAATAACTTTCGTGAGGTTTTTATAGTGTTTTCAGATCTCACACAAATATTTAAGAGATACAAGATTTCAATATCTTAAGAAGCGTTTAACAGCTGCTCTTAAAGCATGCAGTTTATCTAAATTTTTTCTAAATTCTTCACGCTGAATATAAATTTTATTACTAAGTTCTTTTACATGATCATAATCTAAATTATAAACACTAGGAGGATAAGGAATAAAAGACATAAAATAAACACACACTTACTAACATACAAATTTTCACAATTTTCATGCAAATCTTAAACATAAACTTAACAAAATCATAAAAACACAAGTTTTCACAATATCATAAACTTACAATTTTTCAAACAGTTTTTTCAAATTTTACTTTAAACGGGGTAAGATAAAGCTTGGTACTCTGGAATTTAATTTCAAAAGTTTTTAAATAATAATAATTAACATACAAGCCGGCACTCATCTCCTCTCGTTTCAGTGTCGCTAGGGAGTTCTTATTCCAAAAATGTCATTTTTAATTTCTTGTTCCAAAAATGTTGTTTTCAACTGGGGTAAAAAACCCCCAAAAAAAAAAATAGATATTTTTTAAATAACATATTTTGAAATATTCATAAAAGGAAAATTAAAGGTATTCAATATATATATATATATATATATATATATATATATATATATATATATATATATATATATATATATAAATATGTTTTTTGCATAAAATTACTATTAGTTTAATTTCCTTAATTTTATATTTATCTTTTTATATTTTGATTTATTTTGAATGTTTTGTTTCAAAATATTAAAATATAAATAACAAAAATTCTAAAGTATAAAATTAATGAAGTTCTAATATTTTATTAAAATATTTATGTTTTAGAATTTTTATTAATTAATATTTTTAATATTTAAAAAATAAAAACATTCAAAAATTAAAAAGTATAAATATAAAATATTAAAATAATAGTAATTTCAAATTTTTATATTTTTAGTTTTATGCAATCTAACATATTATATATATATATATATATATATATATATATATATATATAGCAGTTATATATATATATATATATATATATATATATATATATATATCACTACAAGAAAAAGACCTATATTGACATATTTTTTGTCGACATTAGGTAATATATGTCATTGTATATTGTTTTAATAAGAACCACACTTATATATCTGTAGATATGGCAACCATGACATATGTGTAAATTCTTAATGGTGAAAATTATTATAATATGCATAGCTTGACATAAAATGATAAGCTGTGCATGATTTTAGACATATATATTATCGTAATTTAATAGAATGATATTAAATGACTTAAGGATTTATAAGTCAAGATATTATATTATCCTACTTATTGAGTACTCTTCTCATTTCTTAAAACCCATATTCGCTTTCTGAGCTTAGGGTTTCAAACTCTTCGCTTCAAACCTTAACCTAACAAAATATTTCGCTTATTTCACTAACCGAAATCTACAGTTGGTCGACATTGGTTTCATCTTCATGAGGGATCTTTATTTGATTTTTATAATATATTACATTGCAAGAGGATTTCTTTTTGAAATCTGTATATGAGAAATTGGGGTTTGGGTTTTATATGGTATCTCTTGAAATGGTAGTTAGTTTGAGAAGAAAACTCGCTTTTCCTTCGATTATAAGAGGGTAGGTTAGATTTTTTGAGTTCTTACATTCTTATTTTTCATAATGATCTGTTGTTTCTTATAAGATGGTTTCTCCCTTCCCTATAATATCATTTTCGTAATGACTTTGCTCATTGGGCTTTATCACTGGGTTCTTCCTAGTCTTGTTGTAGGAAGAAGCGTAACAAGAATGAGGGTGAGAAAAATGATGACAGCTAGTTGAGGGGCAAGAAAGAAGGAAGACAAAGCAACCTCACCACTGCTCCAAAGTTGTTAAATATGTGGTGGCCTAGACGATGCTTGCAACCCGCTACTTCTAATGATTTTTATTTTGTTTCGAGGTTAATAAACGTGCCCTGTTTTGCTTTGGTTTCCTATTTTGGTTTGGTTTCGATTTCGATTGGTTTTTCTTCTTTTGGAAAATTTTGAGTTCAGATTCCAACACTTCTTGTTTTTCTTTTTTCTTCATTTTTCGTTGTTCTTTTGAATAATATTTTTGCTTTATGTTTTTTTTGTTAAATTTAGGAGGTAGAAAGATTAATCGATTGTTCATGATTCGTTTTATTGTTGTTTTTCTTTGACTTTTATCATTTTTTAGGCAATAGAATCCAAATATTCTTGTTTGCCTTTTAATTTAATGTTTCTTTTCTTAGATCCGGGTTTCGTTTCTATTTTAAATTAGTATTCTTTTATCTTTTCTTTTTTCCTTTGAAATTGTCTATCACATAATAAAAAAGAAAATATTCTCTTTAAGTTAAAGGTGAAAATGGTACATTTCATCTTTTTTATTTGTCATTGTAATTATAATATTATTGATAATGTTGTCTCTTTAATCGCGAATATAATCGAATCTAGATTTTTAGAGGGATTCATGTGGATATACTGTGTAACACCTTGTCCCGAGAAGGTGTACGTACGTGTAACTGTAGGGGCTATATATGCGCATCATGAAATTGTAATATTTTTCGTGAAATAAGTATTAAGGATGAAATTGCGAAACGATAAATTTATTAATCCGATCATTGCATTTGCAGCCAGCGGTAAAATCGTAATTGATCAATGGGACATAAAGGGCATAATTTGAGAAGATGAGATGCTGTAATAAAATATCAAAATTGAAGTGCAATTCTTGAGAGATGGAGAACCTAATAGTAATTAGGAGAAATATGACACTATAAAAGGCCATGAGACAAACCAAAAATTCATTTTTGGTCTCATTTTGCTAGGGCAACCGTGGAGTTGGAAGAATAGAGGAAGAGAAGAGGAAGAAGAGGAAAAAGGAGAAGGAGAAGAGAGGGAAGAAAATCAGGTATGGAATCATGTGTAATTGCTTTTGATGTCTGGGGTTTTTGCATGAATTTTCCATGGAGATTAATTGTGCCTCGTTTCAGGTTTTGTGGAGAGACTACATTAACCCTAGAATTCTGAAGTTTTTGTGGAAAAACCCTAGTTGGTATAAAGAATAAACATTAAATCCATCAAAATTATATGGGTTGTATGAATCGCGGACTCGGGTTGAATTCTTAGGATTTTCACCTAGGTTATTATAAGAAGTTCCAAATCACCAATTCAAGTGCGTTGTGGGAGTTGTTTATTTAATTCCATAAGCGCTTTTTGAGGTAATATACGGAGAAGGTATGAAGAAAGATGGTACCAAAAGAGGGAAAAGAAGCAATTCTGGGCAAACCACGGTATGGTACCGGAGCCAGTCAGGTGGCACCGTACCACCTAACAGTAACCCAATCTAGACTTGCATCACATATGGTACCTGCACTCACCATTGCCGCACGTGTATGGTACCGCACCACACTCCGCCCAAAATGCCCATATTGTTAGATTTCATATAGTTGCTTCCCAAAATCATTAATCGATAGTATAGGAACCCATCGAATGATTAAGAGAGGTTCAAAGAAGATTGGTGTTGAACAAAACGGACAGAAAACTAAATCTAGTCTTATACCAGAATATATTTTCTACTCTAATATTCAGTACATATCAATGCCTTTATAAAGGCCGAAAGTCGACACGTGTATCAAACGCCCAAAGATGTTCTCCATTTCACCACTAAAAGCATATCAAAGATAACTACATCTCTACCACTTCTACCACTAACAAAGATGAATCCAATTAATAGATTGATAACCACCTACAAACCGAAATAAAAATGTATGCTAAGGACTCTGGCCGTAATGCAACCCACGCGGTCCGGTGTTGATTTATTCAATAATTCTCCTCAATACCAATTTTCTACTCTTTCAAAGATACCGAGTTGATGACAGAACTTTTCGAGCTTGTCGCCATAAGCCTTTGTAAACAGATCCGCAGCTGGTTTTCCGCTGACACGCTCCACCAATTCTTCTCGCAAAGACTTTCTCTAATAAAGGATAATGCACCTCTACATGCTTAGTTCTTGCATGAAAAACAGATTCTCCGCCAACCGTATCGCCGACAAGTCACGCAGTAACGTAGGAATACCAAACTCGGCTGGCCGGTGCAATCGGCTTCGCACCGCATAAGCCAAGTGCTTTCGTCGCCATAGCTCGCCGATACTCGCTTTCCGTTGGTTGACAAAGACATCATTGGGTTGTCTTTACTACACCACGAATTGTTCTGACCCGAAAGATGAAGACATACCCTGTAGTTGAACTGACGGTATCATGGTCACCTCGCATAGTCGCAAGATCACAATAGCTAACTACTTCCCCAATCTCCACCTTTCTCAGACATAATACCACAGCCAAGCGTACTCTTAACATAAATTCTCAGATTCACTAACCGATTCCAAAATGAGTCTTTGACTTTGCATGTAGCGACCATTACAACTACGAAGGAGATGTCCGGTCTTACAGTTAAGTAGATAAGTACCCACCAACCGCCTATTAATGCAGCATCTTCTAAATTCCTTCCCTTCAAGAGCACACAACTGTATTCGCTCTATAGGTAATGGTAGATCGCTTGCATTTGAGCATTGCAAACCTTTTTAACAGATCTTTGGAATACTTTTGCTGATGAAGAAATATTCCATTCTGAGTGCAGTCGATCTCTAATCCAAGAAAATGGTTGAGCTGTCCCAGTTCTTTCATCTGAAAGCGAACTGACAGATTCTTCTTGGTTTGGAGATTTTCTTCTTCACAGTCTCCTGTGATGATTAAATCATCCACGTATACCAGCACAATAGCTATCCTTCCTCCTTTAGCTTTGACAAACAAGCTAGAGTCCGCAGATGTCACAGAATAACCACTATGAGTAAGGAATTCGGCAATCTTACCATACCAAGCCCTCGGTGCTTGTCTTAATCCATAGAGAGCCTTCCTGAGCTTACACACATGCTCAGGATGATCTTCACTCTGAAAACCCATCGGTTGGCCCATGTAGATCTCCCGATCCAGCTCCCCATGCAAAAATGCATTCTTGACATCCATCTGCCATAGACTCCAATCTCCAAGCCAAGCAGCCAGGCGCAAGTAAGACCCGACAGTCAGGTGCTTTGCAACCTGACTGAACAGTTCCCATCGTAATCCAAATTCAGATTGTTGAGAGAACCCGCGAGCTACAAGGCGGGCTTTGAATCTCTCAATTGATCCATCTGTTCGACGCTTTATTTTGTACACCCATTTGCAAGAAATAGGCTTAACATCTCTTGGCTTTGGTGCAAGCTCCCAGGTCTGATTTTGCTCTAACGCTGTAATTTCTTCTTTCATAGCTTTAATCCACTCCGGACTCTGAGATGCTTCCTCAAAAGTTTCTGGTTCTTTAGCATTTGCATCTTCTACTATGGCGGCATTATATGATTTTATGATTTGGTTTTCTGCTCTAATGATCGGCTAAAACTTGATCATCACCATCAATTTTCCGATGATGTACACCTGTTTGCCATGGAGTTTGAGATACACCGCCATCAGGGTCATCATCTGTAGCTTCAGGTTCATCAATTTTCAATTGGATTTGAGAAGATTGCCCCACATCTCTGAAGTCTGGCAACACTTCATTGTTCGCGGACCACCATGAAGAGACTTCATCAAACACCACATTTCTCGGACGTAGCACTTTCCAGCCAGATCACAAAGATTTCCATCCTTTCCTTTGACCGTCATATCCTACAAAATGCATCTTACAAAATTGGCCCATTTTGTCACAAGTAGATGGTCAGGTACAAATACATAGCATATACATCCAAAGACTCGGAAATGACTAACAACAGGCTTCATGTCCCATAATTTTTCAAAAGGTGAAAAATAACATAACCTTTGTTGGGGAAGTCTGTTGATTACGAATGCCGCAGTCTTCATTGCTTCCGCCCGTAAACGTTCTCTAAGACATTCTCTTCGTATGAAGCATGCTTCACACTTCGTCGATGCCCGTTTCTTTCTTTCTGCTACCCCATTTTGCTGTGGGGTGCTAGCACAGGTGAACTGATGGCGCATTTTGCACTTTTGAAGGAAATCTGAGAATTCATCTGAGGTGTACTCTCCCCCGTTGTCAGTGCGTAGACAACGGACTCTTTTACCAACCTCTGCTTCTGCTGCATTTTTGAACTCTTTGAATTTTGAAAGAGTTTCAGATTTTTCCTTCATAAAGTAGACCCACACGTATCTAGAAAAATCGTCAATGAAAGTTACCATGTATTTCATCCCACCAATGGAGGCTTGCGTAATTGGTCCAAGCACATCAGAGTGAATCAACTCTAATGGTTCCTTTGCTTAAATTTGATTCTTCGTATGGCAATCGGTGTGTTTTTTTCCATACCGGGCATCCCGCACATATACCGTCCGTTCACTTCGTTGTGGAAGACCTTCAAGATCGACTTCTTCATCATCATATCTAATTGAGTAGCTAACGTGACTTACCGCATGTGCCACAAATCGCCGCCTGCCTTTCCCCGCCTTGTCTACATATGCGCTTCGCAGACATTACATATAATCGACTCACTTTTCGTCCCTTCACTACCATTCTTGGTAATCTCTGTCCCGATATTTCATCCTTCCTGACCAACAAAGGATGCACGGCCGCAGGATGTTAATTGTGCTACCGAAAGAAGATTTTTCTTCATACCTGGAACATGATAGACATTTTGGAGTGGCACCTCTTCATCGCACCATTGGGGAGAGACTAACGTATTGCCAATGTGAGCTATTGGTAACTTTGAGTTATCTGCCGTCACCACCAATCTCGACTTCGTATTCCGACGTGCTCCCCAGAATCCTCTTTAACACCTGGGTCATATGGTTCGAAAGTGTACTCGAGTCAACGTATCCAATCATGTTCATAATCGATTTGATTGAATGTTGTTGCGGTAAGAGCTAGTCTTCTTCGCATGCAACAAAGGAAGTCTCAAAGATCCCATCCTTTGTCACTCCTTTGGAAATAGTAGCATTACTCTTTCAATCGTATGTTGTTGTTGTGAGGACTAGCTCCTCTTCATCTGTAGCAAAGAGAGCCTCAGCATCCCATTCTTCTTCTCTTTTGACGAAAGGCCAAGTATTTCGACAACTTTCTCTTTGCCCAAAGAATTCTTCGCCATATGACCCTTCTTCTTGCAATCAGAAGACTTACCTTCAAACTTTTGGCTATCACATGGTTCTTCGAACTTCTACCCGCACGAACGCTCCTTTCTCCTCGATGACTTCTCGCCTTGTCATCATTCTTTTGGATCCATTGTCATCTTGTCGCTAGAATTCCATCTCGCCTTTGTTGGCATAGGAGTGCCTCTTCCTTCTTCGACGAGATTTCTCCCATTTGCTTAGCTAATGCTTCTCGACCACCTAGCACCAATTCTAAGTGACGACTCGACTTTCCCATCCTTGTACAGCAAAGAACGAAACTCCCACTCGGCTTCAACTCCATGGACGATGATCCGCTTCATCCCGGTATTGCCAATAGGAGCCTCTCGATCCAACCTCCGGTAATTCCTCGGCATACGGCCTTCACCTCGTGGAAGTATCGGTGGCGATCGCCATGTCGCAATAAGGGCTAATCGACAACAACTCACTCTTCTAAGAGTTGGAGTTTTGTAATGCTTTTTCTTAGAGAACAAATTGGCGAACGTATCCCAAGCTTCTTTGGGAGTCTTCGTGATCCCTATGTGCTCCAAAGATCTCTCTTCACCTGTCTTTAACTAACATCGTTTCGTCTTTAATCTTCCTCCACTGTGAATGTCCCATTCGCGTCTTCACCTCTGGCCCGAATTCCTCGCTCCATTTATAACCTCCCACAATCTCGACCCCGCATGTAAGACATCATGCAGTGCATTCAGAATTGTAGTTCTCGTTGTTGAGCTTCTGATTCCGGGCCTAATGACTTGAAGATCACCCATGGCTCGATACCAAATCGCTGAACAAAACGGATTAAACTAAATCTAGTCTTATACCGTAATATATTTTCTACTTAATATTCAAGATATATCAATGCCTTTATAAAGGCCGAAGTCACAATGTGCACTTGCACGTTTCTCCAAAGCATGTTCTCCATTTCTACCACTAAAAGCATATCGCATAACTATCTCTACCACTTCTACCACTAACAAAGATGAATCCACCAATAGATTGGATAACCACCTACAAACTGAAATAAAAAAACAGATGCTAAGGACTCGGTCAGAATGCAACCCACGTGCTGGTGTTGATTTATTCAATAATTGGAACTCAATATAAAACGTAGCGTACCTCGCCGCCTCGGCGAAGCTTCACTTCGTCTCGGCGATATTCATGGAGTGTGACTAAGTGCTATGAAGTACGTTAAGATTATGCGATTACGTAGGCGATTAATGTGTCCGCCGTATTCGTTTGAGTGTGTAGGCTAAAAGCAAAGGCGGGAAAGTTGAAAGTTGTGGAGTAGTGCTCAAGTTTAGTAAGCAGAAAGGTGAGTGTTCTAAACCTATTTTTCAAATACTAGTGTATTATATTATAAATCGTTACACCGGTATTTAATATTTTGATCAGAACCATATTTGAAAAGCAAGCAATGAGTTTAGCAAGCAAGCAAATGGTTTTGATTTTAAACCATATGTGAAAAGCAAACAAGTAATGGTTTTGATTTATTCAACCATACTTTTAAAAAGCAAGCAATGAGTTTAAGAAGGGCAATGGTTTCAATTATCAAACCATATTCAAAGTAAACAATGGTTTTGAATTATTAAACCATGCTTCAAAAGAGCAAGCAAAGTCAGTTGTAAGCAAAAAGAATATTTTTGAAAACAGGCCTAACTAAAATCCCTAGTTTTAAGCAAGCATACCGGTCAGAGGTATTCCATACGTGCACGGTGGTGTTAGGATATCATTCATGCATTTTAGATTTGCCTGGTCGGCAAACTTAGGTCATACATCATGGCATTTAAAGGAGACCCTGGCACGTGCTGGAGTATATAGGGTTAACGCGTTAACTAAATTATGGTAATGGAGATCCAGGTCAATTCCACCATATTTCAACCCAGGCATGAGCTTAAGCGCGCTCCAGCCCTTTCACCTCCAGTCAATGTGATTCCGTGTCCAGCCCACCGCCACTCTGGCCGATGCCCGTGCCCCTTAAGTTCACTCAGTAAGACAACAACAGAAAGGCCTTCCAAAGTGGGTTGATGATTTATAAGCATGTTTTATACGCTTTGAAATCAACCACTCGGTGCACCCGCTGGAGCCCAAAGCCCCGTGGTTATTTTAGTTAACGGTCGAGCCCGTGTCTCGTTTTATTTTAAAGCAAACGTTGAGCCCAGTTCCCGCTTATTTTAAAGTGCTTGGTTGAGCCCAAAGTTCCTTGCTTATAAAAAAAGTTTTATAAACTTTTAAAGCAAGAGATTTGAGAAAAGTTTTATAAACTTTTAAAGAAAAGTAAAGCAAAGCAAGCAAGCAAGTATGAAAAGTTTTATAAACTTTTAAAAGCAAGCAAGTATAGAAAGTTTTAGAAACTTTAAAGTAAGCAAGCAAGGCTTCTGGAAAATACCCTGTAAAAGAGAGTTTTACATGGACAAGCTCAAAAGAAAATATTTTATAAAGCATACACTCACCGAGCCTGCTTATGATTACTGCTTTAAAAACTATTTCCGTGTACAGCACACCGACGCCGGAGTCGATTAGACTCCTCCCGACTTTAGTATCGCACTATTAAGAATCTTTTTGTAAGGAAATACTTTGAATTTGTATAATGGAGCATATGTATGTGCATAGTGTAGTTTTGTGGAATGTGTCATTCGAGGCTCTTTCAAAGAACATTGTTGGCTGCCATTTTGAAAAGTGTAAATCAGGTTTACTGTGGATTTGGAATATGTCCTTATTGTAGCCGATATGTCAAATAGATTTTAGCAAATCTTTGTTTGTTATGCTCATTCGCATGTACATCAAACTAACTGCTTGGATCTTTCCCTGTGCTCTTTATAATATTCTTTTTTTCTTCAAGAAGGCTCAAAACAGTAATATCTGTCGGCTTTTCGACTCGGAGTGCCAAATCTAGATCCATTACCCCAAGGTAAAATGATCCGTTCACTCATCTCAAAACAAGACCATTAAAACCCGAACATATGAGAAATGCGAGTGCACGCATTGTTACTGCAACAGTTGATCTGAACATTAATGCTTTGATCTTAATATTACCATGCTTAATAGACTAAGAAAACATATAGTAAATATATAAATTATATATTGATGTTCACCTTTGGGCAATATATCAATATACTACATAATAACATAATGATGCTAAGAAATTTATCTAATTTGTTAAAGATAAATTCAAGAGTTAGATGTATCTACTATCTTTGGATATATAAACACAACATAACTACTATTGCATTCATATTACCAACATTCATGTTCATAGGTTATTAGAACAAACAATCAACCTTTGGGTGATCCTTAACTGTTCTAACAATGAATCACAAAATTATTCATATCACATCATTTATAGAATCCATTATGAGAACAATTGTCATTTCTTAAATAAATAAACATCATAAATAAATAAACAAAACATTCAAATTGAAAATTATACTACTTATGGTAGGCCACTTTGCGACTAACCAACCTGGATTACAAATTTTCAATTTATTTATTTACTTATGTATTAAAAGAAATTTTTTCCTTCAAATGTTCCACATAAAAGATTATATGCATAAATATTGCATAAAATAACACAAATATGTGTTATAGTCTAATAGGTTCAAACACCCTTATAAACAA
Organism: Tetrastigma voinierianum; assembly: GCA_016808115.1. Lineage (NCBI taxonomy): Eukaryota > Viridiplantae > Streptophyta > Magnoliopsida > Vitales > Vitaceae > Tetrastigma > Tetrastigma voinierianum. The sequence continues at coordinate 40,044 of JAEQBH010003671.1, read as the reverse complement.
GGTGAGAGATTCTCAAGATCATTGATTCGAATCTCATGCTTCTTAGTTTATATATTTTTAATTAAAATTTCAAACAAAATTAAATCCTTTGATCCGCTTGTATGTTTCTTTCAAACAAAGTTAAACCCTTGATCTATGGATAAATTATACATAAATAAAATAAAATAATCTATTAAACAAACGATATAGATTAAAAAATCATATGATACTAATAAATTTAAAAAGCATAATATCCGCATAGATAATAATGAATTTAAAAAAAGGAAAAAAAATTACCACATGTGATTTTTTAACTTCATGTCAGACACTAAATTTACGGAATTGCAGGATGAATGAAGTAGTTTATTTTTCTTTTAAAATAAACAATCTCCTTAAAACACTACAATTTTCAATTTGCAAATCACTGAAAATTGATGAATTCAAGAATCAAAGATAGAAAATGATTGAATGGGAATCGTGTAAATTATTAGATAACATTCTGAAAACCTATAAATACGGTATGTTATTCTCTAATAATCAAACTCACTGAAAATCATGACCCTAAACCACGCCCGATACCATGTAAACAAATAAAATGATAATAAAATAACTTTTTGGGTTCTGCAATTTATTCATAAATTACCTAGGATATTTGATTTCATGATATTCACATTCAGCAAAATAAGAAAATTACCCAGGATATTTGATTTCATGATATTCACATTCAGCAAAATAAGAATTTATTATTACTAACTTGGATCCATAATGACAACCATTCTTCAAACAAAACTTATTTATTTCTATCCCTTTACCCTTCGGTTCCTTCTCTGACTTTTCAAAAAAATACGTGATGGTGATAATGTTCTCAGAGAGTTTTATGGGCGGGGAGAGGACCTTTTTTGAAATGGATTGATTTAAAATTCAAAATTTTAAATCCTTTACCGCTTCCATCAAGCGGTGCCACCTTAAACCAATGAATTAAGTGATTTATAATATTAAATCTCATATTATCACACGAGTCAACAAAGAATAATTGAAAACATTCTTACATTCAAAACAATCCCTCAAAAGAAGCATAGGCTATTTCCAATAATAAGAGTGAAGCAAGTATCTTAATAAGTACACAATGTTTTTATTTACCACATGATATGATATATATATATATATATATATATATATATATATATATATATATATATATATATATATATATATATATATATATGTTCCCTAATATTTTTCCCACAATCAAATATACACATTAATCTAGGGGCGTAAAAACAAAGATACATATTAATCTATGGGCACATTTAAAACATCTGTCTAGATAAATTATGTAACATGCTGAAACAAAGATATAAATAAAATATGGACCCTTTCATTCCTCAAAGATCATTAATGATGTAATAATAATCATTTGCATAGAGGACTTGAACATGCATGTATATTAAGTTCCAAGATAATTATTTCACGCGATAGTGCGATGGGGATGCTTCATTGCTTCACATACGCCTAACTTGTTCTTTAAACTTTTTTTCTAATCAATCATTGCTTTTAATGTTCATTTCATAGCTCAAAAATGTCTTTATAGTCAACTAAGTTTATAGATGGACAAATGGACGTTAATAACTCTAACTTGGCTCTGACGTGGAACCCACGTCATAACCCACTTTTCTTTCCTCTATTTCTTCTCTCCTTTCCAACCCTCGCCCTAACCGGACCCACCCTAGCCACAACCCCAGCCTCTGCCATAGCCCAACCCAACCCCAACCTCACCTAGCCCTCTCCCTAGCCGCCTACACCAAAAAAACCTCCAAGCCTTTTTATTAATTCTTAATTTTTTATTAAAATTTTATTTTATTTTTTAAAATCTGCTAAATGAAAATTCAAATTTTATTTTTTTAATATAAATAAATTATTTGTTATTTTTAAAATGTATTTGATTAGGTTTAAAATGAAGTACAAGAAGCCCACTCCCGGCTCCAAGACGCAGTGATTAAAAGCAAGACTTATAAACAAAGCCCCGCAAAACGCCCGAGCCTCCCGGCACGCTCCAAACTAGCCCCGCTCATCCGCCTGCTGCCTAACGCGAACAAATTTAAAGAGCTATATCCTCAAGAATCAAACCAAATCTCACCACATGAAAGCAGGATAATTCCCAATAACCGCTTTACAATTATCCCTTATTAACTGACAAATGATACGAAAGTTAAAATCCTCCATCCAATAAGAGAGAATCCTTATCACCATCCAATTCGAAACGTGATAATTATAAATACTGCCCACCCCATCTACAAAGGCACGCGCATACGCACAAACTTCATTCCCAAGTTAGCTTGATATTCCCTCTTCCACATGAAAGAACCTGACTCTAGGCATCTGAGCTAAGAATCTGGCGAGCTCCCGTCGATTCTCTTTTGTTTCTTGTTATTGGGCAGAGAGTCCAATCGTCCAGAGCCAGCGACCGGCTCCAAATGACGCTCAGCTCCGCCAACGATCTCCTGAACACACTTCATCCCAATTTCGCCTGAAAAATGCACACGCATCGAATGAAAAATATTTTAATATATAAATAAATTATTTATTATTTTTAATTTTTATTAAAATTTTGTTTAATTTTTATGTCTAGTTATTATTTCTATTAAAAATTAGATTTTAATTAAAATATTTAATATCTTTAATATAAATTTAGTTGTTCATAATAATTAATAATCTAATAAATAAATAAATATTAAGAAATAATATTTCATAAATTTGATTTTCTCTTTTTGAAAAAACTCATCCATTGATTTTTATCAAAAATTGTATATAATACATTCATATATAATAATTAATAATATAATTTATTGCATACATAATTTATTTTCTTCTATATTCATAATATTTTTATATTTATTGTTTTCATATTTTGAATCTATTTTTATTAATTTTTGAATTCAAAAATAATTTTGAACTTTCAGTTTTGAATTCAAATAAAATTTTAATAATAAAATGAATAGTTTATTTTATACTTTAAAAAAGATTTTTCATTTAGTAAATTTTGAAAATAATAAATAATTTATTTATATTTAAAAATAATTTTTGAATTTTCATTTAGCAGATTTTAAAATTTTTTAAAAAAAAATTAACTATAATAAAAAAAATGGCTGGGAGGTTTGTTGGTGCAAGCGGCTGGGTAAGGTTGGCTTGGGTGAGGGTGTGGCTGGGGCTGGGGTTGTGGCTAGGGTGGATCCGATTGGGTTGAGGGTTAGAGATTATAAAGGGGAGATGAGAGAGAATAGAGGAGAGAAGAGTGGGTTCCATGGTGCAGCCGTTAACACCCATTTGTCCATTAACAAACTCCATTGACGGTATGAACATTTTTAAGGTATAGAATAAACAAAAATCAACTCAAAAAATATTTAAGGGTCAAATCAGACATATACCAAACAAGTAGGCACCTTATCCCATTATTTCACTGTAATTGATCTTGCCATGATAGGGCTCATATTCATTAAGGAACATGCCATGATAATTTTTAAGAAGCGTAAGGAAGCTTACTATTATGAATTACGCTAATTACGTTGTGGAACATATTCTAATCTCCTAATAATTATAAGATTTGCGAAGTCAAAATATAATAATAATTATAAGATTTGGGCCGCTATTGGTCAAAAAGAGAGAATTGTGGGCGCGGGCGCTGCTAGTAATTGGTCATGAAAAGAAAGGCGACAACATCGTTGTACACCTACCTTTCCAGCATCTTGGTCCCACCAGAATAAATAAACAAATTTGAACTTCTTATTGATCTACTGATTCAAGTATTTACAATCCTTATTTGACATTTTTTGTTGCTTGCGATTGATTGTTTTTTACTTTTTACAATTTTTCGATTACAACTTATTCTAAAAACATGCTCTTGATAGCTACGTGGGTACGTCCAAAATCATCCAAGTATATATCGGAACCTTACGGCAGCCATGAAATAATAAGGCCATGCCCCATGAAGCCTTCAAGATTGAACATTGATAAAGTCATAAATTAATTAGTCAGCCGGCAAATTTGGTGTCGACCAAAATAATGTTATTTGGTTTAATTTACAAAAACATGAGTTAAGTTTACTTGTAGAAGATCAGTCACATGGGGACCTTCATGAGGTAAATGTGATTGAACGGATAAGGAAGCAAAGTGTACATGGATAGCTCCACTTTGCAGAAGTAGGAGTATTGGAAATTATCTCAAATTCTTATTTGTAGGTATAGCTGGGAAACAGGTTGGTCGGAACAACCCACTTTATTTAGGTCAGTTTTGATTGCCTCAATCTGATCCTCTATACGCTGGTCAAAATGGGTCAACACGGATCAAAATATTTTAAAAATGCTAATATATAATTCCTAATTCTTTCATTGGTTAAGGTAAAAATAAACGAAACAAATATCTAGTAAAAAGACGCAACTAAGATATGAACTTTGCCCATCATGTATTTGAGTACTATCTTGAAACTAGCGTATTAACAAAAAAATGAACTTAAGAAAACACATAAGGTCTCAAACACCATTTTGCAATTACAAGAGTAGCAATATAATTAAAAAGCATAAAAGAAAATGATTATGTACAACAAGATAGCAAGACAACAGTTCCCACATTTCTTTTTTTTTTTTTATAGGTAGTGACCACAAATTTTCCTGCCTACCAAACTGGCTCGATGACGATTTTCCTGGAATAATCTGAAAGAAAAGTCGTTGTAAAATAAAAAACAGAAATATGAGTCATGAGAATCATATAGCAACTCTCGTCGTGGATCCATTTTATGGTTATTTGAGTTTTTTTTTTTATAAAGAGGTTATTGAGTTTGTTGAGTATCATTTAATTATTGGGCAATAACTACTGTAAAAATAAAATTCATGAGGTGTTTAAGATGTTGTCGCTGTAGATGTTACAACAAACTGCGGTAACACACTGGTCCTGCACTGGTTATGTCTCGCTGGGAGACAGTGTAAGGTGAACCTTACCTTAGTTAAGCCTCAATCGCATTCAGAGATTTTATGCAAATCACGCTGATATTTAGAAATCAAGGTTTATCCTCCGCGCATCGAGCGAAGATAAAGGAAAATTGTGTATATTCCGAATCAATAAAATCTCAATAGACGGAGATCTCGCCTATAGGAGTCTATTTGGAAAAGAAAATATCCTACTTCATGAATAAGAAATGATATCAACCAGTGATGGCAGGCATATATAACGGTTTTGGAAATTGTGGATTTGGTCAAAATAAAGATTGTCAACTGCATGCTTAAAAAGAAGACGTAGGGTCCTTTGGAAGATCATTGATTAAGCACACAAAAGAGGTTTTCTAGAGGAGCTATTTTGCAGAAAGAGTGGTTGTAGGTACTGCTCAGATCCTTGATGGTGAGTAGTACGTTTACTACTCTAGGGATAGAGTAATTGGGTATTTATGAACCCATATGCGTATGAGAAATAAGAGGAGTTTATTTCATTGTTTCTCTATGAGATAGTTAGGAGAAGACAATTATAAGAAAAGGGGAGCCTTGTCTCACTTAAGTCAAACATGTAATCTAATTGATATATAGTACATCTAGTCTCAGCCTCACGGACGTAGGCAATTGCTGAACCACGTAACCAATCTCTATCCCCTCCGAGTGTGTGTGTGTGTGCATAATCTTTCCTATTTCCTTACTTTTTACACTTATTATCTCTACTTACTGCATATCATAAAAGAGTTGGTTGCAGCACTTATGATAGTGTCGCACCATTTGGTTCAACATCTCATGAATCATTGTCATAACAAACAATTGTTATTTTTCAATTGGTATCAAAGTAGGTCACTCTAAGATACTGAGTGAATCACAAAGTGCTTTTGAATGTTTGTCTTTATAAAACGATGGATCTTTGAAAGAAGGAGGTTTAGTTGCTCATCCTCCTCTCGTTGGGACCGACCAACCATGTGTACTGAAAGCTCGCATGCATGCATTCATCAAGCCGCGACAATCCCTTGGAAAGTGGTTCTGATCGGCTAGACTCCTCCCACCGAGAAAGACGAATCAGGAAATGATGTGCCTAAAATCGAATTTGGCTGGTAAGAAGAAGAAGACAAGCAATCATCCAGTAATTAGAAGGCTCTCAACACCATCTTCAATGGTGTAAGTCCTACACAATTCAAAAGCATTTCAACCACAGAGTTAGCCAAAGAAGTGTGGGACATATTGCAAGTCGAGTTTGAGGGAACCACTTCTGTGCGAAAAATCAAGAACATAATTGTTGATCTCTAAATTTGAGAATTTTCAAATGGAAGAACACGACACCCGGGGCAAGCATTCACGCCGTATCAAGCAACATCTCAAATGGGTCGTTTATCCTCAGTGTGAGTCGTTTATCCTAGGTGAAAAGATTCCTGAAGAAAAGCTCATATGAAAGGTGTTGAGAACTCGCCATGTGAGGTTCGCTATAAGGCATCGCTATTAGAGTAAGGTAATCTTGAAACCATGAAGCCAAGAACCACCGGGTTCTCTTCGACCTTTAAAATGTAGCTTGAATAAAATAAAAAACAGAGTTAGACAACAATGGTCTTTCAGGTCGAACCACAACAAGTTGAGAAAGAAGAAGGAGATGATCTTACAAAATCCATGGCTCTCCTAACGAAAAACTTCAACCAAGTAGCCAGAAAAATGAACAAGAAATAAAAAGGTACCTATCAACCCAAAAATACGACTTTTGCCTTTAATTTTCCCATAGTTCCCCTCAAAGTGAACAGATTTCCTAGAGTCAACACAGAGCCGGAAAACAAAAGTAAAGGAATTTAGTACAGGGAATGTGAAAGGTATGGTCATATCCAAGCAGAATGTGACAACACCCGTAAGAAAAACAAGTCTTACACAACGACTTAGAGTAATGAAGAGTTTGAGGAACGGGAGGATTCTTTCAGCGAACTTATGGTCTTAATCAGTTTGGCCTCAACAGAAGAACCTTCTGCAAATGTCGCATCACATGCTGCATCATCCTCTCAATCTCTCGTGGCAGGTGCTGCAACAGAAGCAAAAATCAGCGATAATGAAGAAATCTTAGATTAAGATATGGTACACTCCTATAAGGTTATGTATGAGAAACTGGTGGAGGCCCTTAATGCGAACACGGATCTACATAAGCAAGTTTCCCAACTGTGTAGCGAGAAAGAGGAACTTGTCAAATAGAATAATGTGCTTCTTGACAAGGTATGAAAAAAAGAAGAGACTCTAAACGAACTAGAATAGATGAAGAGACCGTGTGCACATCAATTCATACCACTGGGAACATATTTTGAATGGAAAAAGGACTAAAGATCATGAAGGTCTAGGGTTCACCCTTAAAAACTAATATAAGCAACTTAAAAGGTAAAAATCCATGTCAGAGAAGAAGACGCCTTACTGAAGACTCAAGGTAAGCGTTTCTACAAAAACTCGACATATCAAGAAGGAATGCACTCACTTCTTGGTGTGTCAAAAGATGAGGCAACAAGTGTAGCATTCTAAGATGAAACAGGTATGGAGAATAAAAAATGATAGGAGGTGTCTAGTCGTTTGCACCTCTCTAAAACTGAAGGTGGACTTTGATAAGGGCAAATAGACATATGACGAAAGTAACATGGAATTCTTTACTCAATCTACAACACGCACTATAATCAAAAGAATATCTGGAGATGGGGTTAAGGTATAATTCTTGGAGTGGCTCTCTGAAAGTTCCAAGTATGCCTAAATTAGAGAATGTCCTGCTTGTGAATGGGTTGAAGGTAAACCTTATCAGCATTAGTTAGCTATGTGATGACAACTTACTTAGCTTGTTCAGTTCACCAAAGGAATTTTTATAGTCATTAACAGTTCTAACTCATGTGTCATGGAAGGAAAAAGGTCATCAGACAATTGTTATCCACTGACTTTCTCAGGAACTTCCTGCACCACCATGATGAAAAATTGAGATATTTGGCATAGAAGACTCGGTCACATAAGTTCTAAAAGCCTCAATAAGGATACTACAACTGATCCTGTTTTGAGAATTCCTAAGATGGTCACCTGAAAATGTGTATCCAGTGTCAACTAGGGAAACAAGTATGGTCTTCTCATAAGGTGACACAACACCTCTTTACCACAAGAACCCTTAAACTTCTTCACATGGACCTCATAGGGCCTATGAAGGTTGAAAGCCTTAGGGGGGAAAAGGTATCGTATGTGTTGATGATTTTCTAGATATTCAGGTACACTTTCCTTAGGAAAAGTCAAAAACACCTTGATGCATCTGCCCTCGTTTATAAAAACCAACTCTCGAAAAGAATCCCCTTACTATAAGAAGGCAGAATAAAGAGTGATTACAAGGGGGAGTTTGAGAACTCTCACTTCGACAACTTTTGTAACAAGCATGGCATAATACATGGGTTCTCTTCCCCTAAAACCCCGCAACATAATGGAGTAGTTGAAAGGAAGAACATAACTCTACAAGAAATGGCTCGTGCCATGCTCAAAGCTAAGAAGGTTCCAGTTAAATATGGAGAGGTAAGAAGCCTAACCTGAAGCATTTTTATGAGTTTTCAAAGCACGTGTTTTGTGCTAAATGACAAGGAACACATGAGCAAATTTGATCCAAAAAGTGATGAGGGTATGTTCCTCGAATACTCTCTAAATAGCACAGCCTACAAGGTGTTCAACAAGCGATAAAAAACAATTATGGAATCAGCCAATGTGGTCGTTGATGATTAGAGAACTACCTCTACAGATTTAATGACAAATGATAGCGAGACTGAAGGACCACTGTGTGCACTAGGAGACGATGCCTCAACAAATGATGCAACACCTAAGAGTAGACCCAGCCCTGACACAAAAGATGCCTCACCCTCTATCGAATCATCTTCTCAGTCCGAAAACCTTGCAATAAGCATTGAGGGGTCCAATTGAGAAGCCTCCAAACAAGTACAGAAAGATCATTCCACAACAAACATTATTAGAGATCTAGGAAGTGTGGACTGAATCGGAGGCAAGACTAAAGTCACGCAGAAGAATCGGAAATAATCTTACAAGGAATGAAGTATGGGATATGGTAATTCGCTAAAAGATGTCAATATATAGAACAAATGGATTCAAGAACAAATAGGGTGAAATGGAATATCACAAGAAACAAGGCCTCTAAGCATTGCTCCAGAATACCTGTGGGAAGGAATCAACTCTTTGATGAAACATTTTAATTCAGAGCTCGCTCAGACACTTGAAATATACCCTAATCGTTTTATAACAAGTTTAGGGTATATTATATGTTAAATTTGAAAATTTTCGGAATTTATACTATTAAGTGTGAAAATGATAACAACCTGGAAATTAAATTCAAGAATCAAGGGTAAAAGGGTAAATTGTAAAATAATGACCCAAAGGGCATAAGACAAGAAGTTTATATGCCAAAATAGAATAATGAGATAATTTGAAGTGATGAAGAGAGATGAAGGGCTTTTAAGCAAAAATGGGAAAACTAACTAAAAATGTAAGGCTAAACAAGTCCTTAAACCAAAATTATGGATAAGACCAAAATGGTACTCTATTGAATGAGCATTTGCTCCTGTGGAGAAAAGTGAGAGAGTAAGAAAGAGACACGGTTGTTGAAGGGAGAAGCCATCTTTGAGTTTTATTTGTTCAAGCAAAGAGAAGGAAGGAAGGAGAGGAGGAAAAGCAAGTTTGAAGAAAAGATTAAGGTTAGGAACTCATCATAATTTCTTTGAGCATTTCGTTTGGGTTTCATCAAACCCTAACTTGTATAAGTGTGATTTTAATTGTTTTAGCCCAGTTTGTGGTTGTTTTGAAGTTGTCTGAGTTGGTTGTGGTCCATAATTGAGGAATGTTTGTAAAGGAAAATATCGAGTTTTAAGAGATGTTATCGTACCTTCAAAACCCACGCTTTTGTCTCGTCATAACTCATCCAAATTGAGTGATTCAAATTTTTGATAAACTAGACTCTAGAAAAAAATTTTGAAATAAGTGTATTCAAATTTGGACCCTATCGACTCCGTTAAAATTTGTCAAAGTGAAACCTTGTTTTCTGCGCTTCTTATATAGTTTTTGGTGTTTTGCACATTGGTATTTAGCTATAAAACAGCCACTCATCTAAGTTGAGTGATTCAAATTTTTGGATAAACTAGACTTCTAGAAGAACAAATATCCTTGAAATAAGTGTATTCAAATTTGACTTATTGACCTTAAAATTGGCCATAGTGAAAACTCGCCGCGCTTGATATGTACTTTGGGTGTTTTGCATAGCTCGTATTTGTGCTGTTGTTGAGTTTCACTCATCCAAATTGAGTGGATTTAATTTTGGGTAAACTGTACTTCTAGGAAAAAACATCCTGAAATAAGTGTATCTAAATTTCGACTCCATTGAAATGTAATACTCACAAAGGAAACTTTGTTTCAGGCAGTCGATACGCTTTATTGTTTTCGTAATGGGCTGAGTATTTAGCCATAGGTTGAGTTTCACTCATCCAAATTGAGTGATTCAAATTTATGGGTAATTCTAGGAGAACAAATCTCCTTAAAATAAGTGTATTCAAATTGACCTCTATCAGATCCATAAAATTCAAGTAAAGTGAAGCGCCGTCAGGAAATATTTTGCAAAGTATTTGAAGTAAAATAAATAAAAGAAGGGCTGATATATGAAATATGAACACATGAACAGTAATACAAACATAAATGACTATATGATATCTCTTAACTAGATAAAAACCTAATAAGCTTGATTTCATATATCCCAAAGTGGAGGGATGCAGGTGCTGCCTATGAAGGATTACAAGTTACAGTCACATGTTTAGCCACAGTTTAATTCTCAAGCTATTACATAATACAGGAATAGGTCATTGTCTCATACAGTGATGATACCTTCAGGTATATACGGCCCCGTTTAGGTCATACAGTATAGGCATAAGTCACTGTTTTGTACAATGATGATACCTTCGGGTATATACAGTTATCTCTCAGATTCATCGCCTTGAAATATATACATAAAAAAATTGATACAAGATGATACAAGATGATATAAGATAATATGAAACATGACACATGAGAAAGACATAAAATATGCAAATGATACGAAAGATTCATATGATATGTAAAAGAAGTATATGTTTATAAGCTATTGTATATGTATACTGAAATGAAGGATCACTGCAAGTGGTCATATATGTTATATGTTTCCCACTGGCCATAAGCTAAGACAGTATTTCATCCTTATAGGTAATCAAGAGGACATTCACATTCCGCATCCACCCAGCCAACACAACAATGTGGCCCACAATAAGTAGGGTTTGGATTTGTTTTTTTTTTTTTTTTTGTATTTGTAAATGTAGAGTTTTGTAATAGTGAAATTGTATAAGAACAAGTTAATGGGACTCGGATATATGTACATAATATTATGAACACCACTACGATGGTTGTTTTATATGTATATGTTATAAGTTTTATTTCTTTATGAAGATATATATAAATTGGGCCCACTAATGACAGAAAAACAGGTTAAAAAGCCCTAGTCCTATGTCGTGTCCCCACTCTTTGCCTAGGTAGGGGTAGGGGCACGACACGCCTAGTATCAATCTGTCTTCTCATGGCCTTCGCATGCACTTTACATTTCAAACTCTATCAGATGGATGTCAAAAGTGCCTTCCTAAATGGGTACTTAAACGAATAAGTGCTCGTGGCACAACCAAAAGCTTTTGAAGATCCCACTCATCCTAAGTACTTGTACAAGCTAAAGAAGGCTCTTTATGGGCTTAAACGGCCCTATAGCCTATCTGAAAGGTGCTGACTATCTTGTCAAGAAGGGATATTCTCAAGGGAGAGCAAATCATACCCTCTTCATAAAGCGAAGCAATAATGATATGATTGTAGCTCAAATCTATGTCGACAACATAGTTTTTGGTGCAACGTAGCATAAGTTGGTGGAACACTTTGCGGAGCACATGAGCACTGAATTTGAGAAGAGTCTAGTAGGAGAATTTACCTATTTTCTAGGACTGTGGGTCATGGAACCTTCATTTCTCAATCGAACATACCGGGGAACTGGTAAAAAAATTAAGCAGAAGCGTAACTCATCATCGAGATACATTTGAAACTCATCTTGAAAATCTCTCAAGATGAAGGGGTAAGGATGTTAACGAGCATTGTATAGAAGCGAAGATTGGCGGTTTACTCTCTACCTCACAACCATAGTTTAAATATCGATATATTGGATATCGGTAGTAAGGCTGTATCGGTCATCGATAATCGATTAAGCGAAAATCGAGAAAAAATCTGTAATATCGGTGATATCGGTATCGGACCAATATATCGTGGAAAATATCGGGTCCATATGGTACTTGTAGCGTTAGTTTAATTTTACGTAAAATATCGGATATATTGAGATATATTGGAGATATATCCAAACGGTCAGATTTGAAATCCTGACTTGATCCAACGGTTATGGATTGATCCCAACGGTTTAAAGAAGATCTAATGATCAGATTTGTACCAAAATTAAATCCAACGACTATAATTAAATTACAAAGGTTTTTTAACCATCAAATGGCTATTTTGACCCAAAAAATCTATAAATATCTCTAAAATCATTTCATTTGATCTCAAATTCTCTCTACCCATATCCAATCTTCATTTCACTCCAATTTTTTTTCTTTGTGATAGTTTATATGGTCCTTTCATATTTTAAATTAGTTAATTTAGTAATAATATATGAATAAATTAACATTTCATGTTAGTTAATATTTGAAATCAAGTTATATATTAGTTAATATTGTGTATGCATATTATAAATTTATAGTATTATATGAAGTTTTCATATTTTAAATTAGTTTAATTTAGTAATAATATATTAATAAATTAATTTTTCATGTTAGTTAATATTTAAGCGAGCATGTGGATGAACCCAAATTTCCTATCCATGGAAGTTGGATCTGAAGTCAAGACATTTATGCATGGCATGTTCGATCCTATAATCAATATTATCGGAACACCATGTCTTGGTATGAGTATTGTCTTTACCAAGATGGGATCCCTCCATCAAATGTTGCAATGGAGCCACATCGATCTTCATTTTGATTTTAAAAGCTCATTGTATTGTAGTTTCAATGTATATATTTTATTATTAATGTCATTTTTACACTTTTAGAAAGTATTTCCATGAATTTAAAAAAAAAAATTGTTAATTTCCGATATATCGATATTCATGTAAAAATATCCACCGATATATCTCCGATATATCAAGTAAATCAAAATCTGCTGGAATATATCGGTCGAAATCGATATTTCCATCCTTGCTCCTGTGACGGCCAGAGACTTATCTTTGCGGTGTTGGAATCTATGCTTGATATTAGGCTTGCTCTAAGGAAAGGCATCTGATTGTTGTCAAGAAGATTATCAAGTATGTCAATGGAACTACAAAATTCGGGCTATGGCACTCTCATGACTCTAGCTACCCTAATGGGGGTATTGTGATGCCGATTGGGCCGGTAACTCCAATGATTGAAAAAAGTACCTCGGGTGGGGTTTTTCTTGGAAGCAACTTGGTCTCTTAGTTTAGAAAAAGCGAATAGCATATCTACTCTCTACACTTGAAGGTAGAATATATTGTTACCTGTAGCAACTATTCACAACTTATCTAGATGAAAAGTATGCTACAAGATTATGGTGTTGTGCAAGATGCTGCATCATTCAATACGACACTACATTGTGACAACATATGTGCAATTAACATCTCCAAGAACTCAGTTCAGCACTCACGTACCAAGCACATCAATATTCGACATCATTTTATCCGAAGTCTTGTCGATGACAAAGTAATTGAGTTCAAACATGTTCCCCACGGATCCACTGACTGTCGATATCTTCACGAGTCCTAGATGCCTCTCAGTTTGAAACACTTCGCACCTCCCTAAGGATGTGTGTCATATGATACAAAAGACCGCAAACGACTTCAAGGTGAGTCATAACAAAATAATAACAATTAATAATAATAATAAAAAACCTAAAGGAGTCTTATCCCTATTGTGACACTTTGTTTTCCTTGCTCCTTTGTTCTTTTGCTACCTCACACTATCGTATAGTCTAAGAACTAGCAGTTCCTCTCGAAAAAATGGGAGAATGTGGTGCATTATGACCTCCATAAACTCTAGCGACAATTTGCATTTATTCTCAGTACACTTTCCTTTTAAGTGGAGTAACCTTTCTTGGCTGCATTTGGAAAATTCCAAAGTTGTTTTCTTCTCTCCAAAGTCATCTGCCTTAATTCTCAGTGTAAGACTCGAGAAATTCCAATTTCTGGAAAAAGGGCAAAATAGTAATTTTCGGTTACAAAATTGTAATTTCGGTTAAAAATCTGTAATTTATTCTATAGATCTCGGATGACAAAACAGATTGCACCGTTGGAATCGTCTACATGGAAATCTAGCTATACGTAAGAATTTCGCCGAATTAGAGATAGTCGGAATTTTACGTTTTCGAGAGACATCGGTTCGGGTCTTAGTAAAGCGTTTTGTGCGACGAAAGTTAAATATAACACGTACTCATGTTCCATAAGTGGTATGAGTAGAGAAAGGATGAAAATGGACGACCGAGATAGTGCCGAATGTCAAAACTAGGAAAAGAAGGGACGTAGATGTCATTTTGAAATTTGATTAAAATGAGGAAAATGCCAAATTAGTCAACAGTATCATCTCTCCCATTCAAAAAGGAACAAAAACGTGAATTGAACGAAACTTCACGGTATACATTTTTTAGAGATTTTCTTTAGAGAGGAAAACTTCTCTCTAAAATATCGCCTTGATCAGGCCGTCGGAGTCTTCGGGACAGAAGGAAAGCTACTTTCTGAAGAGGAGCTTCGGCGTGGGTCTGGATTTGGGGTTTCCTCAAACTCCTTGGTGAGGAGAGGGAGTTTCTCCCTACTTGGGTTTATTCCTTCTTTAAGTACTTTTCGATGTTTGATTTGAATGAGGCGTGAGAATAGTTTGATCATCTGAAACTTGGGGCCAAAATTGTTGGAAATTTTTTAGAAATTTTACGATGCATGGCTAATCGGGGCTGTTATGGGGTGCTAAATTCATAAATTGAAATGAATTGTATTGTGATATGCATAAATTTGAAATGGCCGTGAAACCGGAGTTCACTATGTGAGCCGATGATTTAATGAATTTTTGGGAATAGTAGCAGAGAGTTTCACTATTCGAAGCGGTGTTACCAAAAATATATTTTTGTGTGAAAACGTGTATGGTCGAGTGATTCAAGTCGAATTGCTCGTGTTTGATCATTGGCCCAAGTGAGCTAATTTTGATGTATGAATTGATTAATTACATGACATGATTGTGTGATTGGATATTATGTGGATATGTGCATATTTACATATACGCGTAATGATTAAATTTATGTGGAATTGGTATGCCATTCCATATGAGACACCCTAGGACTATAGGAGTGAGTGCATGAGATGAGTCTAGAAAATGGTTCGGAGGGTTGTCTAAAAATATGAGTATTGGAGGGTGTCAAATTAAAAATATCAATCGTCGAGAGGCGGCCCAGGTGATATTCATCGGTAGTCCACAAACAAATAATATATCAATCGTCGGAGGCGGCTTGATTGATATATATACATGGAGGGTTGTCCACTAACAAAACAATAATTCTCATACGAGGCTTAGCGAGAGTGTGGGGAGAATCAGGTGAGTTTCGGGATCTGAGTTGGTCATGTAGACATTCAAGTAGGATCATGCATTTGCTTAGATGTATGTTTATTTTGAAACATTGCACCGCACTTAGGTGGAGAGTAGCCTACTTAGGGCGATTCCACTATTGGGCGATAGCTCACCCTGTCGAGGGAAGATATTATTATACAGGTACAGGGAGCGTGCGAGGGGACGGCTCGTCCTAGGGATTGAGGATTAGAAGAAAGCCGGGTTGTGGCTTTGGTTGATGATATATACATGTATTGAAATGTCCCAATTTTAATATATGTATTGTATAAAGTGAAAACTATTGTAACTCTTGTAACTATTTGGTATATAGTTGGATTCATAGTTAGTATGTATTATGAGTATCGTTTGTGGGCCCAAGTGGTCGTATTACTCATGTGATTGGATATATTGGATATGTGTGGATATATTGCCTTTGTTTGGAGACGGTATATCACGGGTTTGTATTTAGGTAGAGCTCCCCCATACATAGGAGACTGCCGATTTCGTGAAATGTCGGGTCCGCCCGATTCCACAGTGTTTCCGCGGGTTGACGGGTAGTCAACGGACCCCCGGGTTTGGGGCGTCACACTCAGCAGCTCTCCTTGCATCATCCATGATTTCCACACGCTCAGGACAAGCAAGGGGTCGAAGGAGTTCTTCTTGTCATTTCTCTATATATGCTCAAGGGAAATCTCAAGAAAACCCCATCCTTATTAAACCCATTGTTGAGGAACCCCTCGTGGTTGCTCCTCTTGCCACCATGCCACCGTCCACCTTGGCGCTTTCTGATGCTTCGATAGAAATTATGGCTTGATTTGAAGGTTATACCGAGTAGGAAAAAGAAACGGGGACCACCATATCCGATAAGGCTGTTCCGCCCCCCTCTTAGTCACCAACACGCTCAGTTCCTTTGACCTCTAGATCTACGTGCATCCCACCTTCAGTTTCATCGGACTCCTTGGCTGAAGTGGCGATAGACACGTAGATGATGTTCAAATCCATTTGTTGTTGTGTAGCCTCAAGCACAAGCGAAGTTTGACAAGTATCAAATTTTCTAGTGGCATCTCTACAGCTAGGTTCGATCAAAATTCTTCTATCATACCTCCTCCTCCTCCACAACAGTGAGGATTGTTATGCTCTTTCCGACTCGTTTGACTACTCCTGGAACAACAATTGTTGGTCGTCGACATCCGCTGACCATTGTGGAAGTCTCCTCGATCCTATTCGAGCAACTTCATGACCCACGAATCGCACCTCCTAGCAGCGAGCGACGTCATGCCTACACTAATGCCTCGGCTGGTTCTAAGCAATCCACGATGATTCCTGCGACTTTCATTCTACCTTGTGGCATTCTATGGTCTAGGTTTCATCCTTGAGCAGACCATCCATCACGAATTTTTGCATCCCGCAGGGACTATTGGTCATTAGGGCTTTAAATTTGCTTGACACTGTGACTAAGGTGTCTCCTTTTGTGAAGACTGTTGTGCTCAAATTCTACTCCAATTTAACCAAGGGGATGGGCAATCCCATTTCCCCTGACTTCTAGAAGGTTTATGTTCGAGGTCATTGGTTTGATTTCTCGTTAAGCATTTTGCAGATACTGCCTATCTGTCCCTTAACACGATGGACCCATCATCCAACCCCAGTCGAGGAGAGTTATTTCAAATTATCCTTGTGATAAGCTATCTTCCTGGCCTACCAAGGGCAACGTTCGTTCTTCTGTTCTAACCATAAAATACTCCATTCTTTATAAGATCAGCATCTATAATTGGCTTCTTGGGGTTTGATCATATTCTTTGACGCGTTGAATCTTCTGTTTTGAAACTTGGAGTTGGATTCTGTCCTTCATATTTGGGATTCTCGTGGATCAACAAACCTCCATTCTCCTTTGCACTGATACATTCAGTGGGCGAATCTAAGATCAAGCGAATCCTAAGCTATTAAGGGTCTATATAAGGCGATGCCCTTCGAGGAAGGGTTGTGTGATCCTGCCTCCAGGTAGTTCTTTTGCTCCATCACCAGTGCCTTCTCCTGTTGATCCCTGCTTAAATTCCCCTCCACCTTTGGACATGGGACTTGTTGCTCACTTGCAAATTAGAGCTCACGAGTGTTTAAGACCATGCCTTATACTCGATATATCTTGCGCTCTGACCTTGAGATCGTTAAGCCGTTGTCATTGCCCTTGTTATGTGATCTAACTGCTCATGTCGGTGCTTATTTTGTTCCTCCGACCCGAGCAAATTCAGCTCAGGCCACGACAAGTGGTGATACCGAGCCTCTTCACTTTTCTGCTTTTGAGGACTAGGCTTCCCTCGTTTGGTCTTCTTTGGCAAAGGGGGAGAACACTGCCCACGCATTTTTGGATATGGTACAACATTTTTGGATATGGTACACTCTAGTTTTTTTTAATATGGATATGGTACACTAGATATGGTACACTCTACCCACATATTCTTGGATATTCATTTGCGCCCATGTTCGATATTGTTAACTCTGAACATGCTATGTTTGGGCGTTATAACTCTATATTGTGGATGATTATTTTCTTTATGGTAATGTTTTTTTTACTAGCATGATCTCTCTTACGTTCTGTCTCTTAATTTTAGTTTTTCCAAAGAATGCCAAAAGGGGAGATTGTTGGAATTTCATTATTAGCACAATCCTTATCAAAAATAAAATCCCTGAGGTGCTTCAAATGTTGTCGTGGTAGATGTTACAACAAACTGTGTAACACATCCTTTTAGAGTTGGTTATGTCTTGCCTATTGATAGAGCACAAGGTAAGATGAACCTTACCTTAGTTAGGCCTCAACTGCATTTGAGAGATTCTCCGAAAATCATGCTAGATATTAAGGAAATCAGGGTTTATCCTCTACGTATTGAGCAAGGAAGTATAAACAGGAAATTTTGCATATTTCGAATTAATAAAATCTCAGTAGACAGAGATCTCATATGTAGGAATCTATTTGGAAATGAAAATATCCTACTTCATGAATAAGGAATGATATCAACCAATGATGGCAGGCATATAAATGCTTTTGGAAAATTATGGATTTGGTCAGAATAAAGATTGTCGACTGCGTGCTTAAAAATGAGATGTAGGGTCCTTTGGAAGATCATTGATTAAGCACCTGAGGAGTTTTTCTAGAGGAAATGACACTGCGAGAAGAGTAGTTATAGGTAACCTTGTCTCACTTAATTCCAGCATGCAACCTAATTGATATATAGTGAAACACCTTACATCCGGGCTCAACCTCACGGACGTAGGCAATTGTCGAACCTCATAACCAATCTCTGTCCCCTCCATGTGTGTGCGCACATAATATTTCCTATTTCCTTACTTCTTACACATATTAACTCTACATACTGCATATCATAAAAGAGTTAGATGTAGCACGCATGATAGTATCGCACCATTTGATGCAACATCTCTTGAATCACTGTCATAACAAACAATCGTTATTTTTTTTGAAGTTGAAGCAAAGTTGAAAAGATCCATAAACAAGAAGCAAATTCAAATCTAAAAATTATCAACTTTTGACCAAAGTTTGGGTTTACACTTTAAAACACAATTGGTGAGAGGCTTGATGATTTATTCAAATAGAAATTGAAGAAAGCCTTGAAGCGTAGAGATTCAGAGTGTGGAAACCAAAGCTGAGACCTCGAGAGCGAAGTTGCAACATGGTAGTTTCAATCTTTGTGAGATAAAAATTTGCTTCATTCATGATGAATTCAGAATTGTTCCAAAGAAAGTGAGAAGATAAAATGGGCAAGAAAATGCAGGATAGTGGAGTCGATCTAAGTCTTCGCCATAATTGATCGATCGATGAAATGGAAGAGTTTGATATGAGAGAAACTCACTCTCTCTAGAATCCAGAGAGTCACCATGTGGATGACATTAGGGTTACGGTCGAAGTGGGGGCATGTTGAGAAGAGAGCCACACAATCTGAGATACATGAGATAAAAGCTGTTGTGGATATTAAGTTTGCTACGCCTAAGATGCATCTTATCAACCTGCTTACAACTAATCTCTCAAGAACCGATTACAAGAGATCATAGGATGCATCTTTCCCGAGCTTAATCAACACATTGCATCCCAATCTAGAAGCTTCTTTGATGTGTATTTAGTTCCTACCCTGTTCTCCTCTTCCTCTTTAATAAAAAATATTTCCCATGTTCTCTTCCTTTGTTTCAGCATATGAAAGAACACTTGAGTATGAATAAGTCAAAGCACATTATACGCATTCTGACATGGTATTAGAGTAGAATATTACTTTAATGGTGTCCTATCCTTCATCGCCTTCCTGCACAATTACTTCTCCTTTTTCTACAACATTATCAATGGTAATTTCCTCTACTTTATCTCCTATTAATATCAAATTTTTCCTGCTGCTAAAGCACATGGTCTAGAAGATTTTTTGTTTAGTGCGAAACTCAAACCTAATGAGGTTACTGTTTATTGAAATTTCAGAGAGTAAGTGATTTCAATTTCTATAACTGAGTGTTTTCTACATACAACTTTGTTTAGAATTAAGCTACATCAGAACATTTATTGGAATAGAGAAAGGTCCTAGAATCGAAGGGGTTTGGTTATGGTGCTGGTCAGATGTAGGAATGTTGCTCATGTGATTTGGCATGTGATATGGTTGTTAAAACATCGCGACATGCCCCACTCCATTTAGCTAGGCTGAACCCGGATCACGACTTGTGATAAGAATAAGGAAGCGAGTGCGATAAGAGGTTTGGTTAGTAGATCAACAGGATGATGAGTTGTGGAAACATAGCGAACCTCCAACTTGCGAGAGGTGACAAGGTCTCGAAGAAAATGAAGAACCAGTTCAAAATATTTGGTACAAGCATGGTAAACAGAGTTGGATGCAAGAGCTTGTGCACTCATGTTGTCACACCATAGAACAAGAGGAGAAGTGTGCAGGCGAACACCAATTTTAGAGAGCAGTTGTTGAATCCATATTACCTCAATTGTAGTGGAAGCAAGAGCATGATATTCCGCCTCCGTACTTGACCTAGCTATAACTGTTTGCTTCTTAGAACACCAAGAAATCAAATTGCCACCTAGGAAAATGGCAAGCACATTGATAGACTTTTGATCATCAAGATTAGTTCCCTAATTAGAGTTGGAAAAATCTTCTAGTTGAAGAAGGGAAGCGGGATGAAAAGAAATACCATACTGAAGGGTGCGTTTAATGTACCGAAGAATACGCTTGTAGGTAGCCCAATGAGCATCAATTGGTGCTTGTAAAAATTGGCTGAGCTTGTTGACAACATAAGCGATATCGGGTCATGTATTTGTGAGATATTGAAGCGCCCCTATAGTACTACGGTAGAGAAAAGGATGTGCAAAAGGAGGAGGAGGGCTGCCATGAGAAGAAAGATTATTAGAGAGGCACATGGGAGCAGAACAAGAATTAGCATCTTCCATGTTTGTGCGAGAGAGCAAATCAGTTGCATATTTGGTCTGCCGCATGTGAAGTTCAGAAGGAGAGCGTGTAACCTCAAATCCAAGTAAGTAGTGTACTGAACCAAGAGTTTTGAGGGTGAATGCACAATTCAGATCATGAATGAGTTGATGAACATCAGTTGCATTTGCTCCGGTAATCAAAATATCATTAACATATACCAAGGCAAAGAGTTGATGGCCATTTTTGCAGACACAGGAGAGAGAAGAATCTGAAATGGAATTATGAAATCCCCACTGTAGCAAAGTCCTTTTGATTCGATCATCTCTTAGGCTCTAGGAGCTGTTTGAAACCCATCCTAGGCTTTGCATAATTTGCAAACAAAATGAGGTTTATGAAGTCATAAGACCTTACGGTTGTTCCATTAATATCTTTGTTTCTTCAAGGTCACCATTGAGAAATGCATTATTTACATCAATGTGTTAAATGTCCCATTAATGAGTAATAGCCAAGGTAAAGATAAGCCTTATAGTAGCATGTTTGACTACAGGACTAAATGTCTCAAAATAATCCACATCATGTGTTTGTTGAAACCCCTTAGCCACTAGACGGGCTTTATACTTGTCAAGAGTATTGTCGGCCTTGTATTTGATTATGAAAATCCATTTATTGTGTACAATTGTCTGAAATGGATGAGGAGAGATAAGATCCCAAGTATTGTTCCATAGAAAAGAAGAAAATTCAGTGTGCATAGCTTGCTTCCATTGAGGGTGGGATAAAGCCTCAACAATAGTGAGAGGAGTTTGATGATCAGTAGTGAAAACTCGTGGTTTAAAAATGCCGGACTTAGCACGAGTTTGCATTGGATGAATTAAGCACTGTGGAGTAGCCAAAGGCTTGTTAGGAGATGAAGAAGGAATGAGAGGAATGCTGGTACAAGCTACGGTTGGAGAGGAAGAAAATCATGAGTGGTGGGACAAAAGCGATGGAATGGAGAAAGGTGCTAGAAGATATCTGGGAGTCATCGGGGATGTGTTTTTACATTTTCATGTATGTGCCCTTTTGCAGGAAGGATGACTGGCTTCTTATGAGAGTAGTTCCAGAGTAGCAGCATTGATGTCATATATATAGGTTTTGCAGTTGGGTTGGGAGGAGAGAGAGAGGAGGAGAGAGGATGTTGGGAGGGCAGCATGCCCACACCTTCCCTTCCTTCATCTCCTTTGTGCGAATTTGTAACCAAGAAAGACACACGAGGAAGTCCGAAACTGAAATTTTTGATTACGGTAGGGACGAAGATTGGGATAAAAAGCACATCCGAAAGTTTATAGAAATGATAATCAGGATGTTGATGAAACAACAATTCAAAGGGTGATTTATGTTGAAGAACTTGTGTAGGCAGTCTATTGAGGAGATAAACTGCGAAAACAAATGCATCCCACCAGAATTTAAGTGGCATGGATGCTTTGGCTAAAAGAGTGAGACCAAGATCTATGAGTGCCATGGATTTTGGGCACAAGCCTTCTCCCGTGGCCCGGTGATGAGCGAAAGTGTGATGTGTAAAGTGTGTAGCCTATGTCTTAGTACGCGTCCTGGTATCAAATATCTGTACTAGTGCGGATATTGATCACGAGGAGAATTGCGTTGATTATTTGAAATTGCTAATATTATCTAGACTTAAACCACAGTAGCTATCTAACTAACATATGGGATTAAAACTAAAGCTAAATTAACTTGTGAAATTACTTTGCTTGTAAAGACTAAGTTTGTCTCCACCACAGCAGTGGATTATATCTAAGAATTACTATTGATCTAATGATTTCTCGATATTGGTGATCGTGCCTCTGAGGTGCATCCTTTCTCATAGGTATATCGCCTATCTATGGTAGGGTTGGGTGCATCTACACTTTGACCTAATACTCAAGCCTCAATGTTCGAACCCTACTCGCCACTCTAGACCACACTTAAGCCCGCTCTCGAATCGGGATATCTCTATTCTGGAATTTGCTTAGAGATCGCTCTATTCAGATCCCTGGGAGTCCTTATCTCTTGATCTCGGATACCCAACAAGATCATGTCAATGTTGGCTAGACATCACCATGAATATAAACCACAAATATAGAGACGATTGATGCAAATCATAAATAAACTGAATAATATAAGTTTAAGCATTAATCCATTCAATTGTGGCCAATTTTAAAACCCTAGAAACATATCTAAACATGTTGGAATTGGCACCCATAATTCTATAAATCATCACAGCAGTTTATGAGAAAGAAAAATACCAAGCGATTATCATCTTTTCCAATGACTCAGGAGTCACTTTGCTAGCCGTTTCGTGCTCTCCTCCATCGTTTCTTTGATCCTTCGAATTAGGTCTCTTTTGCTTTTATGATTACGAGAGGCAAAATCGCGATGACATTCACGGCCGTTGACACATTCGTTGACTTTTTCTTCTATTGACTAGATGTCGCGACGTGGGGCGTCCACGATCTTCAGAACTGCTCGCGGCGTTCTTTGCGATTTTCTTCTCCTTTTTTTTTAGCTCTAAAATGATCTCGAAAACCACCCGCTTCACCTGTAATGCACATAAGATCTAGAAATCAGATATCGGGCTATAATTGCGCTTATTTAAATATAAAATCGAACTAAAAACGCAGAACGAACGCATGTATGACATGAGTGTTTTAGGACTCATCACCCAGCATCCGCACGGGCCCATTACCTGGTTCAAACCCCAATATGGCCCAAAATAGCCCATTACCTCAAAACCATACAGGAAAGACCCGCGTCCCGACTGAAGTCCCGAGTTCCGTAGCTGGCCATCTTACCGCTTACAAGATATTCATCCACATATCTCTTAATTCATCACGTCTTAAAACAATAATCCTAAATGAGGGAGAATTGGTCTTTGATAAGGAAAGTCAAAATTTATCACTAAGTTAGTGATATTATCTCTCCAAAAATCAAGGAGAATTGGTCTTTGATAAGGAAGGAGAGATTCTACCACCAAAATCACAAGATTATCTTTCCAAGAATCAAAGAGAAATTCAAATATAAAACAAAAACTTCCCATGAGGGAAAGGTATGCAACCTTAACTGTCTTACTTCATTTTCCTTCTTCTCCATTGATTACTACCCAAAAAATGTTGTTTTTTACCTTTAGCACTCTATGTTTTAAGCACTTTTTGTGTAGTAATCGCCCTAATTAACCCAATTGGCATGTTAAGGACATAGCAAGGCTACTAATCAAATTTTGTGGCAAGTTTGGTTGTTTTAGGGGCTATATATCTTGAGGACAGGGATTCAAGTCAAGGCATGAAGAATCCAGTTGCAGTGCAGAGCACCCAAGCCAGAAGAAAAGGGAAGCTATGCAGAATGAAGCTTGCACCTTGGCAATTTCGTAAGGGTTGCGAAATTCGAAATTTCTTAGGGCTACAAAAATGTGAAATTGCCTTTCTTTACCCTTTGTTCCCTACGCTTTTGACTTTTTGGCTTTTTGTCACTTTTGGAATGTTTTCCAGATTGTCCCCCACAGTAATAGTTATTGTTTTGGTTATTTTGGTATTTTGTAATGGGGTTTTGTCTAGCAAAGCCCCCGAGATAAGTTATTGCAAAAAGTCTTTTCATTTTATTGATTTTTTGGAGGAAAGCTTTTAGCAGTTCCCGTTCTCTCTCATTTTCTCTCACTTTCTCTCATTTTCTTACTAGCCAAACACCCTCTGAGGATGACAACTTAGAGGATGAGTGGCTAGAAACCCTTCCTCCTTGAAGGAGAAGGTCCTTTGGCCAAGAAAGAAGGATCTAAAGATGGTGAGGGGTTTTATGGTTTTCACGTGGGTATTCATGACCCTTCACTTGTTCTCCTTTCTAACTTTAGGTTTTAATCCTTAGTCACCTTGAATGGTTGTTATTTGGTAAGCTTTTGAGGTTCGATTGAGATTGCTTATTGCTAGATCACGAGATTCATTAGTTACCATCTATAAGCCATTGGAAGGTGAGTCGAGGAAGATTTGTGTTTAACGGCGAGAGCATTAATGGCGAGTGAAGATGCCATTTTCAAAAGATATTTAAGGAGGGTAGTTTTATGGCTAAATGAAGATCCCGGTTTGGGAGATGGCCTGGAATCATCCTCCCCAGCCTTGAGAAATGACCCCAGCTTCCCGATTGCCTAAGACTTAAGCGACCCAACACTTCAAGGATTTCTATTTTCATTTTAACTTATTTTATTTTCAGTTTTTCAACCATTACAATCCAGCATTTTTATCAAACCCCGAAATCCAAAATGAATTCGCAATTTGAGCTTCCTTTATAAGGCATTTGCAGCGAAAACCCATCACGTGGATGATCCTAGAGCCCCAGCATCTTTACTTGATGGCAATGCTGCAGCAATAGGAGGTATTAGGTATAAATTTTGTTGATTCAGGACGCCTCAAACTGACGCGAATCATCCATCCTTTTGCTAACTTAAGCATTAGAGAGGTAGCGGGCACACAGCCGTCGGATCCCTTATTTTTTGCAGGTTTATGCTAGACCGCTGATGGGACCACCGCTGATGAACTATGTATTAACAATTGGTGTCGCCTATGGGAATTGAACAAAAAGTCTCATCGATGACGTCTCTGAGGCAGCCGACCGGTTATCGGATAGCCATACGCCACCGGTGGCACGAAGAAGAAGCGGGTTTCACATTTCCCCACGTTTGATTCGTCTGACACAAGTGCAATAACTAGCAACCCAATGATCCAATCACCAGAAGATCAATTTCTTCATTGGCATCAAGATATAGAGAAGAAACAGGAGGAGCAAGGGAGATAAATGAAGGAATCGAGAGGCATGGCGGGCACTACGGTGGGAGAAAGCTTGTTCGAATCCTCTTGGCCCAAGTAGAGAAAAGGCGTGATCTTGATGAGAGAGACGTGGAGGATAGTGGTCAAGCAAAGCATCCATCTGTTCGCAATAAAGGAAAGAAGCTTATCTCCTTCGACGATGTAGATTCCCCAGCAAACGACGAGTTATCCTCAAGCAATTTGCGAATCCCTCACAGCGAACAAAAAGCAACAAAGATAGATCGGCGCGGAGACACTCCTTCGCCACGCGTTCAATAATTGCAATGGTGGTATGTTACGTCGGACAGTAAGGTAGAATTCGAGTCGATATCTTGTACCAGGGAACCCATTTACTTTACCTACGGGCGTAATGCCCATGCAACACATACTCTCTTCACCCTTAGGGCAACACATCCTTGATTACGAGTCACCACAAGGGTTCATCATGCCAACCTTTGCTATGTTCAATGGATCTAGCGACTCTTACGGCCACATGCTTCACTACAATCAGGCGATGACTCTGAACGCTGTAGATGATCACCTGTTGTGTAAAGTCTTCGTGGCTAGTCTTGAGGCAGCGGCTAGCCGGTTTCCTGGCTCCCATGTGGTCGGTGGTCGTTTAGAGCTCTGGACCGTATTCATCTCGGTACCTTTGCTCAGTCTGTGAAAGAGGAATATTATTCTTTGAGACCATAATAAAAAAATTAAAACCATACGGGACTTCACGAGGAGGTCGAGCGAGGCGGCTAGCGGGTAGAAGTTCGGCATGGACGTAATCTTACAAAACATCAAGAAGAGTTTCACACCGTCTACTCCGTTCTTCCACTTATTATCTTTAGACCCTGCCGATTAAAATGGAAGAGTTGAATAGACGGGTAGACAAATATTCAACCCTAGAAGATAACATCCGTGCGTGGCTTCGAAACAATCATGATCACGAAGCGAGAAGCCCGGTTGGAAATAGCATGCGAGGAAGAAGCAGTGCATCGAGGGACGAGGGCAAAAAGTGAAGAGCGACCAGAGACCAGCCTTATAAGAAGAGGGCCGTAATTCACTCCTGCGAATATCACGATAAGGGCTCTTTTGCCCCTCATTCGACTTTCAGTTTCAAATGGCTGACGATCTAGACGGACCCCTATTAAAGAAACCCGTCCATGCAATGCAATGATCACAGGGATCATGGGCATGAGACCAACAGATGCCAAAGCCTAAAATTCATGATAGAAAGACTGATTAAAGCGGAGCACCTTAGGAGATATATCAGGAAAGTTGACCGCGAGGAAGAATCCGCTCTGATAGGCGAGGAATCTGGCTTGACAAAGTCACCGCCGAGACCTAGGCACATATAAACTATATCTTTGGGAGGGCCGCTTGACGATCAGTACCAGTCAAAACGCCAACAAAAGAAACTCCTAAGAGAGGCCACGGTCAAAGCTCGGGTGAACGCTATCCCACGGATGGCTGATGAGAGAGGAGAGATATCAAACTGTATGGGCTACCCATGCTGCCATCATTGTGATGACGCGTCCTTTGGGAGTATTGTACTATTGTTGCCTTCCGCCACTCATATTCGACGAAGCTTTTGACTAGCCTTTTGTGGAGTACTTCCGCCGAATCTTTGAGCAGCCGTGGCCACAGCTGGCAACCGCGCAACGAATGAAGCTTTTCCACTGACCGGGAATTGCATTTGTCAAATCCTCCTCACCCCGTTTATCCGCGATCTGCGCAACTATTTGTTTGCCGGAGATCGCATCACCGCTCCATACAGCGGGGCGTGGCTGCCTCTTTATATTTGACCTGTCTTGATGAAATGTTAACGGCTTTGGGACCTTCAATTGCATGACGGAAGAAGAACACTTGTGCCCTGGGGAGTGAGGTGACCTTTATGAAGCAGATCATCTAGAGTGATTTGGGGAGTGGCTTGGCAGTGTGACGGGTGGATCATTTGGCTTGACCGTTGTTTACTGACGTTCTTATAGACCTTGCTCTGATCTGGGAGGAACACAGGAGGAGGAGGACAGGCGTTTGAACACCTTTCAGGGTTTGTTCCACATGCAACATCTGCAGTGTGCTTCAGATGGGTGGAGGATCTGCAAATAAGTTTATTGGATCATACAAGGCTGTTTGTTTGACATTTTGGGAGAAAGCTCATATGTCAACGCTTACGGTATCCAACGAAGAAAAATAGCAGCTACGGCATGCCATTATTGGGGAACATAGAGATATATTCGCTGGGTCACCTTTCGGACATGGTAGAGGTGAGCCCGACAGTAGCCTCTCGTGGCGAGGCGTGATTGCCACAGCAAAGCCAGTGAGGTAGAAAATAAGGCGTTTCCACCCAAATAGTCATCAGATTATTCAAACATAGGTAGACAACCTGTTGAGTGCAGGTTTTATCAGAGAGGTGAAGTAATGAGATGGCTTGCAAGTACTTGGCAGTCGATCCAGAAGGGTGAGACGGTAAATGGAGGGTATCGCGTGGTTACGAGACCTCGATGAAGAGCATGCGAAAAACCAAACTTCCTCTACCACGAATAAAAATTATTATCGTTGATGCCTCTACAGGGCATGGGATGCTATCGTTTTGGGCGCCTTCTCGGAGCTACTCCACCATGTTAATGCACTCACCTGATGCAAAGAAAACAACCTTCATTACTCCACACGGGCTATACTGCTAGAACGTGATGCCCTTTGGTTTAAAGAATCATGGGGCAACCTATCAGAGACTAGTGACTAAGATATTTCGGCCATTGATTGGCAAGACAATGGAAGTCTATATTGATGATATGCTTGTCAAGACCAAAGAACGCCCCGATCATACGAAGCACCAGCAAGAAACTTTTGAGCTACTGCGCACGAATGGTATGAAACTCAATTCCCTAAAGTGTGCGTTCGAGTCGAGTTCGAGATTGGTCTAAGCTTCCATGGTGGCCTTGAGAGAGTTGAAGCCAATCACATTAAACTCAGAGCCATTATGGAATCTCAACCTCCTACCACCAAAAAAGGAGTGTAACAACTGACTGGTCGGTTGGCGGCTCTAGGGCGATTCATCTCTCGCTTTACAGACCGATTGAAGCTTTTTTTCATCACCACGAAAGGGAATTTAAGTGTGTCGGATGGGATCTGAGAATGCGACATGCCCTTATAAGTAATCAAAGCAGTATCCTCCTTAGGAACCACCCATTACGGCTAGCCGAGGCAGGTGAATGCTCTACCTTTACATAGTCGTTTACGATGTTTGATAAGTCGACTTTATTGAGAAAATGAACACCGATAGCAAGAGCCCATATTCTTCATAAGTAAGTCCCTACTCAAGGTAGAAACTAGATATGCCGAGTCGAGTGATGAGCGACTTTGTCCCTGATCTGGTGCCAAAAACTTCGCCCCTACTTTTAGGGGCACCCTCTCATTGTGCTCACTAGCTGCCTCCTGCGAGAAGCACTATGCATAAGCCCGGCTTCTCCGGGGAAAATGGCTCAGTGGGCAATCGAACTAAGTGAGTTCGGTATTCAATTTAAAAAGCATGTAATGCAGCGAAGGACCAGTACTAGATGACTTCGACGAGATTCACTCCCATAAGAAATGGAACTAGATAGCTTCAACTGGTGGACTTTGAATGTGGATGGTGCTTCATGACAGACGGGAGCCGGCCTGGGGTTGCAACTTAAAGTCCCAACAGGAGAAGTCATAGAGCATGCCATACGTCTGAATTTCTTCGCTTCTAACAACAAAGTCGAATATGAAGCAATCATAGCCGGGCTCGACCTAGCATTCTCCGTGTCCTAAGAAAAAAATCATCATAAGAAGCCATCAATTGGTGGTTGAGGCTGGGAAGTAAATATGAAACAAGATATCAGCGTATGGCCAAGTATGTGAGTTTGATCAACCTACGATTGGGAAGTTTTGCGGCTTGGCGGTTGGAGCATGTCTCGAGAAGCTCTAATGAAAAGGCGGACGCTTTGGTACATCGTAGGCTGCGTCCTACCAAATAAAGAGAGCGATTAACTCCTCGTATACTATCGGCCCAGAAGTCGTCGATCACTATAATAGGGTAAATAAAGTATGAAACAGGTCCTTCGTGGATGACTCAGATGGTCACTATCTATTTAAGTTCGGAGGCTGTATGGGATAACAGTGAAGCCCATAAGATCAGTCAGTAGCTCGATTCTCCTCGTGCAGTCAGTGTATAAAATGTCTTTGAAGAGATATTTCTATCTTAAATGCCTCACTCAACAATAGTAACAGTAAATATTGGTAGAACTCCACGATGGGATATGCGAAACTCATCCAAGCGGGAGGACATTGGCACATAAAGCCCACACCTAAGGCTACTATTGGTCGACCATGAGGGTAGATGTTGTCGCCTATGTTAGAAAATGTGATCGCTGCCAACAGTAGGCTGTCTCAAAACTCCCGATCCAATATTTAATAACCATAACAAGCCCCTGGCCCTTTACTTAGTGGGGTATTGACATAGTTAAGCCATTGCCACCTACGCCCCGCTCGGAAGAAGGCATTGTTAGTTGCCGCAGGCTACTTGACAAATGGATAGAGTGAAGCCTTTGCATCCCATAAAAGCGTTCGATTCGTGTGGAAAAAATGTGTAATGCTGATTAGGATACCCCGATAAATTGTAACGGACAGTATTGGATCGTAGTTCGATGGCAGAATGTATAGGAAGTGCGCTAGCCGAATTAAAAATAAAAAACCTATACTCCACCCTACAGTACCCGTAGAGCAACGGCCAGGCAGAAGCATCTAACATAACACTCGTGTCAGCTCTGAAAAAATGCCTACATTCAGCCAAAGGAAAATGGGTAGAAGAGCTACCAAGAGTGTTTTGGGCTTATAGAACAACCAGCCGGAAGCCGACGGGGGAATCACCATTTGCCCTCACATATGGGATGGAGGCTATCATCTCCACATTGAAATGCCCACCATTCGAGTGGAAGTTCCTGACGAAGCAAGCATTGAAGCCATAATCAAAGACTTGGACACGGATGACGACAGTTATGCGCATAGCTTCATACCAACAAAGGTTAGCAAGTTGGCACAACCGGCGTGTAAAACCGTGTACGTTCAAAGCCGGGGAATTATTCCTAAGAAGGGTTTTCGAAAACACATCTAACCCAACAGACGGGAAGTTTCAGCCTAAGTGGGAAGGGCCATACACGGTGATTCGAGTAGGGACAACTGGTTCTTACGCGTTGAGTAGACCATACAGGACTACTATTCACAGCACGTGGAATGCCATGCACCTCAAGAAGTATTATCAGTAGTGTATTCTTTAAGGAAACTAACATCAATAAAAGATTACCCTTTACACATTTCCCCTTAAAACCTACAGTCACTTATTTCTAAAAGTCCAGATACGGTTGTTGTCCGGCTGGCATCTAAAAGCCCAGGCATGGTTGTTGTCCGGATGACATCTAAAAGTCCAAGTATGGTTGTTGTCGACTAGCATCTGGCGGTCAGATATGGTTGTTGTCGGTTGGCATCTAAAAGATCGGATCACGATTGTTGTTATTTGACATTTAGAAAGACTAAGGAATATGGTTGTTGTTTGGCTGGTGCCTAAGAGTCCATATACGGTTGTTGTCCAGCTAGTATCCTCTATACATGGTTGCTATCTTGCTAGAGTTATTGACAAATAATGCTCATGCCTGGTTGACATTTTCAAATTTCATTAAAATACGCAAAATGCCACCATAAATTACAAATAAAGTTCATATGTGGCCAAAGCGGCGCCACTTGCTAAGTTTTCTAAGATAGCCGAAGCTAACACATGAAAGAATGCCCTATTCCTTAACAATGACACCCCCCTCCGAGTCTCCAACCGCCCGCGCGACTATACTGCGTCCCATGGCCTCATGTTTGCTAGTAGGGCGCCTGGTTGTCAAAGTGTACGGAGGAAGTGGGTTGGAGGAGTCAGACATTCCATTTGGGATGTTTGGCCGATCCCCATAGATGTTGTTCTTGAATGTGCAACACCCATAGCCGTAAGCAAATATGAGATCCAAAGACCCCTAGTAGTCTTCCATCATGTCTTCCTTATCCTTGCTTGCTCGGGCATGAAGGGAAGACATCTCACGTTTGGATGCCTCGAGCTCCAGCAAAAGTGACGTTCTCTCAGCCTCTACGTGGGCGAAATCAGCCTCTAAGCGGGTGATTTTAGCCTCTGACCTGTGCCCGCCTTCTTCCATAACTGCCAAAGAATTTAGGGCCTTGGTCAGATCGACTTCTACCCTAGCTTTGGCATCTCCTGCTACTATAGCCACTAACTGGGTCGCCCTGGCTTCTTGCTTGACCTCATCTCTTTCTTTCTTTGCTCGGATAACGCTTGCCACGCCATCTCTGACCTTTTTTTCCCAACGTTATGACAAAGATTCAACCTTGTTCAGAGAGGCGGTTAGGGTCTAATGATGCAAGGCAACCAATTGGGAATAAAGCCATAGTTTCTTGGAGTCATCCAGATGGGATTAAAACTCTCGGTGCTAGCTGGCCATGTTCCGAATGGCCCTCACAGCCTAAAAAAGACCAAGAGTTAGAGAAAAATTTTATACAAAACTGGTAGTCACGTGCTAAGAATCATAACTTACTAGTTCAGCCGACCGGTTGAAGTTGTGATTAAAGATGAGCATCCCATCATTGGCCACAAGCTGGAAGTCCTCCTTATCAATATAAACAGGAAGAGGATTGGAATATTGCTCTGAGCAGGCTGTCACGGGCATCCGGAAGTAATTTGGATACAGGTCATGCATGCGCCTAACTGGAGATTCCTCTCGGTTGAGGGGGCCCTAGGATGGACGATTTTCAACACGTCCTCAAGATTTGGAGTCACCATATCCGTCGAGGGATGAACCCTCTCTAGTGGCGGAACATACGTGCTTACCAACACTAGGTTGAGCAGCCGTTTCTTTCTTGGTCCGGACAGATAGGCTTGGGTGGGGGTGGAGGACTCATAGTCACGAACCTCCCGTCTGGGGCATATTAGCCTGGGTGGGGCAAACTCTGGTCGGCTAGTCATTGGAGAGCGGATACGGGAGTTCCACCAAGATATAGCCCGCGTCAGCTACAAAGGCCTCCTCATATGAGGGAGACCGCCTAGGTCGCTTCTTTCCAGAACATGGGTAGACCTCACTAAGGTCCTTCTGGCGGCTTTTCCGTTTGGTCCTCTTAGCGGGATCGGTTGAGGAAAATTTGCTGGGACCAACTTGAGGAAGGAGTGTCGATGAGAACGAAATGCTCCCCCTCAATGACCTCAACAAGCAATGAGCGGGGAACGATGGGGATAATATAAGGGAAAGGGTTGCCACCTAACTCTCTTAAATTCTTCATTGTCGGCAAAAGCTCATGATTGCGCTCTGCCTCCATTATCTTAAGCAACCGCCTAATGTTCTCCATGCCAGCCTTCTCAACCTATTTTACCAGCTGACCTCGCCTGTGCTTGTCTGAATGACATCAAGAAAACAAAGGTACGTCAGTACACAATCCACCTAGTAAAGCATGAGTTGCATTCTAGCTAAAACAAACCTAGAAACACTAGGGATTGATTCACGTTAAAAGAAAGCCCGAGATAGCTGGGCGTCTCATACCAAGGGCCCCTAACCAAGACAACCTCCTTTGCCTCAGTCTTGGGGGAATCAGGGAGCCCCGTTACAAACTAAAGCTTTTGATTATGGGCGAACATCAACAATCTGTTCCCAGTCCCGAGCTTCAGCGTCTAAACAAAAAATCTCCGCTGGCTTGAGATATCCGGTAGATAGAGAAGGTTGAACACTACAACCACGGGGTGAATAACGTTCATATGGATAAGTGCAGGAGGTGCCTGAGAGACATGTAGAAACAGCTTCACCAATGACGACATGGGGAATTAAAGTCCATCTGCGAACTATTCCTAGGTAAAATAGATGGCGCTATTCGCTTCTCCTACCGTCGAAGCAGCCTAACAGTTTGACAATTCTAAACTAATGATGTCAGGAATTTGGTAGTAGGATCTCAACTCCTCCATGGACATGGAAGAGACAAGGCTGTTTACAGAAGGCAGCTCCCGACAGGGCCCTCTCTTGTGCCCAACCTGACTGGTGGAAGTCTCCTCTTGACCTCTTACCGTTCTACAAGAAAATGACAAAAAAGAAAGATGGGGAGATCAACTCGATAATATCCTACCACCATCGGTGTAGGACTAAAGCCTGAGTTTTAAAGCCTATTGAGAAACCCCTAGGCTTGGGTGCATCTTAAAACCCCACGTCTAGTTCAGTCCCTGGAAACCTACCGGTGGCTTAAAGACACGCGTAAACGAAACAAAAAAACTAAACTATCCATGGAAAATCGAAAGCGGAGCAAATGAAAAACCCACCAAGAGACCAAAAACTATCAGGATCCTCTAAGCGACTTCTTAACCAAAAACTTCAGGGGTGCTATAGAAAAGTAGAGTACTTTCAAGCAAAAGAGCAAAAGTAAAGAAGTAGCCTTCCAAGCCCCTACTCTTATATAAGGTAAGGCATGTACAGGTGCATTAATGGTACCGATGGATCAACCATAATATCGGGAGACGTGCTCCTTTCCCCCCAACATTTCGTATTCGCAAAACGCTTCACCTTCTAGGGCACAAGAAAAACAAGTGAGCCACGTAAGGATGTATCTCGAATCTGGTGGTAGGCCCATGGGCTTTGTTCATCAAAATGGCTCAGAGACACATCATGTGAAGCCCGAGCGACAACCACAGCTCAGGAAATACAATAAATCATCTCCGTAAACCAATAAAGGCTTCTCACTGAGCCCCCTTCAGATAACCAGCTCCTCTATCCAGGATATGAAGAAAGAATGAGAAATAGAAAATTCGATGCATCAATGTGCCCAAAAACCCACTTTTATTAAAATATGCCAAATAACTACATTGAAACCAAGACAAACATATTTGAACAACCTTGGTGGATCCTTACTTACAAAGAATATCACGATAAGCGTGCTAAGTGCACAATCCAGAAAGGCCAAAGGAGGGAATCCAGAAAGGTTGAGATGAAAAGGAAGAAGAAAAAGAAAATGTGAAAAGTAGAGGGAAAAGGAAGAGGAAAGGGAAAATCAAAGAGACTAAAGAATGCACATTAACTGGCAGAATTTCCCTTCCTCTTAGCTTTGCACCTCAGCCGTTGCAACCCTAGAAGGCGCTAGCACAAGGGGGCACGTAGCCCCAACACAGAACTCCAAAAAAAAGGGTAGTAGCATAATCAGGCCCCTCATCCATGACCTCCAGCCAATCTACGCAAGGCCCAACAAAGAGTTCTGAAAAGGTGATATTATAGTAGGTAAGCCTCCCATCTGGGGCGTCTGATGGGTCAACACAGACGACGTCTTCAAACACACAATATTCATAAGCAACAAGCGGCTATAGAGGCTTCTGGAAGTCTCCACCCACCATTATTCCACCTTCGCTGTTCCAGAGAAGAATTCTTAATGGGGGGATAAGCTAACGGAAGAGAAATCCATTGGAAATCGCATAGATTTCGCTAAATTCGCCATTATATATATAAGGGTAAGTTCCTAAGATGCATTAAATACACCATCGAGAACACAATATTTTCTGGTAACATGCGCCTCGTAAATATCTTGCAATTAATCACCTCCAGGTTCCGTATTACGAAGAGTCTGACACCTGAAGTATTTTCCCGCGAGAGGAAGAGCACTTCAGTATTTGAGGCGGGAAAAAGGGGGCATTAGCCAAGTACAAAAGCTTTTTAGACCCCCTTACGAAACCCACTATCAATAGGCCCATCCATACTTGGACCCATTGCACAGTTTAAACCCCAATATGGCCAAAGCGACACAGTACCTCAAAACCATACGGAAGACTGCATCTCGTGCGAAAGTCGAGTCCCCTACCTGGCCGTCCTGCCACTTACAAGATATTCATCCACGAATCTCTTAATTCATCATGTCTCAAAACAATAATCCTAAATGAAGGAGAATTGGTCTTTGATAAGGAAAGTCAAATTTTATCACTAAGTTGGTGATATTATCTCTTCAAAAATCAAGGAGAATTGGTCTCTGATAAGGAAGGAGAGATTGTACCACAAAAATCACAAGATTATCTTTCCAAGAATCAAGGAGAAGTTCAAATATAAAACAAAAAACTCCCCACGAGGGAAAGGTATGCAACCCTAACTGTCTTACTTCCTTTTCCTTCTTTTCCATCCTTTTGCTAACTTAATCATCGGAGAGGTGACCGGCACAATGCCGCTGGATCCCTTATTTTTTGCAGGTTAATACCAGACCGATGATGCCCAGGTCGAACAAACCGAATGCGAGCAAGATCTATAATATGTCGATGCTTGCGCTCAGTTCGCCCTTGCTGCTTTGGTGTGTATGATGACAGTGATGACGAAAGTTAATGCCAAGGGAGTGAAGGAGAGGGGCTAACTTGCGGTATTCACCTCCCCAGTCTGTTTGGATACACTTAACTTTAGTAGTGAATTTACGTTCTGCCATTGCAATGAAATGAGAAGCTTGATTAAAAGTAACCCTCCAGTTGAGATGCAATGGGTAAAATCCATACAAATCTTGTGAAGTCATCTCACAAGAAGGAAACATAGTAAGCAGATATCCATCCACGAGAAGAAGAATTTGGGCCCCATACATCAGAGTGAATGAGTTGTAATGGACATGAAGTCTTTTGAGAAGTAGTAGGAAAATGAAATTGATGAAGCTTGCCTTGTTGACAGGCTTCACAAAATGGTGGAGTAGATGTATTACAAGTCAATATATTCAAATGCTTGAGCACTTGCTGGAGCACTTGTGGGTGAGGATGGCTGATTGGTTTGTGTGCCATAAGGAGGGCGATTTAATTCTTTTATTGCAAGTAGCCTGTTGGAAGATGGAGGATTGTGAGGAGATTGATCACGCGAGTTGAATCGTTGTGCAATGCTGAGACTATATTAACAGAGGATAGAGAAGAGTGCAATTGTGAGGTAAGAGATGGAAGGTCCAATTGATAGAGACCATCATGGAGCTGCCCTTGAACCAGAGTGGCTTTCGTGACCTTGTCCTTAACATAGCAGTGAAAGGCATAGAATTCAATAATCACATTATTATGAAGTGTAAACTGTGAAATGCTGATTAAATTTTTCTTAATAGCTGGAACCAAATATATATTCCGAAGATGTAGTGGCCTAGAATATGAAAGAGATGAAAGTCCAATATGATAAATAGGGAGAGCTGATCCATTACCATCAAGTAATTTACCATATTCGTTATATCCAGTCTTGATGTCTAGTGCAGCAGAATTT
The DNA here is from genome assembly GCA_016808115.1 of Tetrastigma voinierianum. NCBI lineage: Eukaryota > Viridiplantae > Streptophyta > Magnoliopsida > Vitales > Vitaceae > Tetrastigma > Tetrastigma voinierianum. The sequence continues at coordinate 2,825 of JAEQBH010003671.1, read as the reverse complement.
GAAGTCGTGTGGTGAGTAGCACCATTGTCCAGGTACCAGGCATCATTAGAGACAAATTATGGAGTTGTCAGGTAAGTCTGAGACTATGTAGAAGGTTCGAAAGAGAGGGGCTGAGATCCACTGGAGTGAGAAGAATTTCCACTGAAGCTAATGTCAAACCAATGATAGCACTTTAGTGCTGAATGGCCCTATTTTCCACATATTTGACAAGATAGCTTAGGAGGACCATAGGAACCACGATAGCCTAAAGAAGATCTTCCTCGACCACGGCTATGTAGAGCGAGAAGAAAACCACCGGGTTGTAAGGAGTTTGTGAGGAAGGGTGGGAATTACCACGTCTATAAGCAGTGGTGGCAGTGTTTGTAGTAGCATGAGATACATCAACAATTGGATTTGTGTTTAGAGTTTCTAGCCGAAGTTCTTGTGTTTGCAGTAAAAATTGTGCTTCTGGAAGCGTAACAGAGTCCTTTGAGGTGAGATTAACAACAACTGAATCAAATTCTGATCCAAGACCTCCTAATATAAGGGCGAGAGTTCATCATCGAGAAACACTTTCGGCCGGTTGACATGAGATCCTGAGCAATAGTTTTCATTTTCAGAAAATAATCTTCAATGGATAGAGATCCTTTTTTCTTAGTCTGGAGAAGAAATCTGAGATGAAGGAGTCTAACTTTTGATTTGGTGGAGAACAATTGCCCCATAGTCCAGATTTAAGAGGAAGAATTTCAATTAGCAACGTGACTGCTATAGATTCGAGATTGAGGATTACAACCAGGTGATGATAAATTAATCCCTACTTAGAGATCCATTGTGTGTATCTTGGGATTAACGAGTGGATTGATCGTTCACGAACTTGACTGGTGGTGTGATAGTGCCAAGTAGATAATTCTTGAAATCATAGGCACGTATAGTTGGCAAAATTTGAGATCTCCAAATATTATAATTGGATCGATTTAGTCATATATTTGGTGATGGTAAGGTAGAAGGAAGCGCGACAGATATGCTTTGAGATGAAGGTAGGGACTAATGAATGGGAGATAGAGAAACCGATGCCATTGATGGCTCATCAAGCTCTAATACCATATTGAAATTTCTGAGAGTAAGTGATTTCAATTTTTGTAACTGAGTGTTTTCTACATACAACTCTATTTAGAACTAATCTACATTGGAACATTTATAGGAGCAGGAGGTTTTTCCCAGAACATAGGAAGGTTAGAGCAGAAGGGGTTGGTGCGATCTTTGGTCAGGTGTAGGAATGTTGATCACATGATCTGGCATGTGATCTGGTTGTTCTGAAACATCACCAACACTTTATTGATCTGGAGATTCATACGCCCAAACTCTACAATCCGAGGAATATATTTCTGGAAAGATTGGATCAATTTTTCATGAGTTGGTTGCTTTCATCGATATTAGAATAGATGATTGGTCATGTTGTTCAATACCAGTCTTCAGCAGAAATCTGGAGAGTTCTTGAGCAGTTGTTCTCCACGAATCAAGCTAGGAATCCTTTAACTACGGCTTCCAATTACAAATGATAAAAAGAAGGTAGTAGTACGATTGAGGATTATGTCTTAAAGATGAAGGACCTTGGCAAACTCTCTCATGGCTGCTGGTCAACAAATATCAGATGATGAACTCATTCTTTATATTCTTTTAGGTCTCAAACCTGAATTTGAATATGTGGTAATGAATTTAACATCAAAAGAATATGTTATACTTCCAAAAGTTCAATACATGTTACAAACATATGAAATGAGACTTGAAAGTTTGAATGCTGCAACAGTGATTGATATCTCTAACTCTGCTAAACACCTTGTTCATAAACAACCCTTTCCTGCATCAAATTTTTGAGGTAATCAGAATGCTTTTCATGGACAGCATACTCGAGGCAACATAGGACATTTTTATTCTGGAGGACGTAATCACAGTCAGTTCAATACCATCAATAAACCTGTATGTCAAATATGTGGTAAAGCTGGACATGCAGCTTTGAAATGCTTTTATCGGTTTGATCTTTGCTATCAAAATTCCAACTCAAATCGAGCAACTACATTTTCAAATATCTCAAGTGAAGACTCTCCAACATCTATATACATAACTCTTAAGCATACATTAGTTCTCCAAACACTGTAAACGATGTAGCTTGGTATCTTGATAGTGAAGCACATCATGTATTTACTTGAGAAGACGATGCATGACTACAAAATAGAGTATTCTTTGTTTAGGCGTGATTTATACAGTGCTTGATTAAGGGAAATCGTATATTTAGAAATCCATGTAACTTCAGGGTATAACAGTTGTAGCCGTAAATATTGTTTAGACATATAGTAACTTCCTAAAATAAAATTTTTTTTATCTCTATATATTGTACTCTATTTTATGGAATTAATAAGAGAGAAAAAAAGGTATGTTTGACATGAGCATTCGAACAGGATCTTGGCTCCCTATTTGCGTCAGTAGAGGTCAATTTTTTGCTTGGTCTCCATGGCTGACTCCACAAAAAGTATTCTTGATAATTTAACATCAAAAATGACGGAGGTCTTGTCAAAGGTCCAGGCCTCTCCTTCTCCGTCTTGATTCACGATGGTTCCAATCGGCACATCAAGTTGGATGGCTCAAGCTATGGCAGTTATGAATCACGGGTTGTTGAGATGTTTATCTCGGGAAAGAAAAGCCAGGATATCAATGGAGACTACCCCCAACCACTAGAAACCGACCCACACTCCTTTGTGAATGGGCGCACTGAGAGTGCTATGGTGAAGAATTTGCTTTGATCAAACTCCATGGACCATTCCTTGGTTGTGAACTTTATTCGCTACCCA
>JAEQBH010003670.1:0-147792 GCA_016808115.1 Tetrastigma voinierianum | reverse complement strand
TTTCATTCTTCATATCCTTTCGTAATTATACTTTGTACTTTCCATCTACTGTATTCATGTAATCGTTTCCTTATACTATTTTACATATCTATATTCACAGATCGTTTCATATTTCCTATACGTTTTCCCTGCTACACTTTCATATGGCTTTCTTTTATGTGTACTTCAGATATGTTATCATATATTTTCATATGCTATTCATATACTATGCTTTTCATATGCTTTTCGTATACTATGCTTTTCATATACTATACTTGTTTATATACTTTTCATGTTCTATGTACTTTTCATATACTGTCATATTGTACTTTTCTTCTTGTTCTTGTAATCGTTTATACTTTCATCAGATAGCAAGAGTGCTTCTCATATCATATCATGTTCTATTACATGTCATTTCCTTTAGGGTTTCATGTTTGGCGTAATACCTTAGAAGCCGGATACGGAAACTATGTGTACCAAGGTACTATCACCGCACGGCGCGCTGATCTCCTCGGCTCTGCTAATACCCGAAGGTATCATCACCGCACGACAAAGGACCTATGCCATATGCTATCGATACCGAAGGTACTATCACCGCATTTGCGCGTTGATCTCTCGTCTATTATGCGACCCGCGCCACCGATCCAAACGATTTACGTCATTCAATCAAACGGCCTCACATCTGTTTCTTATGAATATGCCGGCAAAGAATCAGATCTCCCTATAGGCATTTGTGCCTCATCTATCCCCTTCTTCTTACCAGGTTCTTAAGCAGACACCTTTATTATGTCAGTATTATTATATCATAAGCATAAATAACTATTGTTATCATAATTGCTTATGCATATATATTTATCATCACTTTACTACTCAGATTCGTTTCCTCATATCCTGTAGTTTCATATTACTGGCTTCTCATATATCTCTATAATACATATATTCATATCTTTGCTATCATTTAGTTATTCTTCAGATTATATATGTAATCCTGAGTCATATATCACATGAATGCACTATGCACTTCAGATTCATATATTCATATATATCTTTATCTATTCATATTCCTTATATCATTCATAAAGTATCATAACCTTTATAATGCTTTAACATAATTTAACTATTCGTACTTTCTACATTCCTATCATCATGTATACTTTCTTTACTATTCATATTCAGGCATGTACCTATCATTCATGCACATGTACTCATTCCTATGCTTTGTCATCTGCTTATCTCATTGTTCTTATCATTTACGCATTTCTATCATTTGTTCTTAGCATATTCTATCTATTCATTTGAGATATCTATCATATAATCCTATATTCATGTCATATCTATGTTTTATGAACATATCTATACATATTGCATTTATATTTTTCTTGTTTCATGGCTATTACATATAGCACTTCATATACTTATGAAGTATGATGCCTATGAGATCACACCTCATTCATATTTTCTTATTCCTCTATGAATCTATTTACTTAGGATTGGAATCAATCTAATCTGATCATCCAAACTAAAGTTATGGCATTTTCACAACTAGTCATTTTACCGATTTTTTCTAGTGACTGGCTTGTATTACTCATTTTTCCGGGGTCTTAACTTCATATTTTGACACTATGTCCTTATACTCATTTAAATATAAGGTGCTAAGGGTTCTATTCCAACTGGAATCACCCAATTCTAGAGCACTGAACTCTGCCACGCTCAAACAACCCGGACTTCTATGTTAAAACATCAAACCAAAATTTGGTTTGCACATGGTCCCAATTTCAGTGGATTTTCGGGCAACTTAGAGTCCTAATTTGACGATGTTTATTTCCATATGGATGGTTTCCTGAAGTCTATTTTAATCGCCACTAAGCACTCAAATAAGATAAGAAATGAGCAAGTTATGGCCAAAATACAAAAACTGGTCAAAACTGGAAAACAGAACAGGGGTGTACCGGTACATGTCTAACATGTACCGGTACATGTTGGCCAAAAATGACCAGAACACAAGATGTACCGGTACATGTTCAAGGTGTACCGGTACATGTCACGAAAATTGCCCAGAATGTGTGTTTTTCACCCATTTTTCCATATTTTTGATCCCCAATTCAACTCTATACTTCATCTACACTTCAAGACCACTCCATATGTCTCTTGTAAACTCTTTTCTACTCAATTTCCTCTTTCAATACTTATTTTCTCTCAAATGTTATCCTAAATTACTCTCAAACTCACCCAATTATAGTTATGACCCATACACAACTAAACATGACGACAATAAATTGCTCAAAACCCTAACTCAATTACTTTCATCAACTATGAATCCATCCTCAAAGAGAGGATTTCATATGCTTTGTACTCTTTATGGTTTATCCACTCTTACTTTATAATTATTGGGTTAGGAGGAAACCCTTAACAAAACCCTAGGTCGGAGACAACTAATAACCATACAATTGCATGGAAGACCATTCAAAGCTTTAAAGCCCAATGCAGTTCCATACTCTAGCTGATCTGGCTTCTCTTTCTTCCTCTTTCTTCTTCCTCTTCCTCTCTTTCTCTCTTTTCCTTTTGCCTCCTCTCTCTCTACGGTTTTCTCTATTTGGAGACAAAATTGGCCTTAAAACTCCATGTTTGTTAAGGCCATGCTCAAGCCAAGTAAAAATCCATTTTGCTTAAATTTCCATAATCGGATCTTCGGGTCCCCAAATTCTCCCTTGAAATCAACTTATGCCACTTCTATTTGACCCCACCTTTCCTCTTTTATGACTTTCTTCATATCCTTTTTAATAAATTACAAGATTGCCCTAGACTAGAACTTTCCTCGGTCCTCTATTTTATTTTCCGAAAATTCATATTTAACTTTAATATATTCCTAAACAACTCAAAATCAAGTAGGTATATTTCTGGTGAAATGGCACCTGTAGCTCAGAGCCTAAGTAGCTCAGTTTTTCGTAGCTTAAACTTCAAAGAAGGCCTTTAGCCCAAGAGCCAGCCTCAAATTAGTTTCAAAAGGCCTTATAGCCTTAAGCCCCAAGAGTTTAGCTTTTTAGAGCTTAAATCATGAAGAAGGCCTCAGAGCCTAGAGCCCTGGGGGCAAGGAGGCTCACCCCAAAAGCTTAAACCGGCTTAGAGAACGCCTTATAGCCCAAGAGCCGCCCAAATTTGGCCCAAAGAAGGCACAACTCAGAGGCCTCAAGAGCCTCGCTTTTCAAAGTCAAACTTCCCAAAGAAAGTCTCTATGTACATGAGCCAAGATGCACCAGTCATAAAAATAAAAATAAAAAGAGAAAAGAGGAAAAGGGAGGCAAACTAATGGGGCTGAAGAGGAAGAAAAAGGGGTATTCACTAAGTATCAAAACCAAGGATGGTATTACACACATCATATGCTCAAAATTGGCCAAAACAAACAAAAATCGTACAAGGGAGCCTCCACGTCTGCATGGGGATCATGAATGCAAGGCTAAGCCCCCACAGCCAAGAAGGGGAATCGCTTCACCAGAGCCCTGCCTGTGACACCAACAGCTGGGCATCCGAAAAATACCTCGCATCCACTCTCGCCCTCGAAAAGGACTCTCTTCGCCCCTCACCACCGGGAACCTAAAAAGTTAAGGTCCAAACCAGGAAAGCTTTGAAGAGCTCCCGCTACCGGAAGGCGAGCCATCCAGAAGCCCACAAAGTGCAAGCCTCGTCTCTCAGCCCAGCTATCGCTTTATCCCTCTGGACAACCAAAGCCTCTAACCTCCTGGTTATCCCCGCTACAGTCAAGACCGCACTTGCCTCATCAAGGTTCAATGTAGCTCTCACCTCCGATACCTCACAACGGGCATGGTCTAACAGCGTGGCTTTATTGCGCAGCTCATCCCTAGAAGTTTGTAGCTTCCCCCTGGCCATCTGTAGCTCATCCTTGGCAGCTTGCAGCTCCTCCCTGACCACCCGCAACTCACCCTCGGCAACCCTTAAGCCCTCACGGCCTTCACTTGTCTCAACTCGCGCTCAGCGGCCAAGCATGCCTGTGCCCACTTAAGCTTCATAGCTTCTCCATTGCTTTGCACCCGAAGTTTGAAAAAGAAAATCACCGCTTTTAGAGGTCAGGAGGCAACTTTAGCCTTGTAGGTTTTCGCCAAGCCTTCGCATGACCCACGCTACCGGCCCTTCTCGCCAAGCTCTTCGATGGGTACCGCTAGAAAGCAAGATGAGTTAATGAGCAACATGTCTCACGATAAGACGAGCAACAAAGAAACACAAACTTACAAAGATAACCCTTTGGGAATGATAGTGTGGCTGTAGCCTCCACTGTGCAGGCATCGACTTCTTAAGTCTGTGAATCCCTAAGGACGGATGAGACTCGCCCCAACAACAAGCCCGCATTGGAAAAACGTGGAGTCCCTGCCTCCTGTACCCGCAGCGATCCCCATACCGCCCTCCCACAGATGTGAAGGAACTTCGGAGCCTTACCCTTGGCCAGATGGCTCTTCTCAGGGGAGTCCTGAGACTTTCGCTTCACGCTTCGCCTCCTTCTCAACAACGTCTCCAAACGAGCCTTAATCTCTCCCCGAGTGGGCTTGACAATTGGGGGCCCCTCATGGGCGAACTTCATGACGGACGGAGGAGAAGGCCTCAAAGCAGGAGGTCGGGAAGACTTCGAACCCGAAGGCCCTGGAATATCTTGGCACTGATGAGCTCCTGGTCAGGCACGTGGGGCACACCTTAACCGGGCCCGTCACTTCGTCTTCCGGACTAAGACCAGGTCGGACACCTGAAAGGTACGCAACCAAAGCAAAGTTAAAAATATCCTACAACCTCTGAAGACCAAGCCCAACAAAGGCAAAGAGGGGGAACTCACGTAGGCTCCCTGAGTAACCAAATGGCCTAACGCCGCGTGGCCTTCTCGATCGTGGCGTGGTTATACTCCCAACGACGGCCACCCATTAAAAAAAATAACGTTCCTTCCAGCACTATCGAAGACGTAAAGGTCCGAGATGATCATCTTGGCGTTGGAACATTTTGAGATATAAAGAAAGCCCTCAGCGGCCTCCTTTACCCTAAAGAAGTCTAAGAGCAGAGCTATGCTGGGAACACCCAAGCCCTTGTCCCTAAAAACAAACCGCTGTACCCCAACCGTATCACCCTGTAAGATAGAGAAAGTCGAGAAGGGCGTGACGCTTGAAATGATGCAAGACCCTTTATAAAGGGATGCAAAAAGGGAAGGCCATTCTCTAAGGCCACCTCAAAAAAGCACACCATCCAAGTAACTTGACAACATAGCAGTCAACATGTCGTGGCACCAAACTCAGCCGACGGGGCCTATACGGCCGCGAAGACTCTCCCCAAATAAAGGCTCAACCCGGCTAGGGCCCATGGCCACAACATTCCCATATTAACCCCCCCGCATATTCGTGAGCCCTCAGATATCCGATTTAGTTAATTTTCCCTCGCCTTACCCAAGGGGAAAGGAGTTCCCTTGGGGCAACCCAAATGATGACCACCCACTAAACTGGGTCAGATCTCACCACCCGTCACTCGAACCGCATAATCTTCGTAGAGGAATCACCCATGACAGCAGAGAGCCGCCAGACCCATGAAATACATGCAAGATCAAACACGGAAAAGGGATTCAAAGAGATAATACAAAACCCCAACCAAACAAACCCTAACGTTTAACAAAACCTCTAAAAGATAAGAAAGACGGCTCGGGCCCCAAGAATAGAACGAAAGGGACGACCCCCAAGCAAGGTATCAGAAACCAACAAAAGCAGTTCTAAACAAATGATCAGACAAATTTCAAGGAAAAAGAAACCCGCACTGGCAGAAAAGAAAAGCTTCAAGGACAGAGGAACACAATGCCAATGGTCAGAGAATGTTTTCAAAGAAACTGGAAGCAACAGCCGAAATAAGCACGAAAGTCGAGAAGTCATCATCATCATAAGACGTTTGACGGCGATCAAGCCCTAATCAAACCATCCCCGAGCAGCCACGTTGAAGTCGCACCCGATCCAAGAAATGGTAATAAATTTTTACCTAAGCTCAACGCGAAGCTATATCGGGGGTAACCGATCGTTTAAAATAATAGGCGGCAGTGTGTTTCAAACACAAGCCCAATGTCGCTTCAAGAGGAGATTAGGGGCAGCCCTGAAACCGCTTCTACCGATGATACCCCCAAATACATGCCCAAAACAGGAGCCCAACTCACTCCTTCAAAGGCTAATAATACAAACAGCCTAAAGAGCCCGTATTAAAGGAAAGTGCCATATTTTCCCTAATTAACCTCCGCCAATTAGGGAAGTAGGATAATTCCTAACAAATACTTTCTAATTATCCCTTATCAATCGATCAACGATAAGGAAAGGGGATCCCTCACCCAATGGGAGAGAAACCGTATCATCATCCAACTAGGAAAGTTATCATGATCATCCATTATAAAAACCGTACACTTACTCCACAAAGCGTACGCACAAAAACTTCATTCTAAACAATGGATCTTCTCCACTCCGAAAAGAACTAACTTAGGCATCGAAGAGGCAACAGCGATCCCTCGCCTAATCCTTTGCTTTCTTATTTCGGCAGGAGCTCGACGTCCGCAGGGTCACTGACCGCCCAACGATTCCAAGAACCTCCAAATTCAGCCGATTGAAAAAGCATCATCAATTACAATAAAAATTTAAAAATATTTATAATAAAATTTGAATTAATAAGCAAACATGAATCATGGTATTATAAAATTGTAAAACATAAATTATGACTTCAATCTAACCAAACTTTCAAAATAAATAAATAAATAAATAAGAGAACAAAGAAAAAATGGAGCATATAATGGAGTTGAGAACAATGCGAATTAGCAAAGTTTTGACTTGTAAATTCTCCGTACTTGGATACTTGATGAGAATTCATGAGGAAGATAAGAAATGAAAGAGAAAAAGTATCAATAAATAGTAAGGGTATTTTAGGAATATTTGAAAGCTCTCAAAGTATTTTTTTTTTCCCCTAAAATCACCTCCTAAGTGAACATTTCAAGTGTTTTCTTAAAATTTTAAAAACATTTTTCAAAATTTTACCAAATATCTTTTCTTAATAAAAACATTTTGAAGTATTTTTAGGACTAAAATACTTTCAACAAGAATTATCAAGCATAGTCTAAATATTGAGTCACAACTTTCATATTTACAATATTACCCATTATTTTTATATTATACTATTTTCAATTATATGTTTTCATTGTAACTTTCATGGTTTTTACTATCTATAGTTTTTTACAATCTTAATAGTTTTTAGCATACAAGTATCCATATTTATATTTGATTTTCTTTGAAATTCTTTATTAGACCAAAAATATGAGAAAATTATTTTGAAATAATGATTGCCAATTGCTAGATTCTAACACGTCAACAACAATGACGTGTTTACCACATTGGACATTAAAGTAATCATTAACTTTCGTTTGCCTTTATGGCATTTTTTTTTTTTCAGCTATAAAAACCCCTTTCTTTTATACCGTTAAACGGTGATTTTTTTTTATGAAAAACATTCAACTTTTAAATAAATGTGCGGACTGGGACTAGAAAAAAAAAATTTGAGGATATCCCCAAGGGTATTTTGCACCTTATCTCATTAAATATGCGCATTTCTTTATGACGTGTCTTTCAATATTCTTAAATTTAAAAAACATAATTACATGTTTTGCTTCTTGCCTATAATATGAAATATACCTTTTTCACCATGCAAGTCTCGTGTGTGTGTTTATAAAAAAAGTTTTGCAACATTTCATTGGGGGGCAAAGTTTAACACTTGAGTTCAAATCCTTCAATGCAACAACAGAAGGGAAGAGAAAAAATTTTCAATGGATGGATTCACTCTTATATATATATATATATATATATATATATATATATATGCAGTCATATACTGATTAAAAGAGAAAAAAAGAAAAAGAAAAGTTTTTTTGGAAACATAATATATTGAATGTGCATGGTGCCGGAGCTTAACAATTAATATATAAATATCTTTATTTCTCTAATCATACAATCTTCCATTTCTCAAAATCAAAGAAGTCAATGAGGCTTACCTTAACGGTTAAAGGCATAGGAAAGGACTCGATTCTCCACAATAACATATTATTATAACATTGACTATAAAGTGAATAGATGTAAAAAAAAATGGAAAAATAGGTTTCAGTACAATATTATTGTACATAAATGATGAAGAATGAATTTTAGGGTGCTCAATACATGAAAAAGTAATTGCTCTTTGCTTAAAAAGTCAAAGCAAACAAAAAAAAACCCTTAAAATGCCCCTATCTTTCTCTTCCGTCTCATTTGCTACCCAAAAAGAAGAGCAAAGAACATCTTCTTCTTCACTTGATCATCTTCTTCAAACCAGTGACGGTACCTTCAGCGTTCCTCCCTGTCCTTTCTCACTCGTCATCCCTCCCTTGTTCCTTTCCTTCTTGGATTTTTTTCTTATTCTTCACTCTGGATTTTGGCTCTTATTTTTCCTCATTTCATCACATCCTCTCATCCTCTAACAAGGGCGGAAATGTCAAAAATATCAGCCTTTTATAGGTAAGAGGTTTAAAAATTTTGAAATAATGAGGCTTAGGGGTTTCGAACCCCGACCAAAAACACAAGTGAGCTCATACGCCTCCACCAACCCAACTACTGCTATATTAGATGTTGTGCAAATGTTACTTATATTCTATTCTACCCATTTCACATTTTTGCGGTTTCAACATTATCACTTCCATTCTTTTCTTTTCTTTTTTTTATTGGAAAAAAAAGGGGAGGGGTGGGAAGGAAGAAACAACTCAGGAATGACTTTTCCTTAACCACTGTATCCAGTCATGTCCTATCTAAAAATATCATCAAGAGCTATAGGAGGAAGCTACCATTGAATGATATTCTTGTTAGTGTTCTTTAGAGCATTTTTAGCCAGAAAATCATCCACCTTGTTACATTCACGATACACATGGTCGATGTCAACACTCCAAGGTTTCCTTAACCACTCAGGAATGACTTTTCCTTAACCACTGTATCCAGTCATGTCCTGTCTAAAAATATCATCAAGAGCTATAGGAGGAAGCTACCATTGAATGATATTCTTAGTATTCTTTAGAGCATTTTTAGCCAGAAAATCATCCACCTTGTTACATTCACGATACACATGTCGATGTCAACACTCCAAGGTTTCCTGAGCCAATCTTTGCATTCATAGATAAGGTTAACATGTTTCCACCCAAGGTCATCCTTGGTAATCCAATTGTAAATTGTGAGAGAGTCCACCTCTACTGATAAAATCAGACAACCTTTATCCCATGCCTGGCGGAGCCCAATAATCAACGCCCATAACTCAGCCTCATCAATAGAGCAGTGTCCAAGTTTCACATTGAAACCCCATTGCCAATCTCCACAGTGATCTCTTAGGACCCCACCTCCACCAACAACATTGTCTCACGCACGCCAACACCCATCTGTATTAAGCTTGAAGCATCCATAGCTCAGTGGTCTCCACCCAACCCTAAATGTGGCAACTCTCATAAGGCTTCAAGAGCTATATCCTGGATACAAAACACCGATTGGACGTCTTTGCAGTAGCCATGAAATAAACTAATTTTTCGTTCTATTGAAATAACCTTATGACCAAAAATTCGGTCATTCCTCCACAACCACCAAAGGAGATGGAAAATTTGTCTTTCCAATCAACCTCCTCCTTGGCCTTCTATTTTGGAGATTAACACCAACCATTCCTGAAAAGGAGAAGCAGAGGAGGCATCTCGGGACTTAGGCACCCCCTTTCATTTTCCTTCAAAATTGATCGGCCATCAGGCAAGTGCAAAAGATGTGATTAAGGTCTTCTATTTCCTCACGGCAAAGGGAGCAGTAAGGGTCAACTGTGAATCCTCGTCGATTCCTCTCTTTATTTGTTAAAATCTTTTCATGATGGACTAGCCAAATAAAGGATCGAATTCTTTGAGGCGCATGAAGTCTCCAGATTTCCTTCCAAAAACCAAGAGGTGGATCCTCTATACCCTACAAGGAAAGAGAATAAGTTGACTTCACCGAAAAAAGCCCATTCGGTGTAGAATTCCAGCACAACCTGTCCTGAGCATCTGCATTTTGCCTTAATAAGACCTTTGATAGAGTATCTTCAATGTAGGTTGGGAGGAGCCCCGCAAGATTCTCCCACATCCAGCCTCGTATGGGGTCCCAATAATCACTTACTTGCTTGACAGACTCAATGAAATAAATTTCCCGTAGAGCTAAGTTGATTAAAAGAAAATCTCCCAGCCATGAATCCCTCCAAAATAGGGTATTTTGATTGTTATATACTATTATTCTTGCCCCTCGTTTGAGAAGATCAGTCGCCGAAGATATGCCCCTCCAAGCATTTGAACTGCCATGCTTTTTGGTAATTTTATCAAGATTAATTTCCCCTCGAACGTATTTACTAGCCAGAATACGAGCCCACAGACTATCACCTTCCAATATCAGTCTCCAACCAAGTTTTGCCATCAATGCTAAATTCATGTTGTGCATCCTCTTAATCCCAAGGCCCCATGTTGTTTTTCTTTAGTAATACATTCCCAATTTAATAAAGGAATATGTTTCCTGTCATTGGAGCTCCCCCACAGAAAATCTCTTACCAATCTATCAATCTTATTGCAAAGATTTATGGGAAGAATAGCTGACTACATGATATATAACGGAAGAGAAGTTAAATATGGATTGTGCAAGGACAGTTCTCCTTGCAAGGGAAAGGTATTTAGCCTTCCATCCTTCAAGCCTGCCTCCTAGCCTGTCCAGAATACTACTAAAAATCCCTGTGTGGGCACGATCAGTTATGGAAGGGGTGCCCAAATATTTATCCAGCATTGAGGAACTCTGAATCTTAGTAGCTGCTATGATTTTCGTCACTAGGGTCTTCTCTACCCTGGGAGAGAAAGAAATATTTGACTTGTTGAGGCTGATTTTCTGTCCATAGGAATTACAGAATAAATCTAGGCATTCCATAACAGTAACAATTTGGCTTTCAGAAGCTTCTACAAATAAAATAAGATCATCTGGAAAGAAAAGGTGGGATAGTGGAGGTCCTCGACGTGAGAGCTTTATTGGTTTCCATTTCCCCTCGGAGATAGCTTGGCTAATCACATGCCCTAACTGTTCCATGCATAAGACAAACAAATACGGTGAGATGGAGTCTCCTTGGCGGATTCCGCTAGTTGGCCGACACCATTCAAGTTTATCTCCATTCCTAGTGATAGACATTCGGGACGATTCTACACACTTCATAATATTCCTGGTCCAAGAACTCGACAATCCAATGCTTTCAAGAGTATCTCTAATGAAGCTCCAAGACAACCGGTCATAGGCTTTTTCTAGATCAATTCTAATCATCATGGTACCCTTGCCCTTCTTATTTTTCACATGGAATGAAGCACCTCTTGATATATAAACACATTATCTACATAATATCCGTAATTATAAGTGAAAAGAACAAAGTAATATCTTATTTAATATTATAATATCTCAAATATATATAAAATAATAACATAATCAATTTAATAATTAAATAATTAAATAATTATTCAAATCTATTTGATTTTATTCTTAACCTTAATTATGATATGAATCGTTTCCCATTATCTATATAAATAATATGTGTATTGATGGTGCTTTTCAGACGAAACCTGGCCGAGCCGCGTTTGACTCGTCATTGGCCCGTCGATACTGTGTCGAACTTCCCGTAAAAGAAAAAAATGTGTGAAAACAATATAGGCAGTGGGAGCTCCGCCGCCTCCGACTGCCTTAAGCCGCTCTTTTTGTTAGAAGAAAGAGGGCTCAACTGTTGGATTATTTAAATTTATTTACGGGCTCATATGTGATTATTATGTATTGTAAACCCCGAAAGATAAAGCCTATTTAAGTGATCTTCCTTAAGTTTTTTTTCTAGCTTTAATACATCAAGTTTGCAATGTGTTTCCTCATATATATGTAAAGACATTTAGTTTTCTGTTTTGTCAATGGACCAAAATAGAAAACCCTAATAGAGAAGTGACGCTTGTGAAGCGGCCACTCTCTAGCATAAGAGGGGGCCCTGTCCCCAAATTAAACGAGGTTCTTTTCTGATATTCCCCATTAATTCAGAAAGAAAACAGAGAGAAACTGAGGAACCCTCTCTCGGGAACTGCGCCAGATTCGAAGACTGCAGTCATTCCGATCTCGCGATTATTAAGTACAAGATGGATTTAGGTACACTTCCTTCCTAAGAATAGCATATGACTTTTTTACGATTAAACATGATAGATTCTAGGGTTTACAGGGTGATGATTTTCACCGTAAAGTTTCATTTTGGTTTCTACATTTGGTATCAGAACCGGCATGTTTTAATCATAAGGAATTATTTGTTTTTTGGTTTAGTGTTTTATTTTCAAACATCAATTTCGAAAACCGACATCTATCTAAAACTGAAATCTTAAGCACCTAGAAACGAAAAAAAAAAAAGATGTTCCCTACACCGAGAGTAGGTTGTGGTTGTGGAATAATTCATTGATGATGTTTTTTTTTTTCTTTATGGCAATCATGTTGGAGGTTTTAACTTCTGTGGTTATTACTATTTTAAAGATTCCAAACATGAGTGTTCTTATCATCTGGGTTGCTATCAACATGGCAGAAAAAAAAAAAAAAAAATTGTGCCACAAAAGAGGCTATTGTTCGGGCCATTCTGGGTTGCTATCATCTAGGTTGCATTTTTTTTTTTTTTTTTATGAGATGAATTTTTTTCATAATCCTTTATTGCATCAAGTTCCAAAACTGGGTGTTTGACATGACTCCTATTCTTTATCAAGATATTTAAAAAAAGTCAAGGTAGTTTTTCTATAATCGCCGCAATGTTTTCAAGTCCTTTTTGCTCGGGATTCAAGACCGATAGGCCACGTATGTGTGTATATTAAATTCGCCATCAGGCGCAAGTGCACGCCACGTGATACAAGTAATAAAGTAGTGAGTGAGCTATCGCTCCTGAGGAATGAGCCTATTAAGTACCCAATTCTAATTTAGTCTTACTCATTCTGATGACTTAAAATTGTTTATATGATTTAATTAAACTAAAAAGTAAAAAATTTATAAAAGAAAATACTAGTGGTTTTATTTCACCTAGCTACATCCGAGGATGTTTTCGCAAAAATCATTTAATGGTTTTCGAAACTTTACCGATGACAAAGTTAATCTTATGTAAATGTCGATCTCTCTCAAGCATCGACACCCTATCCCAAGAGCAGTCATATCGAGATCTCCGCCTCAAACCCTAGAACTCCCCAGGATGCATTACATAGTATCGACCCTCAATGCCACGTATAAAAACCACAAGATTCTCTACTCTATGATTGATCATACGAAATCTTATTCATGTCCCTGGTTTATCATCTCGATCTCAAACCATAGCCTAAGTACGCCTATGTCAGATTAAGTACAAGCATGGAATTAGAATGAGATAAGACATTCAATAATAGCAAAGAAACCGAATTAAATAATTGTAAAACTAAAATTAATCCATGGTTTGTAGCAAGGTTACATCAAACCCTTAAAACCAATCTAAAACATTCTAAAGGAAAAAAAAAAAAAAAAAAGGGAAGAGAAAACTAGGGAAGGTAATGATGGCTCGCTGCCTCCTCGATCTCTCGCAACAGCCTGAAAGCCGCCTTCAAACCCTGTGTGGCTCTCCCCAAGAGCCCTATGCCTCCACGCCTCTCTACTTCTCCTCCAAAAGCTCCCTTTATGTTTCGAGGTCCAATTTATAGCCTCCCCATCAAATCCCCCTCGATTGGGCCTTGAAATCTCCACTCAAATTAGGATCTACATTCGTCGCCCACACAAGTGCATGGAAATCCCACGCAGATGCCTGGGATATCACCAGAAAATATCTCCTCGGGCACGCAAGGGCTGATCCACGCAGGCGTGGGCGTGCATCGTGGTGCTTTATCTCATGTCTTCAACGACCATAACTCTCCCTCAATTCGAACTCCAAATTGCACATTCTCGACTCTACGGAAAGATCTGAAGTTAGAATTCCATAAATACCAATAACAGTTCCATCGGGATGTCATTTTATGAATTAAAATGCAATAGAATAGAATTGGTTGGTTGTTATGCTCGCAAATGCCTCATTTGCTCCGACTTCCTCGATGTATCTCCTCATTCTGATTCGAATTGAGTGATCTTGGTCTTGTTAGAAAACTTTAGAAGTCTAGAATGTAGTTCTGGGTAGTTTAGAGCCATTTGATTTCCTCATTAATACAAAAAAACTGAAAGGTCAGATCTGTTGTGCTATATTTACTGATTTTCCAATTTTTCGTTGTGCCTTCGCTCCAAATTCGCACCACCCCGCCAAATGGATGACCTAATCATAAATATGAACATTTAAGAATTAGGCCACTTATTTAATATAAAAACATTACTAAAAATTAACTAAAACTTAGGGTTGTAATGAGTATTTTATATACTCATCAAGCACCATATGAATCTTTAATTTTACATATATGTAGCGTATGTATATACAATGCGAGTAAAACCCTAATGTAAAATTATTCTGCATGACTTTGCCTCATAAGCCTACAAAAGGGACTATTTGGTGTCTTAACTTTTGTTCAACTTAATTATTGATCATGTGACTTAGATGGCAAAGGGTATATATATATATATATATTTAAATTTTAAATTCAAATCTTGTATGTATTTATACATTCTTGAATTGAATTAATTATAGCAACATGTCACCAAAGTGGCCTCTTGTGGAAAGTTGATTTGATTCAAAATGTAGACCAAAGTGTAGTGCATATCATGTGAATATTAATCGCCTAAAGAAAATTAATATTTGATTGATGTCCATGTACACCCGTGGTATAAACATATGATGAGCATTTGATTTACATAAATTACAGAAAATACCAGCGGAATATTCATTAATTATCAGTGTTTGATCACTACACCAAGACATCAATTACGAGTTAATGTTTTGTCCAAAGACAAGACAATAATTGAGTGCCTGACATCTTGGAATGGGATTTTTACTTGCATTTGAATTTATTATTTTGATTTGGTTTTGGAACTTATGTGAGCATGTTTATTTGTTTCTTATTCTCTACTCAGCTCTTGCTAATGCTACAAATCTATCTGCTCAAGTTAATGGAATTCTCTTGCTCAATGGGAGCAATTTCAAGATTTGGAAAGAGAATGTAGAAATTGTTCTCGGCTGCATGGAATTAGACCTAGCATTAAGAATGGAACGCCCTACTTACCCGAAACCTCAATGAGGCTAATATTGAGGAAGTGGGAGCGATCTAATCGCCAGAGTCTATCGCTTATGAAACGCTCCATTCCGTAAGCCGCCGGCTCTATCAATGAGCGCACTACGAAATTTCTTCTTGATATAGAGCAAGTCTGCTTAAAAATAAAAAGAACAAGTACTTTAAGAAAACTTGTTAGCATGAAATACAATAAACAAGGAGTAACATATGGGAGTACATCATGGAAATGTCTAACATCGCTTAAAACTAAAAGCACTTAAGTTACAATCAGATGATGACTTGCCGTGCATTTGGTTCTTATATCTTCCTACAAAATTCAAGAAGTTCATTGTGGTTATAATATCAAGGATAATGGACTTCAATGAGCTTATTTCTTATCAGGTGCAAGAAAAGGAAGGATAAAGAAGGATAAGACGTAGTGCTCATTTAGCATTAACTTCTCGAAGAAGAAAAGGAAGAGAGCTAAAGACTCTCAACAATGACACTACGTAAGGTATATCCAAGCGTAAGAAAAGGAAAGACGCAGATAAGGAATTCACTTATATTTCAGAGAGAAAGCAAGCCACTTCAAGAAAGAGTGTCCCAAATTTGTTGCTTGGCGTATTAAGAAAGGTACTATTCTCACTCTAGTTTGTTCTGAAGTTAATTTAACTTCTATACTTAATCATACCTGGTGGGTAGATTCTGGTGCTACTACTCACGTAAGTGTTTCCTTACAGGGTTGTCTTTGGAGCCGACCTCCAAATGATTCTAAAAGATTCATCTATGTGGGAGATGGAAAAACGACAAAGTAGAGGCAATAGGGACATTTAGGTTGTTATTAAAAACTGGTATTTATTTACTTAAAGAAACTTATGTCAGATCGCCTGTGAATGAATTCGATTTCACCTTTGTGATTTACAACTGATATTATTTGCTCATTCGAAATTCGGAATTTAATCTTTCTTAAATTCAAATGTAATTGGTACTGGTTTTTACCATGCATGACAACCTTTATTTGTTGGATACTCGTTGCCTCATTTAATGAAACTCAGATACAAGTATATGTGGTACAAAACATAAATTAACTCGATAAGGATTGTATCGTTATGGCACAAGCGACAGCCATATCTCTAAACAAGAGCATTCTATAGGTTTGTCATATGACATTCTTAATTCACTGAGCATGACGGATTCCTTTCAAGTTTGCATTGAGTGCATTAAAGGGAAACAAATAGAGAAAAAGAAATTAGGTGCCAATAGATGTACATATATTGGATTATTTAAATTTATTTATGGGTTCATATGTGATTATTATGTATTGTAAACCCTGAAAGATAAAGCCTATTTAAGTGATCTTCCTTAAGTTTTTTTTTCTGGCTTTAATACATCAAGTTTGCAATGTGTTTCCTCATATATGTGTAAAGACATTTAGTTTTCTGTTTTGTCAATGGACCAAAATAGAAAACCCTAATAGAGAAGTGACGCTTTGTGAAGCATCACTTCCCTAGCATAAGAGGGGTCTTGGTCCCCAAATTAAACGAGTTTCTTTTTCTGATATTCCCCATTAATTCATAAAGAAAACAGAGAGAAACTGAGGAACCCTCTCTTGGAACTACGTTGTGATTTGGAAGACCAGAGTCATTCTGATTCAGATTATTAAGTACAAGATGGATTCAGGTACACTTCCTTCAAGAAGAACAGTATATGATTCTTATTGATTAAACATGATAGATTCTAGGGTTTACAGGGTGATGATTTTCACCGTAAAGTTTCATTTTGGTTTCTACATCAACTGGCTAGTGGACGAAGCCAGGTGTACCTTCATAGACGGCGTGGGCCGTATTTATAATAGTGATTATGTGAACTTTCCTGGTTGGACGGTGATACGCATTCCCCTATTCGGGTGAGGGATCTTTCCTTATCATTATCCCATTTTATATGGGATACTAGGGAAGCCGTTATTATGAAATATTCTTCTTTCCTAATTGGTGGAGAGTTAATTGGTGGAGGTCAGGGTATTTTTTTTTATATTTAGTTTTTCAAATCGCTTTGTTCCAATTCACTTTGAGGGGTGGATCGAGCCCGCTCGAGCCCATGCTAGTGGGATATCATCTCAGTCGAGAAGCATTTTATCAAGCCTCAGCCGGCTTACCTGCCGCCTCTTAATCCCATCTTAAGTCTCGATATTCGAAGCCAGGTTATGCCTCGTACGCCGATTGCTTCTGCACCCAATCGCCGCCCCCAGCCTCGGGCTAAAGCGAAGCGCGGGCAAGGGCCGAACTGTTGGACGGAGCGTGATTACCACGTGGCTACTCGGGGATGGTTTGGATCAAGGCTTTGTCGCCGCCAAACATCTCAGTGGATAATGATGACCTTTCGACATTCATTTCGCTGTTTGCTTCCAACTTCCTTAGAAACATCCTCTGACTGTTTGTATTGTGTTCTTCTGATCTTGAAACCTTTTTCCTCTCGGCAAGTTCGGGGTTTCTCCTTTCTGAAATTTCACTGACACCGCTCGTGACCTGCGAGTGGTTTTTGACATTCAGCTGGGGGGTCGTCCCTTTAAGTCCATATGCTGCTTGTCTATCTCATCACTATTTTACGTTCTACATTAATCTTACCTCGCTTCTCATGGGATGTATTACCCATACGGCAAGAGCTCGCTAAGAGGTAGCCAAACACTGAGGGCTCTACCAGGGCAGCAAAAGCCTACAAAGCCAAAGTCGCCTCCCTAACCTCTGAGAAGGCCGACCAGCTTCCTGGATACAAAGCTTGACCGAGGATGGTGGAAACATAACCGACTGAGGCACACCTCAACAAATAAGGCGTTGCCGAGGACAAAGCAAAAAGAAGGCCCGAGAGAGCTTAAGTGGCTGCCAGGGTGTGCTACGGTCGGTCAGGAGGAGTTGCAAGTCGTTAGGGATGAGCCGCGCATTAAAGTCAAGCACAGCAAATTACAAATTCAATCTTATGAGGCTTCCGAGGTCGTAGAGCTCCATGAGCGCTGACTCCGGGAGGAGTGCAAAGGCGCCGCGCTGGGACCTTCGCAGGCAAGCAGGCCCTGTCACCGTGAGGGATGGGGTGACGGGCCGAGGCCGAGGACGAGGCTTCAGACCTTGTAGGGCCTCCCGGATGGCTTGCTTCTTCGCAGTAGAGTCAAGCAAAGCTTCCCTGGTTTAGATCTCAACTTCCAAGTTCCCAACGAGGAGGAGGCGGAAGAGTCCCTTTCCGAGGGTGAGGCGGACCCCAGGGTGTTTTCTGATGCCCCCAGCCCCGCTCATTGTCCTGGAGAACTTAAGATTCCTGCCGAGGCCAGCTCTCCTTCCTCGTCTCGTAGGAGCTCGCTCTTCGCTCTAAAGCCCCGCATCAGATGTCTCGAGCCCTTTCAGGTAATCTCTATTTCCGCTTCGCTAATTTTCGCCCGAGCCCTGCCATTTGTAATGCCATCCTTGGCTTTATTATTCAATGGATACCCATTTTTTTGCCTCCTTCTTATGTGTGTGCGTGTGTGTGTGTGTGTGTGTTTTTTTTTTTCTTTTTTGTCCTGCGCTGCAAGGTTTCCGTGGTAATCACCGCTGGGCTCATCGAGCCATGTGGCCCCGACGAGTCAGGTCACCGAATTCTAAGTCGCGTGGCTCCTGTGGCCACATGTCTGAGCCTTAAGGCTCTGATCCAGCCACATGGCTCCGGCCACATGTCCTTTGAATACACTCTTGAACCCAGCTACACACTCCCACAAGCAAGGCCTCTCTACTTCAAGGCTCCTAACCTGAGCTACATTTTTTTGCCTTTGGCTGCAAGGTCTTTCACTTAGCCTAATCTATGTTTATAATGCTCTGGCTACGCGCTGAGCCTTAATCTTGAACTGAGTTATAATACTCCTGTGGCTACAAGGCCTGTTCTTACACCCTTTCAGAACTCAGTCGCCTCCGGCCTGCAAGGCCTCGGCCTAAATTCCTCTGAACCCAGCCACATAGCCGCCAGGCTGTAAGGCCTTCCAGCCCAAGGTCTAACTGAGCTGCACGGCTCCAGGTCAAGGCCTTCGGCAGCTTCCAGCTCCTTGAACTGCTACATGGTCCTGGAAGCATAAGGCCTTCAGAGTTTCCAGTTCTTTAACTCGGAAGCACGGTTTCCAGTTACAAGGCCTCCCAGCTCTAAGGCTCCTTTGAACTAAGTCAGCATGGCTTCCTCGGGCCACAAAGCCTCTCAGGCTCCTTTGAACCTGGAAATCGCATGCCTCGGCTACAAGGCCTCGAAAGCTTTTAGGCTCCTTTGAAACGAGCTACACGCACCCTAGGCTGGCCTTTGAGCCTTAGTTCCTTTGAACTGAGCTACATGGCTCCTGGGCTACAAGGCCTTTTCTCCTTTGGGAATGTGCGCGTAGTTTAAATGCCTGCCTAAGGAGAATTGGAACGGACTGCGTGACTTCCCAAGGCATCCCAGCTCCTTTATAAATATTCGCCTTCATATGCAGAGGTGTGTTATACGACGATTTGGCTTTCTTCGTCTCGTCACTTTCGAGCCTGACATGACGAGGTTTCCAAAATCCTGATTGCCAATGCCGGAGTCTATTTGGTGACATAGGTCGACGTCTTATTTGCGGGTTCATTGCTCATTGAGTTGTGTTTTTCTCCCTATCCCTCCTATCAGGAAAGTCAGGTTGTCTCAGTCCCCCCATTTGATGGACTGTGGCCAGTGGAACGTGTTTCGAGGAGGGCGAGCCTAGAGGAACTGGCAAGTCCCCACCTTCTCCAAATTTATACCTTTCCTCTCCTCTTTTCTCTTTTCTTTTTCCTTTTCTTTTTTTTTTTTTTTTTTTTTTTTTTTCAGAAGTAGAGAACTGCTTTGTGTCGCTGTCACCGATGTAGGAAATCCACTTTCATTGACAGAATCTCTTGTATTAACTTTAACTCATTTGAAATAAAGAACAATATTTTATGAGATATGTGTTTTTTCACTCTGAGATGTGTAATTTTCCCAGTCCCCTCCAAGCCAAGCTCCTCGCTCTTTCTTTTATCAATATGATTTATTTTTCGACCTACGAATATTGCAGATTAAAAATGAACACAGACCTGCTATCCTAAATCAATACTTTGGATACTTCATTAAACATTCGCGCCCGAGGTCTATTCAGAAATCGCTGAGGTGCTCCGGCAACACCCAAGAGTGGGGCAAGAGTTCCTCTTGCGTTCGGGGTTCATAGTTGCTGTGTCTGACTACATGTGGGATATGGTGTAGGGTCCTGTTATCCTAGTTTTCCGTGTGTGGGATCTTTTCTTGTTGGTAGGAGTTTTTTCAACACCAAGTCGCCAGGCTTGAAACTCCTAGCCCGACCCTCTGGCCATAGTATCTACTATCTTTCGTGATAATCCCGCCACGCTTTTAGAACTCCGCTTTCACGCTTTTCTTCTAAGAGATCAAGGTTTAGGCGAAGAATTTCCTCGTTGTGTTCTAAGGCTTGCAAACTCACCCTTGGTGACTTTAACCCGAATTCAACAGGGCTATCGCCTCAAGCAAAGGCCAGCGCAGGCCCCCAGTTGTCGATTTAATGCTGTAGTACTATATGCTCATAATACCTCGGGGAGGTATTCTACCCATCTTCCCTTTAGATCTTCTAACTTAGTCTTCAACTCTGCCTTAAGAGTCCTTATAGTGACCTCTGCTTGTCCGTTGGATTGTGGATGAGCTAGGGATGAGTAGTGTTTCGACCTCGAGCTCAACGCAGAAGCCTTAACTTAGTGGTCAGAGAACTGCTTCCCCATTTTCTCTCGACGCACTGCTAGCCTAGAATACCAAATCGCATATTATGGAATGCCAAACGGCCATGTGACCTTTGTTCAGGATCGCTAAGAGCTCACACCTACTAAAGTAGTCCACTACTACAATAATAAATCCTGTATCGCCCTTTCAATGGGCAGGGTCATATGTCCAAACTCTACTGTCGAAAAAGGTCAGCTCTGTAATCGACGTTAATGGATCAAGTGGGAGAGAGATTCCCGACATGCTCCCCGAATAAACTTTGCATTTTCGACCATCACGCGCTCGAAAGAACAGGGCCAATAAAATACCCTTACCTCAAGGTTTTGTCTGGCCAATGCCCTGGTTCCATGTGATCACACATATACCTTCATGTACCTCCTCAAGACGTAGTCGGCTCTTCCCTTCCTAATGCGACTTAAGGATAGTACAGAAAAGTTTGTTTATAAAGGGTCCCCTCGATGAATAAGAAACCCGTGACCTCGCTCTGCTTAGACGCTCTTCAATGCTTCGCTTCCTACCAAGTAATCCCAAATAGGGTCAATCTAGCTCGGCTCGGACATCACAGGGGAAACTTCTTCGTTGTTGATATCACATCGGTGGCTCCGGGAGGTGTTCAACAAGTATCAATTTGCCCAGATCTTCCTATGAGGTTGTTGCCAATTTTGCCAAGGCATCTGCTCGCGAATTCTTTGCTCTTGGTACATGTCTGACCTGAACCCGTACGAACTTTTTAAGCAACTCTCACACCTTTTTGAGGTACAGGATCGTTTCTTTGCCTCTGGCTTCATAGGAGTCTTCTATCTGCTTCACTACCAATTGGGAGTCACTGCACACCTCCAGTTGATCAGCTTCCATGGAGTGGGCGAGGTTAAGCCTAGCTATGACAGCCTCATATTTGGCCTCGTTATTGGAGGCTTGGAACCCGAATCTGAGTGCATATTCCACATCGATCCCGTCTGGGAGGTCGAATCGACCAGACCCTTCCTCGGGCATCACGCTGTCTACGTACAACCTCCTGACGAGGAGGTTGGGCGCTAGTCAGGTTTCCGCAGTTTCGCCGGGAATTCCATGATGAAATCTGCCAAAACCTGCCCTTTTATCGTTGTCCTTGGTTTGTATCTGATGTCGAACTCACTTAGCTCTATGGCCCACTTTATCAATCTTCCAGAGGATTTTGGTTTATGCAGTATTTGCTTCATCGGATATTCCGTCGAGACCTCGAACAGGTGAGTCGAAGTAAGGCCTGAGCTTTCCGGTCAGAGTTACCAACGCGCTAGATCAGTTTCTCCATCTGATACCTTCTCTCGCTTCAGAGTTCTGGCTCAATAAGACTGGCCGTCAGACTCCTATCCCGTTTTTTTCCAATTGTGTATGTAAGACTAGTTAAGAAATCTGAAACCCGGGCCAGTAGTAGAGTGAGGAGTTCCCCTGGGAGGGGCTCTACCGTAATCTGGGGAAGAGCTCAGACAGTCTGCTCGTGAACGCTCTCAGCAGTTATGCATCCATCGAAGGCCTTTAAACCCGAAGAAAGGTCGGCATTTGTCGGCTCAGACATGAAGCGTCAGCGCAGCTATTCTTCCAATCAGGCGCTAAATTTCCTTAGTGTTTGAAGGTGGTAGCATGTCAAGCACAGCCTTTATCTTGTCTGGGTTTGCCTCTATTCCTCGACTGTTGACTATAAAACCCAAGAACTTTCCTAGAGACTAAGACATTCCGTCAGGGTTTAACTTCATGTTATAGTTCCTCAGGATCTAGAACGCCTTAATTAGCGGCTACACGAGCTCCTACTTTTAACTGATTTTAATAAAGATGTCATCTATGTGATACCAGCGATGCTCCACTCGCTTCCGGAACATCTTGTTCACCAATCTTGATGTGGCCCTCGGGATTCTTCAACCCAAAGGGCATTACCTGGTAACAAATAAAGTCTGCCTAGTCACTAACGTGTATTTTCTACCTGCCAAGGTCCATTCTGACCAGTTATAGCTTCTCAGAGCGCCCACAGTTGAGGAGTCGCCACTGGAAATCACTAAGGCCGATCCAGAGGAAAGATATCTCTGGGCGTGCTCTGCTGATATCTGAAGTCAATGCAAAGTCGCCATCCTACCGTTTTCTTTTCGACAAGAACAACATCGTCAAACTAACTCAGATACATTCTACTCCCTCGACAAGACCTACTGAGGAGTCACAACCCCTTCACGATCACCTTCGCCTTCCTGGGGCGAAACCCTTCTTTGTCTGGACAGGGCTTGAATATAACTGACGCTCACCAGTGATTAATATCGCATCCCTTCCATGTCCCTCTCGCTTCCAAGCGAATACTTCCACAAGTTCCGCTTTAAGAAGTGGACGAGGTTTCTCGACGCCTCTCAAACCGTACTGGATCCGATGCACGAGGTGTTCGCTGGTCATCGATCCAGAGCAGGCCTTCCGAGGGCTGTTCCGTGTTTATCTTATCTCTCATGTCGATCATCCATGAAAACGTTTTCAACCGTTTTGCTTCATTAATGCTGAGTAACACTCCCTGGCCACGCACTGATCTCCTCGAACCATTCATACCCCATTCGCAGTAGGGAATTTGACAACCATATGATGTTTTAGCAAGTGGTCTCAATGGTATCAAAGGGTCCGCCACAACATGTTGTGTCAATGGGTGTCTACTATGAGGAATCTTACCATTGTCAAAATTTGTGCATTGCCTCCCAAAGTGAGCACTTAATCAAATGGACCCCAAGGGGCAGCAC
Source organism: Tetrastigma voinierianum (assembly GCA_016808115.1). NCBI lineage: Eukaryota > Viridiplantae > Streptophyta > Magnoliopsida > Vitales > Vitaceae > Tetrastigma > Tetrastigma voinierianum. The sequence continues at coordinate 124,041 of JAEQBH010003670.1, read as the reverse complement.
TCTTCTCCTGAGAATCTCAGAAGACTCTGACCTGCTCTAGCTCTTCCTTCCGATGCCCATTTTGTCGAAAGTTGATGCAAAGATAATGTCGGCTGAGCTTCCGTTGTCGACCAAGACCCGATGGATTGTTTTGTTGGCCACGACGACCCCACACAACCCGGCCATCGGGATGTCGTAGCCCATCCGAATCAAAAGGTTATGGTGGTATCCAAATGAGGGAGCTTAGATACCGCTTGTACCCCAAGCAGCTTCCCGACTCGATGTCGCGCAGTGAGCCTTCCGGGCCGAGCTGATTCCCACTCGCCGCAATCCCCGACATCACATGATCTCCCAGCGGCCGGCTTTGCGCCGAGCCGGGTCATGACAGAGTCGTGGTCATGTTGTCCCGACCTCTCTCGAGGCTATGTAGCAACAAGATGTTCACGCGCATCAGGAAATTCAATTTTTCTTCTCAACTGATACAATTGTCTATTCGATGTCCATGATCCCTATGGAACTCATGCATTCTGCATCAGTTTCATTGGTCCGTCCTCATCTAAGATGGTCACCTTAGGAATTTCTCATGCTACACCTCGCGTAGGACCTATGATACTGAGGCAGTCAAGGGGGTGAATTACCGAGGTGGATACCGCTGTTACAGCTCGAGCTGGGGAGGTCCCAAGCGGTCTCTGACGTTTTCTCATCTCTTCGGGGATTGTTTTCTATTTCCTTTATCTCTCCGTGGGATCTCTGTCTGTCTCCTCATTCTGGGCTTGCCTCGCTTTCTCGCCTCGTTTATCCTTTCGAGTAGAAGAGCTCCTCACTGATGGCAAGGGCTTCATTACTGATATACTCTTTCTACTTCTAAGCAGCACCTCATCCATGTCACCGCGGTTTCTCTGAGACGGAGAACATCGTGTATTTTGATTACACCCCCAAATTACAATGAAAGCGGTAATGGCGAACTTCTCATCTGGGATATCTACCTTTAGTGACTCAACGTTGAACCTCTGGACAAAAGACCTCAGGCTCTCCTATGGGTTTTGCTTTATGGTCAGCAAGTGATAACTTGGCTTCCTATACGTCCGAGCTTCGATGAAGTGGGAGATGAATGCAATGGAGAGCTCTTTGAACGATGAAATTGAAGATGGCGGAAGTTTGTTAAACCAGCCGTTGTCGGGCCTTTAAAGGTGATATCGGCTAGCCTCGTGATCGCATCCCGGTCCCGATATCCGGTAGCTCCATCTGACTTCAGAGTATTGAGGTGGTTTACGAGGTCCTTGTTCCATCGAACGCTTCGATCACGGATCAAACTTTGTCGGAAGAGGGAAGTATAACACCTCAATGCGGAACTGGACTGCTTGTCGCACCGTAGCATCCATGTGAGACTAGAGCTCAACCTTTACAAACCTTCCTTCATGTGGTCGAGTTTCACTGATGTCCCCAATCTATGCTCCTAAGATTGCTCCCCACCCTCGCGATAAGGGTTGGCTCATTGTCTCGTTATTCTTATCGCATTCCTTCATTGCGATCCTCCCCAGGGGGTATGTAGGGGTCATGCTCCCTAGCTCTGCTGGTTTCTCCTTCTTTGCCAACTTCTCGAAGAGTGTCGAGGTGTTGCTGTTCTTCTTGGGGAATGGTATTGCGGCCTTCTCGGGCCTATCGTGCCTTTTGTGGGCGCTGCATTTGTCTGGTGAGTTGCTCCAACTCTCTCGTAAAACGCCGTCAGTGGCGACCAGCGCTCCATCCTTCATCAGGTATTAGCGCAGTATGGTTTCTAGAGCGCTCCGAGGTCGGCTATCTATCGTCGCCTGCAGGCCTGCATCCTCGAGTGATCGGGCGCCACTCCCCGCTCAGGTTTCCCCGAGGTGATACCATTAGTCACCTAGAGGTCGCCTTTATTTGTAAAAGAACAGCCTGCTCCTACGCACGACGCCAAATTGATGGTGTTTTCCCATCGAAACTGGCTGAACGGTTAGACTCAAGCCGGGTCAACCGGCTGATATTACACAAACTCCTTGCAAAAAAAAAGAAAACAGAAACAAGAAAGATAGCTTGAGCACCCCGCCGCTCCGATGCCTAAGTCAATTCTTTTGTCGGGAAGAAAGAGGGCTCAACCGGCTGTAGGACGAAGCCAGGCATACCTTTCAATGGATGGAGGGCTCCCAGATTTATAATAGGTGATTATGTGAACTTTCCTTGTTGGATGGTGATACGGTATTTCCCCTATAAGGTGAGGGATCTTCTTTCCTTATCGTTATCTTGCTGATAAGGGATAATTAAGGAGCCGTTATTATGAAATATTATTCTTTCCTAATTGGTGGAGAGTTAATTATGGAGGTTGGGTATTTTCCTTTTATATGGGCTCTTTGGGCTGTTTCAGCCACTCGGGCTCGAGGGGGTGGATCGGCCCTCACTGGCCCATGGCAAGGATATCATCTCGGTCGAGTCAAGCTTTAATTGGTCCGAGCTATTTATCGGGCCTCGCCCTTAATCTCATCTTAAGTCTGATATTTGGGCTTGTGTTCTAGGCCTGTACGCCTATTGTTTCAAATCCAATCATGTATCATCAATTATAAATGTATGGAATTAAAATAATTACTCATAAAATAATATTAAATAACTCTCTAATATATGTATTTTACTTCTTTTTTAATTTTTTGAAGTATTTTCTATTAATTTTATAATTTTTATCTTTTTCATATATTTTTGTAAAAATATCCACCAATATTTTGATCCTTGCTTCTAACCAGAATTTGTCAGTTAGGGTTCTTATTTATTCTCTATTTGATTTGGTTTGATTTTTTTTCTAAAATGATGTTTGTTTTCTTGTTCATAAGTTGTTCCACAATGTCAATAGTGAATATGTAATCCCTAAGTTTCATTTTCCACTGTGTTTCTTCTTCAAAAACGAGGAAAATTTTATATATAATGTGAAAGACAGTAGTTTTATATTTCTAGGTGGTTAAGAGTTTCACGTAGTATAACATATATTAAATATACAATTTGAAGCACATAATACTTAATTTACCAAAACTACTACCATAACATACTAAAACTGCTATCATAATATATTAAATCTACTACCATAATTGTTACTACCATAGCGCATTTAACTATGCTGAGCCAGAAAGGTCGTCCAGATTCCGCTATCGAAGACGTAGGGGGGTTACAACTCTGATGCTATCTTACTATATGTTATGATAGTAAAATTAGTATATTATGGTAGTAGTTTTAGTATGTTATGGTAGTAGTTTTGGTAAACTATGTATTATGTGATTCAAATTGTATATTTAGTATATGTTATACTACATTAACTTTGATTAACCACCTAAAAATATATAAAACTCACTTGCTGAACACGTGATGTCCAATTTTTCTAGTGCAAACTTTCTTTCTTTCTTTTTTTTTTTTTTTTTTTTTGTGAAATGTACATAAAAGATCATCTTCAAACTTCTTTCTCTATTTGTTTGATTACAACATTAGCTTAAAGAACATGTATGCAATTGGAATAGTGAATCAGGTCTTCATTGATTACAACATTAAATATTATGTACATTTTTGTCCAAAAATTACACCCTCATACAATTTTCAGTTTTCTTCCAAACAATCTCACAAATTCAATTAAGTTGACATGTATTTCTCAATCCTTTCCACTCTTGCCTCTTCATGCACAGAATATGAATAATCGATATAAGGAACCTAACCGTGCATCAATTTAAGTTCTACTCTTTGTCATTTTTTGTGTCAAGCATTAATTTGACCTTCAAAGCCCCAATTGGATTGTGTCCCTCACGATGATATGTGTTTAACATATTCCCGCATAAGATGGGTTTAAAGTGAATTAGAATTTCATAAAGGTAACATCAACATTAACATCTCCCACCAACATAAGTTGAGCCAGAACATCAATCCGACAGTTCCTCTAAAACATTTGTTTAGAAAATATATAGTCACAAAATGAATGAGAGTTTCTAAGAACTAGCATTTTATATTTTAGCATGTGTCCTCAATATAGCTAGAACGATGGCAACATCTTGTCATGCATCTCAATTGGAAGAAAAAGTAGCTTTGTTGAGGCCAATAGGTAAAAATTACCATTATATCAACTGCAAAATCCCTACTGCACAATTAGCCAATTTAAGGCGGTGAGGCCTGCCCCCTCCCCGCAGTGAGAACAACCACTACCCTCAAATTTATACCACATATAGAACAAGTTTTATACCATGAGCTTAACTCATTTGTTTGCTCGCTTACACCGTAAGTCTAGATATTAGGTAAATAATACCAAAGAAATTCTAAATTAGGATCCTTTAGTGGAAAAAGCTATGACCGTGTTTGGTTGGATGAAATCGATTCATAAATGAATACATTCATAATTGAATGTAAAACACTATGAGCAAAGAAATTAGGTTCAAATCAACAACCAAATAGAGAAAATAGCCTAAATTTTAACAATAAGCACCTCATTTGGAGGTAACAAAAAATCGTCCAAAATTCATCATTTTTGATACATAAATTATAAGAAATCAAAGTATACTTGGTATGGGAAAAGATCAAAATCAATGACTCCACCTAATGCTCACTATATCGCCTTCCTCCAACTCCAAATGATTCATTATAGCTATTGCATCTTTGTCATAATTTTGTTTCAGACCGAAAACATATGAATGTCATAATTTAAAGACCAAATTTCACCTAGAGACTCCGCCATTCTCATAGATACAAACATATTCAAACTTTATTTTCCTCTATTTTTCCTCAATTCTCAAAGAACCAAACAACTTTTAAGTTATTAAGAAAATCTTTGCCTTCTAAAAATTTATCAAAATGTAAATGCTGATTCAATAAAAAAAAAGTAGCCAAAAGAATCAAAATTTGAAATGGCAAAATGAAAATAAATAAATAAAGCACCAATTTCTATAAATAACAAGGGAAGCCTACTTTTCCCTTAGATTGTGATTTAGTGCTTCCAAATTGTTTATGTGTTCAAATTGTGTAATTAGTATATACATTAATCTCTTATTAACCACTAAAATATATAAAACCTACTTAGTGAACTCATTATAATTCCAACATGAAGTGTTCACAATGATGGTAGATATAAAGTATGATAAGTAGGATGCAGATATTATTACTTGTAGTGGGATTTTAGTATGTTATGTATAGTAGTTTTGGGAATTTTCTAATATTGTTGTAATACATAAGTTATGATAGTAGTTATAGTATATTATAGTAGTAGATTTGTTCTAATGGTAGTAACATGACTTGTGACCAATGAAGCTTCAATAACCTAAATGTTTTCTAACTTCATCTTTCTATAGTTTTAGGATAAAATTTCATTTTCAAGAAGAAGCCCAATGAAAAATGAAACTTAAGAACACATATTCACCATTAAGATTGTGGAGCAACTTATAAACAAAACAAACATCGTTTTAAAATCAACCAAATCAAATGTAGAGTAAATAAGAACCCTTACTCCACAAAGTATGGTTAGAAGATGAGAGAATGTGATGAAATGGGAAAGCCTAAATCAAAATATGAGGGTGCTAAGAGTGCAATAATGACGTATGAGGTACAATGGAGGGTGCGGAAGGGACGATGGTTGGGTATGAATACCTAAGCTTCCCTAAAATTGTTTTGAAGACGTAGAAGAAGACCAAGAAAAGATGAGGTAGTGAGATGAAGTGTGGAAGAAACAAGGTTTTCTTTGTTTTTTTTTTTTTGGTACCAAAATGAAGGGGAAGAGAGAACGGTATTTTAGAGTTTTTTGTTTTGCCTCAACTTTTTAAACAAAGAGCTATTATTTTTATAGGGGATACTAACCACCCTAAAAGTCGTTCTAAGGAGTGTATCAGAAATCTACTTATCAAAAAAAAACCAAAGAAGAAACATATTCAAGAATGCTATGAAACTATGTAGACTTATTTGTGTTATCATACACAATAAAGAAGCAAAAAAAAAAGAGATTCTTTTTACACCACATCCATTTCTCTATACACCCCATATATATTACATCCCAATTTTTTTTCAAATATAAATCGTACGTATGTAAATCACAGATAAATTAATTTCTCAAAAAACGCATAAAAGTCATACTTACATATATTACCGTTACTCATTTGGATTTATGAGATGGAAGAGAGAAGTAGGTCTGCATCATAGCAAGATACAGCATCAAGAGCAGCAATGAAAGCTATCATACTCCCTGGAACACTGCAACGGTAGTAAAGGGCATAATTCATATAAGTATTCAGTATATTGTAGAAGTGTTTCTGAATAAGAACTTCGATTTCTTGATATATAGCAGGATCTACCAGTTATTGGGCGATCTCGTGGAAAAAAAATTCGGGCCACCTCTTCATCGCTACCACAAGAAAGCGCTGTGCAGGAACGTGCTCTTTGATCTCAGCTCCTGGACATCGTCTGCATCATCAATGAGGCTGCCAAGGAAGCATACATAAGAAGTGACTGCGTAGTCATCTGGGCCTTCTGAGCACATTTCATAGGCTAAAATGTTCAAACACCTGGTGTGCGTGAATTCATCGATGGTTATTTGGGGAAGTTTTAGGGAGCCACGGAAGAAGTTGGATTCGAAAGAATGTCTGTCAAGAAACCTCTATTACTCGGTCGGAGAAAGATTCCGGCAGCCCTAAGCTCCATGACGTGTAGAAAAAATTGCCGAGTAATCGTAATTGCTTAGTTTTCCTAGAATCTGTCTTTCCCACTCCAGGAGAGCAATCTGCATGAGGTGGAGGAGATGAGGACTCCCCGGGGAGCTGAAAGAGCCCTCTGCCATACCCTGCCGGTAGTGTCTGCCCTGCCAGCCACGAATCTATTTATCACATCTTCATTGTGGAACCATCTGAATTCAGTTCTTCAAAATCAAGCCTGGTGGGATCCAACGGAATCTGGTTCTCCAAAAGAACAAGTCCAGCTCCACCAAACTTATTTCTGTGATTTCTAAGAAGGCTACTCATATCTTCTTCTGACGCTGTTGTGGATGAATTGCAGAACAAAGCACCTGTCCAGAAGCATCATCCAGGCGAATTTCTCATCGTTATACTTTGTCATCGCAAGCATATTATATCACACCCTCACTGCCTTGATATTACTTACAATCTTTTTTGTACAGATCTTCGATGTCCTGGTTGCTATCAGCTAGGAATTTTCGGACGCATATCGGCTTGATGTTTTCTGCTGCGCGAAGGTGGGGCTTGTCATGGTGGTAAGGACCAAATGAAATTACATTTGTCTATGTATTTCTTCGAATCTTGTCTGTATCTTAGAACCTTAACATGCTTGGTCATTCAGTTTGAGATTGATATTAACGAGATTTAGTCCATTTTTCTGTTTTTTCGAGTAATCCATTCCATTTTTCCACCGTTGACTGATTTGAATGCCAATCCTATGCTCCTTAGACTTGGGGCCAGTTCTCGATCGACCGTCTTTCTTTCCTTTGACGTTCCTTTCTTCTTTGCTGCTTCTCCATGGAATAGAAAATCTGTTGGTATGTTGAATCCATGCATTTCTAAACATAAGAAACCTTTTTCCAAAGGAAACGACGAGGATGTTTTGCCTTTGTTTGTGTTATGAACTCCACCCACCATGCATGCAAGTCTACCGGGTTGCTTCATTCAATCAAATCTATGCATTTCTTTGGCATAAGGAGACCTTTGCATTCTCAAGGAAAAATATAATTAAGGTGACGGTATGTTGTCTATAATGTGAAATATACCCTTTCCTCCATGCAAGTTTTATCTCTTCATATATATATATATATATATAACCATACACTGTTCAAAAGAAGGAAAGGCATTCTTCAATTCACCTACTAGTTCCTTTTTTTGCTTTTTCAGTTTAGAGTTGAGAAAATCCAACAAGTTGTCTTTCAAATCTCAAAGACCACCGTTGTATATTTGTATGTGATGAGCATTAATTAGTGGAGTATTATGTGTCGTATTACATGATTTGATTTATGAAAATTTTTGTGATTTCATTGGCAAACTATGTTGTAAATTTGCAAACCCACTTCACAAATGATTGTAGTGGAAGCATTTGTCAAGGCACACTAATGTATAACAAGAACTGAATGTGGAAACCAGTGATGAAATTGAAGATTGGTCTTAAAATAGTGAGTTTATTTAATTGATGATAAGTATCATGTTGCTGATGATGATGGCTTCTATAATAATTATGTGGATGATAATGAATAGTGGGTTAGAGTGAAAGCAAAAGAAGATAAAAGGAAAGGAGTTAAAGAGAGAAACATAATAATGATTGATGTTAATAGTAAGAAAACTTAGATGATGTGAGATAAGGAGCATGGGTGATAAACAATTTAATAGACAAATCCACTTATAGCTATAAAGACATGACAAAATCTCAGTTTTGTGTAGGCTACTTTTCATAGTGCATTTTGAGTTCAAAGTTGCTGCTAGATTACACCAGAAGTGCATGTAGAAGCTGGTAATTGGTAGTTTCTTTGAGTATAGGCAAGCCAGCTGGTAGTCGACTAATCTTTATAGAAACTTGTCAGGAGTTAGATGTTAGGGGTTGTTTAGTTGATGTCCATTACAATAGTAAAAGAGCTAATGAAGGTTAGTATATTGGCTGGTTTGAGTTGTATGTAGTGAAAATGCTCTAGAGAAAGGTGCATATAGCGGCACAAGAAGCTTTCAAAGTTTAGGTAAAGCTTGATCTGAAGTAAGTTTGGAGGAGCTTATCGCTGGGGTCTAGAACTTAACAAATAAGAAAAGTTTTGGCCAATCTTACATAAACAAGCGATAACTAAAGCTGGAGCCTCCGATAAGCCCAAGATAAGGCTAATCAACATAGAACCTTTAAGCTGTGGTGTGACAAGCTGGTTTGACTAATCATGCCTACCTTCATGGATAAGATATAACATTTCATTAAATGATAAAGAAGATTGCAAATGGTATAAACGATTAAGAAGTCCTGAAACATCTTGTTTTTCCCTATTCTTTATATCTCCACAGCAAACCATGAGCCTTTTTTGTTCTATAGGTAGTCACTCTTCCTCTCACATCTACATTTTGTTTAACCCTTTTACTACATTGAACTTCCTTTTTTCCTTTGTCATCCACTCAACTAGATGGTCACCAACCTGTAAATGCATATGAAACCCACAGCTGCTTTTTTTCTAAGCCTTTAGATTCTGGGCGTTGTTTTTTGCTTCTTTAATTCAAGTCACCCCGGAGATTGCAAAATGTTGAGCCGAATTTAACAGGAACTTGATGATGATCCCTGCTAAGATATTGTGTGCGCTGGTCTGTCACAGACCAAGGAGATATTAATTATTTCAAATGTTTCAAAATTTTATAATCAAATACCGGCCAAACCAGCTGCATTTTCTGAAACTTCTTGCTGCAAAGCTAGTGCAGAATGATTGTGAAATAGATTTTCTACTAGCGTGTCTATTTTCTAATATATGAGCTCCTTTTAACTTAGTGAATTTCTGTGAATATCATGTATGCAAATATGCAGTAACTATGAGTAGTTTTTGTGAAGAATTATTCTATTAGTGAGGATATTTAACTTGTGTGCCTTTTTTATCTTCTTTTTCCTTTTTTGCCTTTTCTCTTTTAGGTGTTTGTTGATCGTTTTGGGTTGTTTGATAAACAGAATACCAGACTGGCTAATGGGGTTCTTAATTTAGAGCCTGTTTTTGTAGAAACTAGAGGAGGGAGTTAAGGGGTAGGTTTTCTGAAGTGACTTTTCATCTTGCTGCCAAATTGTTGTCAACCCAGATTATGCAGTAAGTAATTTCTGGACAATGGAGTAAAATAAGACTATTTTTTGGGGTTCGAGGGTTGAACTCTTGTGTTTCTGGTACATATTTGAATCCATTCATGCCCATCCTCACTTGAGCTGAATTGTTGGGCCAAATCTTGTGTTTGTTCTTTTGGTTTATGTTATTTCTGCAGATTTCTCAGTACATTCCCATTTGAAGATCACAAATTGAACCTTGGTTTGATCACTAGCTGGTGGGGATAGACTGTCAGATTCTGGCTTTTCTGAATCTATTGAGTCCTTAGCAGAAATCAGTAATATTGGTTACCCTTCAATTGGCTGCTGACCTTTTTAAACCAAGTCTCATCTCCTGAGCGATTTGCCCAGAGTGCAAAGGTGTGTGCAGGTGCAGGTGTGTGCAGGTAGCAGTGGCATAACAAGAGAGAACCCTCCTCAAATTAGATTTTATTGTTGTTTTTTCAGGTTACGTACAAAATGTTAATGCTTTTGTAGTAATCAGGGATGTAGATATATGTTTGATAAATTTGTTATAGTGATATTTTCATTTTCATTTTTCATCATAAATGGCAATTTTCGTGTCTTAACTATCAGAAAACAACCAAGAGAGAATTGAGGAAGCCAATTCGTGCATTTTTTTCATCGACCAATATGTGTATATATACAGTGAGGGATAGTCTATATTTCCTAATATTAACTATATCTGTTAGGATTCTAATCTTGTTAAGCAACCTATATGTTAAGTTTCCTAACTAGTTACAATCCTATATTTAACACTCAAGTCGGGAGCAGTCGGGCCAATCACGCCTCAACTTGTTACAAACAGCTAACCAACTCACTTGAGCCTCAGAAAATATCACGAACCGTTGCTCTCCCTCGCCTTCATATCACGTAGAATCAAACCGAAGTTGTATTTTCACGAACGAAGTGGCAAATAATCTCAATACGCTACTGCCTACTTTAATACAAGATTCTAAGAATATGAAGGGCAAATCTTAAAGTTATCACACCAAGTTTTATTTCAGGACTACGGGCCATAATGCCAACTTCCTCGTCAAGAGCTGATGAAGCCACATGATTTCACACATGGATCGTCATTGCTCTATATTCCGACTCGGGTGACTTGAACTAGAAACAACCCTTGCTTTTTACTCTTCCATGAGACCGTGATTTCCACCAACAAAAACACGTGACCAAATGCGATCTCCTCATCTTCCTCGACCTCTACCCAATCAAGATCCGTGAAGCATTCAACCCTATCAGTGCTCCATGATTACTATATGTAATACCGTCGCAGCCTCCTTCGCAACATGGAATACGCTCTACAACCGCCAATCGCCACTACGGGGCTACACGTATCAATTTACAACACCGATCGAGCTGCAGTAACATCGTGACGGTTACCAGCGTAGTCACTCTTCCAACCAGCCGCTCATATCTGATCCCAACCTTTCTCTGCAGCGTGTAAGCCCGGTTACAGTAATCCGATGGGCTTTGCTCCCAATTTCCAGCCTCGCACAATAAATCAAACACATATTTCCTTCTGGGATAACAAGATTTCATGTTTACTCCGCATAACTTCAACACCCAAGAAATATCTAAAGTGATCCCCTAAGTCTTCAGATTTAAATCTAACGGTAAGAAAGGACTTAAGGGATGAGATTCCCGTAGTCACTCCCAGTGATAACAATATCATCCACATACACCACCAACAAAATAATACATGAATCGAGTTCTGGGGAGAAGACCTGACGGGTCGATTGACTTTTCTACAAGCCAAATTTCAACCTGGCTTGGTCAATTTACCGAACCAAGCACGGATCCTCCGCTTTCAAGCCATATAACGAATTTAGCAAACAAACCTTCCCACCTTCCCCGAGCAACAAACCCCGAGGTTACTCATATATATCTCCTCCTCAAGATCACAAGAAGAAAAGGCGCTGTTAATACTGTTAATGAAGATCCCGCCAGGGAGTGGTGTTCGTGAAATAAAAAGCCTAAATATGTGTCATCTTAGCAACAAAGTACTTAATAGTCCACACCATAGGTATGAGCGCACTTTCGCCATGTCGCGCTTTCACCTAACCCAATCATTCCATTAACTTTGATTTCCAGAAAGAATTCATCGACATCCAATGGCTTTCTTTCCAGTAGGTAAATATACCAAGTTCCAAGTACCATTCCCATTTAGAGCATCCATCTCCTCTATCATAGCACTACGCCAACCAAGGTGAGACAAGGCTTCCCAAAAAATAGCAAACAAACAATCAAAGACAAATAAAAGAACATGACCGAGAAGACAACCTACTATAAAAGAAACTATAAATTAGGATGAACACACCGACGCCTACCTTTACGGGGCAGCACAGTGAGATCACTACCTGAACTGATCACGGTCGGCAATTCCAGGAGGACTAGAGACCGGTGGGTTCTCGCATCGAGTGTAGACTCCGAGTGATAGGAGGCCGAAGGTGACAGAGGGGCCGGCTTACCGAGTAGAAACGTGAGGGGCCACAGGAGGCACAGTATACACTAGAAGGTCATCCATCCTCGACTAGTGGGCCGTGGAAGAGAAAGGACATTCTCAAAAACCCGACATCCGCAAAACCAAGTACCTACGAAGACTGGGGCAAGAATACCGATACTTTTATGGAACTAGAATCAAGAAATATACATTTTAAAGATTTATGTATCAAGTTTAGATACCCGAGGATCTAACATCTCGAACAAAACACGACATCCAAATATCCGAGGTTTGAATGAGAAACAGAGGTTTATCAGAAAATGATGTGATACTCTGTGTCCTAATTCAAGACCGACATGAAGGCATCCTCGAAGACCAAAAACAAGTCGCGAAATAAGATCATCCCGTGAACGCCATGCGCATCCAAATAATAGAGCCTGCGCTTTCAAGAAGGTGTCTATTATTTCTCTCAACAACTCCATTCTGAGCAGAGTGTCAACACAAGAAGTTTGATGAAGGATGCCATGTTGAAGCATGAAGGACTCCAAATTGTCAAACATATTCTTTGTGATTATCACTTCTTAGATTTTGAACATAAACATGAAATCGAGTATGAATCTCAACACAAAGGCAATGTAAATGAGAAACAACTCGCAGCTTGCCATTAAATATAACCAAGTGGTTCACGAATAATCATCAACAAAGTGACAAAGTATCGAAACCCTAATGGGGGACACAATCGCACAACCCCACACATCCGAATGTGGACTAACTCAAAAGGAGCACTAGCTTGTTTATCGACCTAGACTATAACTAAGGCGCACGATGTTTTCGTAAATCGACAGCACTACAATTTGGCTGACAAGAATCTAAAACCTGGCGACACAATTTCTTTTAATAATGGCAAATAAGGATGACCCACCTAATGTGTGTCTCAAATGGTGAATACTTCAAAACAGTTAATGTCTCGACCGGTAGGACTGGCGATGGAGAACCTCAGGGACGCCGCCCGCCTATAACCGCTTCTGGCCATAAGATCCCCGAAAGCAGACAAAAATCAGAAAGAATGAGATATAACACTCTATGCTCAGTTAACTGCACTGCATATCAAATTAAAAGAGAAATTGCAAATCTAAGACTGATGTCATGAATGTATGGATTTGGGCATAATTGTGTTCGACTCAAGAACACATGAATGTAGATCCATCCGCGTAGTGACAAGTGAAGGTGAAGGCTGTGGATTAGCCACAGGTAAAAGACTGAGTTACCCGCCACGCGATCTCGCGCCTGCAGTCAATGACCCATTCGAAGATGAAGAAGATACATTTATCTGCAAAAAGCATTCGACTCAAGAATAGCAGCAGAATCGAGTAGATGGAGATCTCAATGAGTCCTGACACAATTGGAACCCGCTAATTCCACACAGAACTCCGAATCGACCGGGCCTGATGCTCCCGCAGGTTGCTGACATGCAGGGATCAAATTTATGATTTCGATTATGTCGTTTACAATCACAGATCACACATGTTCCATGCTAGCATTAACAAACAACACCTCTTAACCAGCCCTAGTGTTATCATGGACCATCGTTTCTACAGGTCAGCCTCGATCAATGGTCTCCATCTAATAAGAGCATTGCTTATCTGGGCAAATACAAGGGTAGGTTAAGAAGGGGACGATACTTCTGGGCATGCAAGAATCCTCGCTAAAGGTCTCCCGAGAGATGACATTCTCGTGATCGACAAAATTCAGCTCTTACCGAATCATACTCAAGGAAGAGCAGAAACCCCATAACTCCATCCGTTCGCTGACTTTGTCGAACTTTGATAAATCCGACTAAATGGCATAAGCATATTAAGCTCTTCATGTATCTGTGAGGCTGCAAAACGCAGTGGGATCGATCCTGCTTTCTTCTGATCGATAGAATGCTTTACACACATCAAATATACGAGAAACATTCCCCTTTCCAGAAAACACAAACTCCAAATAATCCATTAAGGCTCTTTAACAATTCACGTTGATTAACGAGGCTCAGTAATTTCGCCGCCGATAGAATTACTGATTGATGAATTGTATTACATCCTCCATCCACGCTTCTTCAAACATCGCTGGGCAGATCCTTAGTGAGGTGATCACCCATACGAACGCTCCTGACTTATATTCGAATTGTTTTGCTCCATTCCAAATAGTTGGGACCAGTCAGTTTGTCTTCCTTGATTTTGGACATCATCGGGACCACTTCGAGCCGGCCTGGGCTTTCTTCTCCTCCGAATCACTCATTATGATACCAGCAGAAGAAGACTTCAAGGAGCAAAGAGCACTTCTAACTTAGATTTTTGAAAATCAAGCAGAAACCTAAAAGAGGGTCATTTTAATACAAAACACTAAAAACTACCAAACCAGTAGAACCAAATCAGTGGGAAACCAAGTGTACTAGAAGCCCTGTCACGACGGACGACCTTGAAGGAGGAGCTCGGGGTTGGAACAATATCCCACGCTCCCACGCGCACAGCGCGTGTGGAACTAATCCGAAATCTCATGGAGGAGCGTGAGCTTCACGTGCTCGGAATCCGGCCATCGATTGCAGCCGGTCTTACTCCAATACAACCTCCTATGCTCTACGGTGAGACTCCACGTCCTCTAAGTGGTGTTTCAAAAGTCACCCTCCGACAAATCTAGATTAATAAATTTTCCTCCAAAATTTCTCAAACTCAACCTCAGGCCTCCATACCATGTAGAAAACAACCAAGAGAGGGTAATCGGAGGAAATAATTCCTTGTGTATTTTTTCATTGAATTAACATGTGTATATATATAGGATGGATAATCTATATTTCCTAATATATTATAACTCTATGTTAGTGATTCTGACTAGTTTACAACTCTATATGTTAAGTTTCCTAACTAATTACAACTCTATATGTTAACAACTATAAATATCTAAAGTGCAAATTTTAATAAAATAATTATGCTAACTACATTGATCCTTGAGACATAAATTATCCACTTCTGCAGATGATTATTTCTTTTTTCTCTTGGTTTTTTATTTTTTTGATAGATAATCACAACAAAAAACAAGACAGCCATGGGGTATACAGGGAGTATACAAAGCAGTCCAAAAAACAAACAAGAAGAGTGGCTGAAGCACAAAAAATCTCACTGGCCCTCAACAAGAGGCTAACCACTCCAGAAAACCTAAGAGAGAGGAAGCCCCTTTCCCTAAAATACCCCCTATTTCAGCTGCATAAATTATGAACAAAAGAATGTTTTAATCTTTGTATAGCTGAAGACCCATCTTTGAAAGCTATACGGTTCCTCTCCTTCCAAACACACTGAGGGACAGAGTTCCAGGCCTTCTTTCTCTTCTTGCCCACAAAAAGAAATTCCTTCTTCTAGCTTGTAAAATATAGGCCTTAACTGGCCCTAGGAAAGATCCAATGAACACCATTTGTATGCACCTGCAGTTTTGTTTCTCCTGGTAGTTTCAATGTTTGTTTTCTCATCTATTAAATAATTTAATTTCTCTTTGTTTCACTTGGTTAAGGAGAGCATTTTTAAGGAGATTGTTTTTACAGTTAGCCAGTAGATACCAATTTATTTTCTAGTTTGTTGCAACAACTCCTAAATGCTGAAATTGGCATTTATCAAGTTGTGATGAAGTGATAGTTAGATTTTGCTCCTCCAAATATTAATCACCACTATAATACCGTATGTTTAACTAGTAAGAGGACTACCATGTCGTTGTACCGCATTGTACCCCCAACTTGAAATTGATGTCATTTGAATATGGTCACATATCGTGGGTTAGTAACTTTGTTATCTTTTTCATTCTCTATGTCTTAAAAGGATATGAGAGACTTCTTTGTTGGCTGCGTGAAAGCATAGGATCTTGTTTTTCTTTTTGTTCTTGTTAACAACCAACTCTCCTAAAGCCTGCTTGTGATTCGGGGTTTAATACGAATATCACGCCTCGACACCTCTCTCTCTCTTTCGTGCAGCCCCACACCCGCACGTGAGAGTTGGAACAAACCAAATGTAGTTCTTTCATGGACTTTCAAATCTACAAATGGGGAATAAATCGCATAGAGGCGGCTCGGAACCCGTGACCTCCGCAAACCAGCCCGACACCACGTTAAACGACTAACTTTCCTAAAGCTCAAGCTTGTAAGATTTTGGTTTAATATGAATATCATGTCTTTAACAGTTCCCTTCAGCGTTTGTGTTCATAGTTTGCTTAGGGAGGCTATCTATATTGTTCAGTAAGGTTTTGTACACTCCAATTCATTGTAACAAAATGAAAAGCTATTAAGATCAATTGAGAAGTATTGTTTTCTATTTTTATTGCCCTAGCTAATACTATCTACACGGAAATATATTTGATCAAACTCCACGTATTTTGGTGAACTTGACAGTTAATATGTTAATACTGTTTGTGATCCCAACATTCGTTTGGTAGCGTCAATACTGTCAGTGGAATTGAAAATAATTTTGCTGAATAAGAACAGTGCACATTGTGTTGGTACTTCTGATCAAAAATCTAATCTTATATATCACTCTCAAAATTAGCTGGTGTTGCAAGCAGAGCAACTA
This sequence comes from Tetrastigma voinierianum, assembly GCA_016808115.1. Classification (NCBI taxonomy): domain Eukaryota; kingdom Viridiplantae; phylum Streptophyta; class Magnoliopsida; order Vitales; family Vitaceae; genus Tetrastigma; species Tetrastigma voinierianum. The sequence goes on along the minus strand of JAEQBH010003670.1, from coordinate 107,238 downwards.
GAGCTGCATTGACACAACATAAATGCTGCAGATATATCTGTCCAGGTCTGAGCATGCCATTCTGAGCTGGATAGAAAGTGCATATGAACTGCGATTAACTAGTGTCTGCACCGTCAAAATTGTTTTATACCTTGATAAGAAGGAAGCTTTTGTGAGATGGTAGAGACAATGGTTGGCATGGCTTTAACGTTCTTGCTCACATTATTATGGGACATTTTCTAGCTATTTGGTTCTCTTCCAAGGTTCATGTATGGTAACTTCTGCTTCCATTTCTGATGCTCAAATTTGTACTTATTCACAACAGTATAGAAACAGAAGATTTATGGATGAAAGTGTTAACTTGTGAATATTACTGCAATTCTTTATCATTTTGTGTATGTGTCTTGGTAGCCTCCATGGACCTTTCAGTTGTGGGTGGGGGTGGGATGGGGTTGTTGTTGAATTGGTTTAAAAAATTGAAATGATATTTACTTTTAATTGCTCAAGCATATTCATTCCGATTGATACAACAAGCAGGAAAAGTATTTTTACCTACCCATAAAAAAGGGAAGGAAAGCAGGAAAGGTATATATAGGGAAGGTATTATGTGTATGTGAAGAATTCTTCACATCATTAGGAGGAAGTAACCATGGGAAGTAAATCATTTGAAACTAATCCTACAGAAGTCAAAGCTAGAGTTAAAAAAATACCAACGAGGTATCCACACCATCTAATCCCCAGATCACTGCACTGAATCTCACTTGATGCTTGTGTAAATTCTTGTCATGCTTTGGGCATCTCCTTGTTTTTCTTTCAGTGGACATTACAAACTCCTTTTAGAAGTCATTGGAAGCACAACCTGAACGGCAAGTTACAATGGTTTTTTCTAGTCAATATGCAATAGATCTGTTGTATAAAATAACCTTCTTAAGTTAAATATTTATAAAATAAATCTCTTCTTAAGTGGCCTATAGTTTGCTTAGAAGAGGATAAAATCTTGTATCTTGAACCAGAATTTATGCTTTTGAATGCTAACAATCCCTCTTTTATTTCAGTTCTATCTATCCCCTCTGAGATCTCTCTAAGATGGGAATTATGGTTCCACCCTTATTGCTTCATCATGAGCTTGAAGAATGCTAAGTCTCTACATAGACACAGATGCATATGGCTACAAGGGTCTCTTTCTTCACTTGATTGTCTGAAATGTGAGTTTTCAAATCCATTAAGTTTATGCACTCTAAATATGAGGTTGCATCAGGTGCAAGGTTTACTTCTATTAACTGGAAACATGTCAATTTTAAGAATGCTGATTTTTTAGTCTCTTTTCTGCAATGATGCACAGGGGAACCTTCTTAAATTTGTGTGATACAAATGACTCTGAGCTGCTCCAGCTAACCATGGCTGCTTAATGCAATTTATCTTGCCAATAGCTGACAATTGATTGATGCCTGTCCTTGCCGAACAGGACAGACCTATTGGCACTGGGCAAACTCATTATAGAAAGGCTGAGGCCACCACTAGTATTTTCATAGTGATGATTTTGACCAAAATTCTGGCTCAGTTCAATCGTTGTTTCTCTTCTGGGCTTTTTAGCTAAGTATTTGCTGCTGGAAAGGAAGGGAATCATCGGCATTATCATGCATAAATATTCTACGCCTTCATTCATGCATAAATATTCATTCTCAATCATTGATTCATTCATAAAACAGTTCTAGACATTTGGAGAGTCAATCACGGATGGATGGATAAAGACATATGGTGGTTAACTGCAGGTACAATATGATATAAATATCTATATTCAGATGGTTGTGACTGCTCCCAAAATAGTGTATTTTTGACAACTGAGACGCTTCTTTATACTGTGTTCTGGTGGCAGTGATCGCTCAGTGGACAAAGCTATTGAAAGAACTATTAAATGCACTAAAAAACAAAAAAAAGGAAAGAAAAGAAAAAAGGAAGCCAGAACAAATTTTACTTTTTCCTGTAAGAATTCAGAAGCATGAGCTTCTTACACTTTCCTGCTCTGCATGTTTATCTGTTTTCATTTCAAATAACACTTTTTTTCTACTTATTTGCAGCTACTTCCCTCAGGTCAATTATTTGGAGGGCCAATTGGATATGTGGATCTTCAGAGGAAAAGATTGACAAAGTATTCTCTAGTTAAACCATGGATGATGGAATTCATCTAATTATCATGAAGACTAATGTCGTTCAGGTTTGGTTATCACAGAGATTAAAATTTTTGATGCTCTATTATGAAATTATTACCTGAATGTCAAGCAGTTCATGTACTAGATTTTTAGATCCAAAACTACAGCTGGAATGAGTATTTTCTACAGACATGACGACATCACAGTAATACTTGCCCAATCTTTCATCAAAATGACCATTGACCACATCACAGTACTGAGCATCATTATTCATTACCCAAAAAAATTTCCTGGGAAAAAGGATGGAAGCTTCACTCTGCACTGTGATAATGGTACTTCATAAAGTAGCAGCTCCTCAACTTGAGGAGGTGAGTCTGCTATACAAAATATACAACAATCTTTCAATTTTCTAATGGATTTAACTTTTAAGTAGGTAAAACTAGTGAAACTCAAACATTAAAAGGTAATCCTTTTTAATTATGTGGCTCTTTGTTGAATTTCCAGTTTTAAGTGGTTATTTTATGATCCAAGTTTCTGCAAATTCTTCAGTATTGTATTATTCTTGTAATAATTATCCTACTCTTGAAATAATGGGTGAGGAGGATTTCTCCATCTTCAATGATTTTTCTGACAGTTTCATCTCTTATGTGTATATATGATTGATTCTTTCTGCTCGTGGTTGAACTTTTGTAGCTTGATATTTATAAACCAAATCTGAATTGGTCTCTAATTTCTTGTTGTTTGCTCTAACCTCATAGATTAGAAGTTAATCTCTTGTTGCTTGAAGCATTTTGGGGTCTGTTGAAGCTTCTTTTGTGCTTCAGGTTTCTTTTCTTTTCTTTTCTTTTCTTATTCTTTTTAGACTACATAATCTTGTAGTACAATGTTTTCCAGTATTGAAGCCTAAACAGCCCACTGGTTCCTTCTCTTGGTCGTCAAAAAAGTTGAGAGGGTAGGTTGCAATTTTCTTGGTTGTGTTTGTTTCTTGAGAAAATAAAATCATGAGCATGTCTGGCCTCAATTGGGTTGAAAGAGAAACTTATTATGGTGATAACTATCAAAATATAAATTTTGTTATGGAGTGTTTTTGGGGAGAATCATCTATCAAATGTTTTTTCAAATAATATTTGAAAAAACAAATAAAAATATTTCATAAATTTTGTTAAACACCTACTTTTTGTTAAAAAAAACATAATTTTTTAAACTAAAAGAGCTTCTTAGAATCGAGACTGATAGAAGTACAAAATTATCTTGATTTATAAATAAATTTCTTCATATAAATTCCTAACTGAAAAACCATAATTATTTATTTATCGAACTCTTTTGCCCTCTTCTCCACATTTCCATGAAAATTTTTAAAAATCTCATGCTTGTTCCCATTCTACAGTCTAAGACTCTAAGCTATCATAATGAAAATGAAATATACCCCTTTAAATCAGCCCTAGTTTACCATATAGTGCATTATTTTATTTGAAATGACACCCATTCAATAAATAAGCAAAAAGTGAAAAGTCATTTTATTATTGTGTCCCACCAATTGATACTTTTGCACAAAACCTTGATGACTAAATACATTTGTTATGCACCTATCATCATCATTGTCTTCAAATATTTATCTTTGTCATCAATTTGATTTTGAATTATTTGACCCACATTTTGGAATTTTCTACATTTCTGAATTCATCACTTCACACATATTCTAAACATTTTTCACAAACTTTCAAATTTATATATATATTATATAGTTTATCACTTTATCAATAGCTCCATCAAGTGACTCCAATTGGGGTCCATGTCCCTCGTAATGATAATAAAACAACTTATAGATCTGGTCAACATTGTTAGACTTTTCTTTTTCTTTTTTTTTTTTTTTATTTCTAGATTTTGAGTTAATATGTATCCCTTATGATTGGCACATATTAAATTAATTAACCCTTAATAATTTGAAATAATTAACTTGCTATAAATTTTGTTAAATCTTTTCATAACTATTTAACTTGAAGTAATATAAAACTAGTGTATTTAACTTATTTTTCACAGATTAAATAGTACAAACTTATAAGAGTGGGAAATCATGAAGGGAAAAAAATTGATAACTTTGATGTAGAATTATTAAGAGGCAAAGTTTTTAAGTAAACACACTACATTATGTTTGATTGAACATAACTATTCTTTCAATATATTAATCTGAATTATTTTGATTTTAAATAATATCTTTTAGGTTATTTTACTAGTTTATTTAACAAATTTGATGACTTAAATTATATCATCATGATAAATTTATTTTTACTATATCCTTGTTGGTAGAAAACTAAGCTTCGATCAAGAAGATGTTACGAAGTTTTTCTTTATTATTTTGTAACTTTATAAGCAATTTTTTCTTTTTTAATTTCATAAACTTTAATTTTTTTATTAATACGTACTATGGGGTATCTAATAAAATGACCAATAAGTTAATTTATGCTTGATTCAAATAATTAAAAACTTAATTTATGCTTTTAAATAAGTTAAATTTGTTCACTAAGATAACTCAAGCCAATGAGTTTGGTGGTTAAAGGTTGTGCAAGACATAAGGAAATGATCATCCATAAAAACAAAATACTATAAAGTTGTAATGTAAAGTGAATAGATACAAAACAACATTAAAAAAAAAGGTTAAAAACAACTTTAAATAATAAAAAAACAATTAACTTTTTTTTTAAATATTATACATTTTAATCATATTTACTTTAATTACCTTCGAAACATCATTTATTGTTTCATGACATTCACTATTACTTAAAGTCCTAAATATGTTAATTTGAAATTTGATCAAACAACTTTATTACTTAAAATAAGAATTAAATAATAAATTGTAAGTTAGCCATTTAACTATTTAACTTCTTTTTTTCTTTAATAAAAAAGTATATTGTGTGGGTACCACGACTTTTTAGGTCAAAACTCACTACTCAATAGGCCCACCGCATGCCCATTGCTCGTCCCTAACGTGCCGCCTGCGCTACCATTACACTAAACCACACCTTAATCCATCAAACAGAGCTAGGCCCTAAACCCGTGTGATCCCGAGTCCCCCAATCGCCATCTCACCATATACTGAAAAATACGCAGTGATATATTTATCTCCTCGAAATTTCCTAAATTTTAAATCTTTTTATTTGGGTGCGATAACTGATATGAAAAACATATCTTATCCCATAAAAGGATAATCCTTAATAAGGAAAAACAAACATTATTCCTAAAATAAGAATGGAGATTTGGCAACCAAACCCTATAAATTGAGAAGATTCCCCATAGAAAAAGGTATGTAATTCCTATTATCTCAACCTCCTTCTTCTTTCTTCATATCGGGACTTAATCATTGAGAGGCGCTACCACCATCCTGACGCTCTTTTGCATATGCTCACATTACGCCATGACGCTCCAAAAATCAGACAAACAAATTTGTATTCTATATATCAAGTTAAGACCAACTCATTGCTTATCGCACTAAGTGTTATAAATATCGTTATATTTTTTTATAATAAAATTATTATAATTTTGCTATTTTTAACAGAAAATTTGAGGTAAAACTAGAGTCCATTTTCTCCTATTTCAACTAAAAATCTCAATTTCTTTTACGGAGTTTTGCTATTGGAATGGAGTGCAAGTTGGAAATGTTTAATCAAGTAATGCTGAACTTAAAGAAATTAAAATAATATTAATATTAATATTAATATTAATAAATGCTAGCGGTCCCTACCTCTCTCTCATATATCTTGTTATTTTTAGCCCTTTTTTTTTAACATATGAATTTATGATTTTGCTATCATTCTTGACATGAAATCACTTCACTATATCTCTTTCTATCATTTTCTTTCTTAATAAAAAGACATTTTCACAAAAATCTGGATTTTTAATTTGTTTTTCATATTTTTATCGTCGTTTTGTACGACGTGTGGTTTGTGTTGTTTTAGTACGATATATAGATTTTCATTTTGTTGCAATGTTTTTTTATACGCTAGTGATTTGAAGGCAGAGACATCAAGTCGGATCATATCATGATGGTTGATGATGCCTTTTTCAATCTAACCGCCGTTGCAGACGCCTGGCTCCGACCGGGCGCTACTAGCGCTTTAACACTGATCGCCTCAAGTTGAAGTAGGATCACTGCAAGGCTGGTTTGCGACGGTTTGAAGATATCACCTCTCCGCAAAACAAGAAAGAAGGGGTCGGCGAGTTTCGCCTGCGGATAGCCCCGATGCCTGGAGCCGGCTTTCTTTCTGAGAGAAAAGAGAGACTCCGCTTTAGACTACTTAGTATCATGGTAACGCTTTTTCGCGCACCTTCACCCGATGGGGTGACTCAGATTTATAGTAGATGTTCAACCAACTTGGATGGTGATTCGATTCGTCTCATCGATGGGATATTTCTTGCCGTTATCGATATCTATTCGTACGTATATGTAAAGAGCAGCTTTATTTGGGATAATCTTCCTTCCTGGTCAAATCCGATCATGCCATCTATTATCGTTTCTTCTTTCCTTATTGGGTGAGGTTTGGTCGATTTGTGGAATAATATATTATTAGTGGATTTATTCTATTTTCTGTACTCTATATGAAACCCCATAACTTTGGTCTGGGACACCTGTCACCTTCATTCTCACGGGCACCGCAGGCTCAATGTCAAGCGCAAAGGCCTAAATGTTTGATAACGGCATGTCTCTCCTTCAGGGGGTTTACCGATGGGCTCCAAAGAGCCTTCAATGGCCTCTTTCGCCCGGCGTGTGGGCCTATGAGCCTTATTTTAACCCTATCGCCTTCCCCCCTCAAATTTCTGCGGTAACGGCGCACATGGTAAGCGCCATAACGTGTCTCGCCTCGATACGCTTCCACGCATTGCGCCGTGGCCGATTAATTAGGCTCGGGTCGCCGCCATTTGTCTTATGATAATGATTTAATTTTCTCCTCGCTGCGCCAATTCCTCCCACCTTTCGCCTCTTTGCTTCGTACATCCTCTCGTTCTCAGGTGCCTTCTCGCTTCCTGACCTCGCTTTTATTCTGACTTCCTCTCTCTTAGTCTTTCGTCCGAACTTTGCAAAGTCTTTTTCTAAGGTCTTTCTCGGGACAGTCTTTTCTGTCATTTCGGTCCACTCCAAGGCCTTTGTTTTCTCGGGCTCTTTTCGCGATACGACGAGGCGCAAGGTCATCGGGCTAAATTTTATTTTCATTATTCACACCATGGGTCCGGTCGTTTCTTCGCAGACGATGGTAACTCTTCTGGGCCATTGTCAATCGATGAATCGGTTGTTCGACCGTCATTTCGAGTTGAACTGAGATGCCTCGAGGTGCCTCCTTCCTTGACAAGGCAAGGGAAAGTGAACCCGACAACACCCCGGGCCTAATATCTAAGACCCGCGATCTCAAAGATGTTTTAACCGCTGACCCAGCAAGGCCTGGCCCTTCATATAGGGCCATCTCTACCGTGACAAGCACGCCTCCCTTCAGCGCTTCAAGTGTGGTCCCCTCGACGCTGACCCTATGTGGTCTCCGTGCCTGGGGACAGGTGGTTTCTTCGAAGTGGCTTCGATGACGGCTCGCTTCCTCTGCATCCCTTCATAAAAGGGGTTTTACAGCATTGTCGTGTGTCCCGCTTCTTAACCGCGCCAATGGTTGGGGTATTTATTAGTCTCGTCGGTTTTCTTTAGGGACAGCTCTAAGTGTCCCTAGTATAGCGCCTCGCTTACCTTTTGTTCGAAGGAGACATCCGAGGATTTCTTTATTTTTCTAGCGTTCCTGGCGCTCCTATGGTGATTTCCAATCTTCCCCTCCTCACCGTCGCGGAAGGGACGCCACTCTTCGTTAACGACTCAGAATCGGCACCTCCCGACAAGGACGACACTTTGGGCATTCCTATGGTTTGACCACCCCGAGAATCTTCGCGCGAGTGTTCGCTCTATTTTCGTTATAACTCAGGCGTAATAATGGGTATCTCTCGATTCAGATCGCCTACATGCTTCTCGTGTGTCAATTGATCTCTTGGCCAAGATAACGCCTTAATAGCACATTTGGTCGAGTGTCCTCTCTCGCCCTTATGCGAGCTGGATCAAGTCGATGTTCCTCGATCCATCGAGTCTGAGTTCACTGATCTCCGCTGCCTGAGGGCCTTCACCTCCTTCCACCATCTTCCACCATAAAAGTTCCTCTCGTTGGGCCCTCTGTTGCTAAACCCACTAGGGGGGAACTGTTGGCCCAGTTGGAGATGGTGTCTCGGAGCCCGAAGTGGAAGCGAAAACCTCGGACTACGTTGCAGAAAGATAGTAGGCTTTGGTCAGGATTAAGTTGGGGGCATCTTCGTCTTCCCCGTCCTCTCATATCCATAAACCGGGACGGGTTCACGGCTCTATGGTTTGAGTTCGCGGTCAGTGCGGGTGCAACTGCGGAAAGCGAAGGTCACCGGGTGGGAAGCCAGTTGAAGCGGTAGTTGGCGATCCGCCCGTGCGTCTGGAACTCACCAGCGAAGAAGGTTCGTCGCCTTCTCGAAGGGCGGAAGAGCGAGGAGGAGAAAAAGATCGAGAACCCGGAATTAAGCGGAAGGCGAGATTCTTCTTTGCAATCTTAGGAACTCATGTGGCCATGATCTTATCCGATCTTAAGTTGATCACCAAGAATTCGATTCTGTTGCCGTTGATGAGAACTTTGGCCTGCTCTCGAGGGTCGCCTTCGTAAGTTCCGTGCCTTGTCATATTTGACTCCATTTTGAGATGAGTTCGAACTTGCGTTGGATGTTGATTATCTTTGGATGTGCGGTGGCTACTCATTTGAAGGGTTGGCCGAAGGCGAAATAAGCGAAAGGTCATGCTAAAGCGACGGACATGAGGGCGGTGGCTTCCCTCACATCTGGCGGTACATTTGCGGTCGAGTCTGCGTATGACTAAGGAAGGCTGTGGCTTCGAATCGATCACGAGCTTATACCACGTCGGCGGGTGCTGCGGCGGGAGTGAGGAAGAAGGCCCAGCGGCGAGGCGGTGGCGAAGCCGGAGGTTCGGGATGACTTGAGGGTGTGCGAGCGACGATGGGGCTAGGGACGGTGGCGTCCGCCGCAATGAACGGTGGTTATGGACGAGCTTCTCCGCGTCTGGGCGAGCCCGGAAGTCTAAGGAAGGCTGCGTGCGTCGAGGCGATCTTCGTGATAAGGCGGCTATTGGACGAGGAGAAGCTTGTCGCGAGGCTAGCGAGGCCAATCATTTCGATTGGAGCTGAGATGAGGAGTGTCGCGAGTTGCGTGGGGATCTCCATCAGCAAATAACTTTGGTGGCTCAGCGAGATGAAGTTATTGGAAGCGGAGAGCTGAGGCTTCTAATCAATGGGTTTTACGGGTGGCGCCTTTCGGAAAGAAGGTTGATGCCTATTGACACGGTTTAACTTTGACCTTCCGGTGGCGAGGAGGATGAGGGTCCTTCTGCGATTACTGAGAGTCGGGGGCGCCCCTGCGGGAGCCCGGCTCCCTTCTTCAGATCTGCTTCTCATACGTTGCACGATCTCTGTGCGTCTTCGCTGCCGTGTCGGCACATGCTTTCTTTCTTTTTTTTTTTTTTTTTTTGTTGTTGGGCACGGGCCCCGAGCTTATATCTAACCTTGTCATGATGAATACTCATTTTTGCACCTCGTTTCACTACTTCTGCGTATCTTCTTGGCGTTCTTCTTAATTTGAATCGACTTCTTATGCATATGGTGAATTGGTAACGAGTTGGGATGTTGTTTTCAGGCGGTCCACTAAGGCTTTTGGGCTCTGGGCCTAAGTAGCTGGTACAGGCCCGACCTTTGGGTTACATGGCCTGAGGTGAGCAATTGAGCTCGTCAATGTGAGCTGCTGGGCTCGATCTGTTACAGTCTTTGGTTGAGCGATCTTGCCAGGAGTACACATGGCTATGTGGGATGGTTGAGCTCGATCAATGCGTGATTTCTTGGGCTCCGTCGGCCGGTTGCTGAGGTTGAAATGACTCCTGGGCTGCATGGCACATGTAGAATGGTTGAGCTCGTCCAATGCGAGGCTCTTAGAGCTCCGTCAGCTAATGTTTGCAGGTTGAAATGACTCTGAGAGTACATAGCACAATGTGAGATCAGTTGAGCTGTCCCAGTGAGATTTCTTGGAGCTCCGTCAATTTGATTTGCTGAGTTGAAATGACTCTGGGTTTGCATGGCTAATGTAGAATGGTTGAGCTCGTCGTGCGGCTGGCGGAGCTCGTCCGGTGATTTGCCTAAGTTGAAATGACTCCTAGGCTGCATGACCTGTGTAGAATGGTTGAGCTCGTCAATGCGAGTTGCTGGGCTCCGTCGGCTGATTCTCGTCAATGCGAGTTGCTGGGCTTCGTCGGCTGATTTGCTTGAGTTGAAATGAATCCTAGGCTGCATGGCTTGTGTAGAATGGTTGAGCTCGTCAATGCGGAGCCCTCTTGGGCCTCATTCGACTTACGATTTTCTTGGAAAGGTACGGCGTCTTTAATGCGGTTATGGAGAATTTGAAGCATTTGCGCGAATTTCTGAGTGCTTTGGCCTTCTTATAGATGGCGGCTTCATTGCTATAAGGTTATACTTTGAATATTACGCACTCTTGCAGTGCGTAAGCGAAATGCGGGTATTTGAGCGTCGAAATCTGTTTGTCTTATTTGAGGATCCACACGAAGATCACAGTTGATTACGTTGGACTTACCTTGTGGGGTTGTGTTTCCTAGTCTCCCCCTTTATGGAGTCATGTGTGAACGCCCCAGGCCGCACCCAGATGGGGTGTCAGTGAGATTAATCACTCTTTAAATGTTGTACTCTTTAACATTTTCTTTCTCAATGCTAACACTTGCATTCATATGCACAATTTTTGAAATAACAAAAATTTTCTTTTTACATATACATTATACATATCACAATAGTGACATTCATTATATTCTATACCCATATACTAGAGTCCCTTTACTTGTACTATTACGATTTCACTATTACATAACTATACATAAAATCGAAGATTTGCGGAGCAGTGCGGTGAGCACATCTGAGATGGCTGTCTTCAACGTGTGGGATGTCACGTCCTGCATACTTGTCTTCGCCCACGTACCTACACGGATTAAAAACCCGTGCTAAGCTTTACGCTTAGTGGGAAACATATACATGGACGACCAACAATAGTGATCGTCACAAGCTTATACATATGCATTTCATATATCTATACATATTCATATAACTTTTATTACTTATCATCTTTACATTCCTATTGCATGTCAATTTTTTCCGTTACATGTTCTATATCTTTGGCATAGCTCTTATCTATACTTTTCCTGTATTTCTGTTTCTATACTTTGCATATTCCATATTTATTCTGTAACTTATTGTTCTATGTCTTTGACATATCTTCTATCTATACTTTCATATCTCAAATACTTTCATATAACTTATCTTTTATTGTCCTATACTTTTATCTACATTCTTATACTTTTCATATACAGTACTTTTGTTACTTTCACTTGTTTCTAGTCTTTTTCATTTTTCAGCTCTATGACTTATTACATTCTATATCTTGTGTATCATCTATTATCTATACTATATCATATCTCCCTTTCATGTAGTGGCTACCATGCCAGTATATATTCATTCTTAATTACATATTGTTTTATCATATATTTTCTTATACGATCTTGTATTGTCATATACTTTCATTTCTATTGTACTGTCATATTGTACTTCCTTATATTTTCATCTTTCCATTTTATGACTTATTGCATTCCATGTACTATTACTTATATCTTTTCTTAGACTGTGTATATATCATGTCTTTAGCTCTTATAGTGGCTGCGCCCGATATACTTTTCATTCTTCTTTCATACTTGTGCATCGTATACTTTCATATTATATACTTTTATCTTGTATTTCATATCTCGTCATCTGTACTATTCGTATACTTTATATACATTTATGCGTTCTTATTATATCATATACTTTATGTTTCGTATACTTCGTACTTTTCTTGTATTGGTTTAAAGCGATACTTTCACTTATCATATCTTTATTTTTCGTATTACGTGGTCCTATCTCATCTTTCATATCTCCCATAGAAGTATAAGACTTATACTTTTATTATCATATCATATACTATCATATGTTTTCATATGTTTTCATATACTATACTTTTCATATACCTTTCTATTTTCTCACTTTACGCACTTTACTTGTTCATATCCTTTTAAGTGTACTACGCTGTACTTTCTATATCTTGTATTCATGTACTATTTTCATATACCTATAATCATGTACTGTTCATTTCATATACTATTTTTCTGTTATACTTTTCATATGATAGTCATATACTGTGCTTTTCATATACTGTGCTTTCATATACTGTATACTTTACTTTCATATACTTTTCATGTACTATACTTTGTACTTTCCATATACTGTCATATACAATTCTTTGTCTTTTTCATATACTTTCATGTACTATGTACTTTACTTCTTGTTTTGGTAACTGTATACTATCATCGCATAGATGTGCTGTGCTTCTCATATCATGTCATATATTCTATACATGTTATTTCCTTTTAGGTTTCATATCTGCATATACCTTAGAAGCGAATACGGGGAAATAGCGCCCATGTAGTCGATCTTATCATTTATGCAAGGCAGTGATCTCTATCTGTATATACGAAGGTATCATCGGCTGTCTGGTGACCACTATCGGTATGACCCGAAGCAGGGCGCTATAATGATCGAAGCCGGGATCTATATCATCGACGGCGAGGTCTCGATATCACGTAAGCGTATCTTTGCGGCAAGCTGTGTCCCCTATAGGCATGCATATCTATCCCTCTACCAGGTTCTAAGCAGACAATCATGTATTTTATATTCAGTAAATATCTCATATTTCCGAATAATTATTATTATTCGGTAATCATATGCGATATTACTATGATTACTTTAATCTGAATTCATTCTCATATTTGTAGCTTCATATCACTATTCTCATATTTCTTTCTTTCTGATACCATGCCATATCATTTCATATATATACATTCTATATACCATTTCGTTCATGTTTTAGTATTGATGTTCCATTTATTATTCTTGTATTCGTATCGTGTTATTATATATTAAATTTCGTATATTAACATATAACATTTGCATATAATAATCGGATCATATATTTGTCATCTGCATAACATCTTATATTTTTTAACTTATATATTCTTGTACTCTATCATACTATAGTATATTTGCATTTTTACATATATATTTTAACTTGATTTCACGATTATTGATTTCTTTTATCATACATGTAACTATTTTCCTATCATTTGTACATTTATAGTATGTGTTGTCTAATCGTAACTTCATAATTTCATGTATTTCTATCATATATTCCTATATTCATATTATCCATACCATTTATTCATTATTCATTTGCGTATTTACTATTCATTTACGTATTTTACTATTCAATTTACGTATTAACTATTCAATATTCACTGTGTACTATGCACTATATACTATGCATTATTCACTATGCACTATGCATTATTCACTATGCATTAAGCACTATGGATTATTCACTATGTACTATGCATTATTTACTATGCACTATACACTATGCACTATGCGTATTTGTTTACGTATTTACTATTTATTTACGTATTTAAATGAAAATGCATACCTCATGGAGTTTTGTGAAACTCCCGAAAATTTGTGCGCGCGTGGCTCGCGATGCGTGGATCGATTCTAACATACTTGCTCAGACCAATTTGACCATCAAAAGCGTGAATCGAGAAAAACCAAAACATAGGATTTGGTACAATTGAACAGCCAAAATCCATGTTTTGGTTCCTATCTTATTAACCTCGTCAGTAAGAATGGCTTTTTTATACCGCGACGAATTAAACTGTCGATTTCCGTATATCGAAGAGAGAAGTGAGAGAAGAAAAAAAATAAAAATAAAACTTTAAAATCCGTCTGCCTCTTCTCTTCTTCTTATTCTTTTTTTTATTATTATTATTTATTTGTGTGGGACCCACATGTCACCCTTTCTTTTCGCTATTAGTCAGTTTAGCGAAGCAAAATTATTTCGTTCAGGTTTCGATTTCATTTATCGTAATTGAATGTCTTTACATATTTACCATTTTTGAGATTTTAAATGCCGTTTTAATTCGGCTCTATGCGAAATCTGGCGCAGAAATTCGTAAAAAATATTGAAGCGTGATTTAACGAGTCGGCAGCGAGTGCTAAGATTCGAGGATGGATTTACTTGACACGGTCAGTTTCATCCATCACGAGATCTGAAATTTTCTATGCTTCCACCCAGGCCTTTCGGTCTTTATTGCAAAGCGATAAAATTAAGTTTTGCACCTCATAAAAATGTCATTTTCTCATTAATAAAAATTTAACTTATTTTATACCCTAAACATGTTGCAAACTATTAGGGTATATTTTTTGAAGTCATTACATCATGTTATTCCCTAGACGTCTTGAGAATGCCTGAGGAGGACGGCGCATTTCTTGCGTCGCCTTCTCCATTTTATGTTCTTCTTTCTCTTCTTTCTCCTTTCTCCTTCTCCTTCTTTTTCATCTTTTCTTCTACATCTCATTCTCCCCTTTTTTGTTTCTTTGCCTGAAACTCCTTTCCTTATTTTTTTTTTTTTTTTTATCCTCTTCTTCCATCTGTTTCTCCTTTTCGCCTGAAACTCCTTCATCCTTTTCTTCTTCTCCTCTTTCCACCTTTCGTATGCTGCATTTATCCCATCTAATTTCTTTTCATCTTCTGAGTTTTTTTTTTTTTTTTTTTTGAGGCGCTTGTCTTGAGTGCTTCCAAGATGTAATCGATGACACCACTGATTGTAGCTAAATGTAATCTAATTGGAATAAAGAGAGACTTTTCCTTTTATGTCTATGAGCTTTCTCATTCTATTGCATGTAATTTTTCTGAGCATTATATGTCTGAGTTGTTTGTGACATCTTAACAGAATAACTTGTAAATGGTCGAATCTCCATTTAAGATTACAAACCAAAGATATAACGATAAAAAAGCGTTTAAGGCGTTAGCGTTCGGGCGTCTTGTAAAATTTTCCCCTCCTCTGTTTGGAGATTGTAATTGCCTAGTCTGACGACTCGAGATATGATGTAGGGGCCTTTCGATTAAGGGCTGATTTTCCCGTAAATTTGGATTCTTCTTCTTTGGCGAGTAACTTTTTAAGACCAAATCACCCGGCATGTAGCTCCTGGGTTTTACTTTTTGGTTGTAGTACCTTGATGTCTTCCTTTGGTATTCTACATGCGCCTTATAAGCACTCGCGTTTTCATCTAAAGATCCAAATTTAGACGGAGAGCCTCGTCATTGTGCTCACATTTCTTCTTTCGATCCTTGGGGACTTTGGTCCAGATCTCGACGAGGGCTACGCCCCAGTCTTAGAGCTGGGGCAACGAGTTTCTCGGGTGGCTGACTTTTGTGTTCTCACAATGAGCCCTTTAGCACCTCGGGGAGGTATTCTACCCACTTTCCTTTGAGATCTTCCAATTTGGTCTTCAAAGCGGCCTTAAGGGTTCTGATGGTGACTTCGGCCTAACCGTTAGACTGCGGATGTGCTGGAGACGAGTAGTAATTCTTAATTACGAGCTCGGCCGCAGAAATCTACAGATGGCGTTGTCGGGTGTTTTAAGTTGTCGACGCTAGGGCTCTTGGGATACCAAACGCATATGATAGCTATCACCTGAGTGCGTATCTTCGATTACGTGATTGTGGCTAAAGGCTCGGCCTCGGCCCATTTGGTGATAATCTCTTTGCTGACGATGATGAACTTACATTGGCCCTTCTAAGGGGTAGAGTCCCGATATGTCAAACCCTAGCATTGTTGGAAGGGCCGAGGAGCTTCGTGATCGGCGTCAAGGAGCTCACGATGGGAGGCGTGAGATCTTGGCGTGCTCTGGCGAGATCTTGCATTTCTTGACTAGGTGGTTGCATCTTTAGTATTAGGCGATGTATCCTTGTCTCGAGACCTTTCCTGCGATGCTCGAGTGATTAGTGCCCGAGTGCTATTTTGAGCCCCATTCAAGATAGGTTTAGTGTTTTTTGCGCCTTAATCATATGGTCGGCCATTGATGTGTGCGAGGTCCTCTTAAATCTGATTCCA
Organism: Tetrastigma voinierianum; assembly: GCA_016808115.1. NCBI lineage: Eukaryota > Viridiplantae > Streptophyta > Magnoliopsida > Vitales > Vitaceae > Tetrastigma > Tetrastigma voinierianum. The sequence goes on along the minus strand of JAEQBH010003670.1, from coordinate 90,972 downwards.
TTAGGGTTTATTTTTGGTAATTTTGCGGTTTTAGCATCACCTCGTAGATAGTTCAAGTTTGATGTCAAGATATGTCTTTGAATCTTGGATTCACAATGTTTTCATCATTCAAAAATGAAGAAATGTGAAGTGGATTTGTTATGGTGGATGCAAAGAGCAAAAACAGGAGGCCGTGGATTCGGGCCATGATTGCGGGAAATTTTCACGGATTACAAAATTTCAAGCCCAATGGTACTGCTATGTGAAATTCTCACAGGCTACACTATTGTTAAAGAAAATAGAAAAGAAGTTAGCTTAATTTTCGTGCTAGCTAATTTAAAATTGTCGTAGCTAGCGAAATTTTCCATTTTCGCTATCTCTCGTAATTTCATGAGCAATGGAATTTCGCTAGCATAAATAAATCTGTTCTACCGTGATTTTGGTATTTTGGTTCTAAATCATCAATGCTGATTTAATTACCATTTTGTCCTTATTGTGGTTTTGAGAGCTTAGTATTTTTTGTATTTCAAAATATCTCAGATGACTATATAAGCCAACTTATGGCTTTAACCCTAACTTTCAATCTTCAAAGACACTGGCAAATTGTTTCTAGTTTTCTCCTTCTCCTCTTTCTCTCATCCTGGGCTATTTAAACACTTCTCCGAGGATGACAACTCGTGGAGGATGCTTGGCTAGACCTATTCCTGAATGAGGGCCACCGGGTGAATGTTTGAAGGTAAAAATAATCCGTCCTCCTCGCTTTTAACGCACGTATTTACGGGTATTTATGTTCTATTTTCACCTTAGTGTTAAAATCTTCAGCACACCACCGACATGTATTTAGCAAGCTTTGCTTACAATGATGCTTATCACTGTGATCCCCGTTATCCGCCATAGTTGTTTCCTATTAGTTACCTAGAAGCTTCAGATATGATATCACCGCTGGGAATATTTTCGCTCTGCATAAATGCTATGTTCTGCAAGGAAAACTACAGTAGTCTCGGGTTTTAAAGCTAAATGAAGATCCTGCCAAATTACTATATGTCATGCTCCCCAATGCGAGGAAAAGACCTGGTGGACATGTTAGTTGCCTTAAAACCCTAAACCAAAGGGTCCGAAACTGGTAAGGAGTTCTATTTTACATTTTATTTTATTTATTTTAGTTTGCAACCAACTAAATTTAATCGCTTTTACCCAAACCCCAAATCCAAATTTAATTCACCAGCTTTGATTTCACTCAAATCATTTGTAATGGTGAAACCCATCCCCGTGTTCCCACCCTTAGATCACTCATATCAAGAAGAGCTGACTACCAGCAGGGAGAACCCCAGGATAAGAAATTGCAGACCTCGGATCACCCTACCGTGAATTTAATCAAATGGCGCCTGCCGGATGGTGCCTAAGTGCTATCAGATGGACTCCATTGAACACTTGTGATCCTCATCACAAGTTTTGTGAATTTCTTATCCTTTAATATTGTCGGGGCTATTTTATTTCAATCTATCAGAAAAGAAAAGAAAAAAAAAAAACATGGTCAGAAGATAGTTCTGTTGTTTTCTAAGCCAGTTCTGCTTTTGTTACGTGAATCCATTCCCAAGGATTAGAAACCAAAGCTACCACCGTATTGCATATGTTCATGAGGGACACAGAAACTGGGCCATGGCAAAGTCGCGAACCCGTGAGAGTGAGGAACCCAATTGGACATGTGTCCATGAGGGACTATAAGCCAATGGATATTCCACCATACAGAAGTACAACCATAGTCGGGGAATCCACACCAATCCTCAAGGGAACCAATCTCCACAATATGCTCCTCCGAACCTCCATTTTATGCTTCAACTTAGTCACCTCGCCACTATACTAATCCCTCCATCTAAATAGTTTCATTTTTGGACCTTACCCGATAGTGATGACTTTCAGGGCGTAGGAATATGATTAATGCCCATTCAATTGTCACTGGAAGACAATTTGAATAAGAAAATAGATGGGCTGAAAATGACTTTGAGCATAAATGGACAACCCTAAAGACTCCATTGAAACCTCATCAATCAAAGAAATAATGTCCACCGAGGAGGAGCCAAAGTGACACGCACAAAAGCAGGAGCAAAGGTCACCAAAGAAGGTTATCTCGAACCTCATACTCAGGCCGCTGTTTGTCCATGGGAGAAAGAAGAAGAAATCACTGCCTTGTTAACTGAGGAGGTCAGTGGAAAGGAAGAAAGGGAGGAACCCCAAAAGCTTATCCTTCACCTAAACCCCATATTCGATCTGGGCCACGCCCAACCCCAAACAGCCCACCCGCCGCAGCCCCTCCACCGACCCGGGGTTGTATACCCCGCGTTGCACATACCGCCTTCCCCGCAGCACACCACACCTAAAGCACTCAATTAGCAAGGCCACCCCATCACCGCCTATGCCGAAACCTCAAAGAAGCCAGTACCACCGGCTCGATTAGCTTACTCACTCAAAGAAGATGGCACTCGCTTCATCGCATGGCACAAAGGATGGTCTCTCGGGTGTCGCTCGATTTACATCCAACTCTGCATTTCTAAAGCCCGCCGCTCTTACAAGAAATTTCTCGATATAGCTCTATAAAGAAATTTCGGCAGCTGTCCTCGCATCCATCGACGTATACACCACCACGAGAGTGAGGTGGTCGCACTCACTTCCCTAGCTTTCCAATCCCTACCCAAAGGAGACACAGTTATACTTTGGTTGGGGGGAAAAGTTAGAGTTGGGAGTAGCATCTATCACATTTTGTTTTGTTTTAGCTTTATTAACTCGCCTACTTATTTTGTATAGGATTGTTTCAGATGTGGGCACAGCTACAGAGGTAAAGGGTCTTTTGTCGTGTTTTCGCTTCCACCTTTAGTCAAAGAATTGAAGCAATCGTATGCCACTTTCTTTTATGCTAGAACATTTCTATGCACATTGCTTTTGGTCGATTGAAGTTCCAAGATATTCAACCTTTACATCCATCTTTAGTTAATCACACAGCACACTTGTGACACAGTTTAATGCCAGGATGAGAAGCTATATACCCTTTCCACTCTCTTGCAGTTTCCAGATTAGATTTGTCACCCACCCATAATAGGCTCAGGTTACCTAGTATGAAGACCAATGTAAAAAAGAAAAGAAGAATAAAAGTCGTGGACTTCGTTTCTGAAACCCGAACACCTGGCCCGAGGCAAGGCTTTTCATAGAAGCCTTGGGCCTGATGCCCTAAACCTTAATTGGTCGGGAGCCACTCACTCTAGCACCTGCTGCCAACAAAGATGCAGTGAGGCTTAGCCAGCCAGGTGCTTAATTCCTCAAGTCATTCGAAGTCCAGTATGAAGCCCGCAGAGTTCAAAGGGTCATGATCCTTTCGCTTCGATGCCCTAAACCTTAATCGGGCTCTGGAGTCATCTGGACCCAAGCACTGATCTCTTTGCAGTCGAAGCTTAGCATCGCACCCTACAAATGTAATCAACAAAGAAATAAAGATGCAGCTAGTCCTATTTAGGCTTCGGTCAACAAATTTTTACTATGGCGTAGACAGGCCTGGGGAGGGAATAGTTTTGCAATTTCTATCGGGCTCAAGTCAAGCAATTTTTAAGAATAATTAGATGTCAGGAAGTTCAGTCAATTTCCTTGGAACCGATGTTGCCCTAAAAACTTGTTCTTATATGGTTTTGGTTCTTCATGTCTGCCACATGGTGTAAATTGTTCATGCTAAAGGTAAAGCTTACCCATATTACGCTTTGAACCACATACACTTTTTTGTAAAAGCAATAAAGATGCATCCCATTATTTTTTAGCATCGCTTAAGGAATGCAGAACGCACTGGCTGGGTGATTAGTGCCCAAAAAGTGCGTATTTTTGAGCCCTATTCAATATAGGTTTTGAGTGTTTGCGCACTCAATCATACTTAATTAAGCCACTGATGTAAAAGGTGTCCTCTTAGTACCACTGATTCCATTCCGAGTTTATTTTCGTAATTTTCATGTAAAAGCAAGTTCAGCATGCCTCACCCAATTAGTTCAAGCTCATGTCAAGATATGTGTCACGCCGAGGATCTACAATGTTTTCACTGGTCCAAAAATGAAGAAATGTGAAGTGGATTCAAGAAAGTGATATGAAGAAACAGTGGAGGCCGGGTGATTTTCGCTTATGATTACAAAAATTTGCAATCATAGCGAAAATTTTTGGCAAGCCTTAGCTTAAAATTTCGTTTATGTGAAAATTTTCGTTAGGCTAGCGAAATTTCGTTTAGGCTAGCAAATTTCGCTTAGCTAGTTAAAATTATCGTAGCTAGCTTAAATTTTCCATTTTCGCTATCTCTCGTAGAATTGCTAGCGCTTAAATTTCGCTAGCATAATAAATTTGCCGCATAATCTAAATTCACTCAACCTGTGATTTTGGTATTTTGGTTCCAAACTACCACGTTTTGATTAATTACCATTTGTCTCCTATTTGTAATTTTATATTTTAGGTATTTTTGGTATTTCACATCTTGTATGACTATATAAGCCAATTCTATGGGCTTTTGTAACCCTAACTTTCAATCTTTCAAAGACACCTGCAGCCTTTGTTCTAGTTTTCTCCCTTCTCCCTCTCTTTCTCTCACTTTTCTGGGCTAATAAACACTCCTCCGAGGATGACAACTGTGAGGATGCTTCGTTGTATTCCATTCTCCTCCTTGGAATAGAGGGCCACCGTGAATGTTTGAAGGTAAAAATATCGTCCTCTGCTTTTAACGCACGTATTTATGGGTATTTATGTTCTATTTCACCTTAGGTTAAAATCTTCTAGCACACCCTCACCGACATGTATTTAGTGTTTTTTACTACAAGATGTTATCACTAGATCCCCGTTATCCAGCTTAGTTTGCTTCCTATTAGTTACCCAGTAGGTTTTCGTAGATATGATATCACTGCTTAGGAATATTTTCGCCGCTAAATGCTATGTTTCAGTGAAAATCATAGGTCTGGCTTTAAAGCTAAATGAAGATCCGGTTCCTGAAATTACTATATGTCATGCTCCCCAATGCGAGGAAAAAAAAGACCCGAGGACATGTTAGTCACTTTAAACCCAAACCAAAGGTCCGAAACTTCAAGGAGTTCTATTTTACATTTTGTTTTATTTATTTTAGCTCAGAACCAACCACCCAATCGTTACGAAACCTCTGTAAAATCCAGCCTGACCACCGCCGATTTCCCCATCAAATCATTCAGAGATAAGAAAACATCCCCGTAATTTAGACCACCATGCGATCGCAAAGAGCTTGACTACCAAGCAAAGAGGAGGAACTTAGGATACAAATTGATTCCCATCACCCTACCATGGCACGAATCATCGAGCCCGGCTGATTTCCGCATATACCCTCGCAGACTTCCCCTTAGCACGATTCAATGTTTTTTCCCGCGATACACTCGAGGATCGTGCAAGAAACCTCATTGCATGTGCTTCCTTATGATTAGTGAACCCGTGCATCTGCCTTATTTTCGCCGCTCTTCAAGTCGCCGTGCATAGCGCCTGCCTATTATATAGTCCCAAACTGTGGTCCATCCAACTCAAATAACCCGACCGGGCAACCTCCACGTCGCAGATCGACAGAGCTCGCTGTATTCAAGGTGTGTCGACCGGCCGAGGTCTTCCGTTGTTGTCGCAATTTTCACATGCCACTGAGTTTCCAAGCCCTAGGACATGTCCACCCGAACTCCGCATGAATTTTAATAAATCTCAGACCTCGGGAGACATAGATCATCCTTCCACTTTTACCTCGTAGGTGTCTTCTATTCGTCTACTACCAATGAGTCTTGCACTCTAGCCGGTCAACTTCCAAAGTGAATGAGCCGGTAGCCGAGGTTCTGCGACTCGCCCCGCTACTCCTACTTTGTTGTCGAGGCCTGAATCCGAATTTGAGTGCGCATTTATGTCAATTCCTTGAGAGGTCAAGATTAGACCGCTTCCATTCCTCAGGCGCGAAGGCTCCATCACAAAGAGTTTCCAAACGGGAGGTCATCTGTTGCTCGAGCTGCTCTGAGCATGTTCCGCCGTGGTGAACTCCATGATGAAGCCCTCCGCTAAGACCTGCCCTTTATCGCGGTTCAGCTCAGATTCGATGTCGAACTCACTCACTTCTATGACCCACTTCACCAACCTTCCCAGACTTCAGTTTGATGTAACACTTGCTTCAGACGCGTATTCCATCGGAACTCGTGCGAGCCTCGAAGTAAGGGCGAGTTTCCAGCCGCGGCTATCAAGGCTAAAATTAGTTTCTCCATCATCAGTATCTCTCCTCCGCTCCTCTCAAAGCTCCTACTGCACAAGAAACCGGCGCAGATTTCGCTTTTGTTTCTAACGAGGACAAAGACTGCCGAGAAGTCTCGATACGGCTAGTATAGGTGAGGAGCCCTTCAACAGACTTACTAGGAATGGGGAGCTTAAATATGTTTTCAAGGTCAAAATGCTCTCGCACTTCGTGATCCCATTGAGTGCCTTCTTCGTGACTCGAAGAAAGGTCGGCATTTATCACTGGCTCGGATATGAATCTACTTAAGGCAAATAATCCTTCCCATCAAAGCAATGAACTCCTTTATACTTAATGGCGAAGGCATGTCGAAAATAAATTTTTATCTTGTCTAGATTTGCTTCAATTTCTGGTTGACTATGAAACCCGTGAATTTTCCCACGATAAATTCGGGTGCACACTTTCACCGATTCGCTTCATGTCAGAAGCCAAGATCTCTGACAAGCTTTACGTAATGGCTGTGTGGAGCCCAAATGAGGTGAATTTTACCAAGATGTCATCTATGTACACCTCCATAGTTGTGCCTAACTCCAAGTTCGAAACATCCGATTCACCAACCTCGACATGTAGCTCCCAAGGCTGGTCATCCGAACTACATCACACGACAGCAACAAGTTCCCCAGGCCGTGATGAACAATGCCTTTTCTCGGGTCATCCGGTCCATACTGATCCTGTTGTAATGAGAAGGCATCCATAAACCGAGGAGTCTACGTCTGCAGATTCACATGAGGTCGATTCGCTGGTGAGGGAATCAGTCTTTCAGTGATCAGCCATTGATGTCGTTGGAAGCCGATGCAAAGTCGCCATTCGCTTCTTTTTGACGAAAGTACTGACATTGGCTAGCCATTGTATTTTACTCGACGTCCCGCCTTTAGGAGTTTGTTGACTCTTCGATGGCTTTTCTTCTCGCGCTAAGCCCTCTTTGCTTGATCAAGCGAAGGACTCCGGGCCGACATTCAACCTATGGGTGATTACCGTAGGATCAATTCCTCCCATGTCTGTCTGCTTCCATGCGAAGACGTCTCTGTTTTGTCTTAAAAAATGGATAAGGAGGTTTTTGAGATCTTCCGCTAGTTTAGAGCCGATATAGGCGAGATGTTCAGGGTCGTCATCCAATAATACCGCTCCAGCAGGGCTTAGTCGAAAGGAGTACCTGGTCACTTACGTGCAGCCTCCGTCCACGATTTGCTGTCAATCGCTTTTGTTTCATGGATGCCGAGTAGCATTCCCAGTCGCTGAGTCCCCAATCCATTCCTACCCCGTTTACTGTGAAGGAATTTGATCATCATGTGATATGCGCTGAAGGGACGGCTTTTATCGCATCGGTAGTGGTCCGCCTAACAACATGTTATGCTAAACTGGGCGTCTACGACTAGAATCTCACACATTTGCCGTCGTACGGGAATCTCCTCAATGTGAGTACCAATTGTATGTAGCCCAGAGGTAATACCTTTTCCCCGGAGAACCCCCAGAGAGGGGTATGCTGACGGTTCTAGTTTTTCCCTTCCGATGCCCATTTTATCAAAGGTCGACGCTAAGATGATATCCGCTTAAACTCCCGCTTGTCACCAAGACCATGAACTGTTTTGTTGGCCAATAACCGTTAACTACCAAAGGGGGTCACATGAGGGTGTCGGCATCCCCAGACCGAGTCGAGAACGGATGGATGTGTCGAGCCATGGTAGTTTAGACACCGCTGAATTTCCGCTTATCCGGCCGACCGATGCCAGATAGCCTTCCGAAGCCGAAATGATCTCCTCCTGCGAACCCTCGAGATTACCCGGATTTCACCTAGGGATTGTTGTTCCTTCGAAATGCCGCCCTCACGAGGCAGTGGTTTCCCCGAGCGAGCTCGTTCTAAGCTTGACTCACCGATTTTCAGTGGTTATAAAGCGCCCAGGTACCGCACTGATCAAGTACTCTATTTCTCTCGAGTCAGAGTGCAATCGTTTAGAAAGGCGCTCAGAGTCCCTGTGGCGGAACTCGCAATACTTAGTCAGTTTCATGTGGTCCGACCATTCGTCACACCGCGAACTCCGCTCGCTTTCGTATCGCGAGTAACCCGTGACACCGAGGTCATAAGGGTGTGAAACCCGAGGCCAGTAACGCCGCCGCCTTTCTGGATTAAGTGGCGGACCTAGACGACCGAGGTTCCACGCCGTGAGATCGTTTCATTTTTCTTTCGAGATCCTTCCGTCACTCTTTGTCTCTCGGGGCTTCGCCCTCGCCGTTTGGTCTCGCCCGCCTTTCTTTTCAGAGCGAAGAGCTCTTTCGATGTGAGGGCCTCTTCACCGTTAAAATATTTCCGTCATGAGCACCTCCGCCATGCTTTCACCAGATTTCGAGATGGAAACATTAAGTCTTTCGACTTAATCCCTAAGCCAAAGAATGAACCAGACTTAAATTTCGTCAGAGTATATCTACCTTTGTGAGACTCGACATCAATCATTGGACATAAGACCCTTCGTGCTTTCATGAGCCCCGGGTCGATGGTCACATGATAACTTGGCTTTCTATACGTCGTGGCCCCAATGAAGTGAGAGACGAATGCAATGGATAACTCCCTGAATGAGGAGATTGATGACAGTGGAAGTCTATTGAACCACACCAAGGCTGGGCCTTTTAGGGTGATAGCGAAAGCTCTGCATCGCACCGGATCTTGATACCCATGCAGCTCCATTTGGTTTTTGTAAGTAAGGCTGAGATGGATCACTGGATCTTTAGTACTGTCGAACGCTCCACCATTCGAACTGGGTCAAGGGGAAGTGGGAGTAAATTCCTACTGTGTAGGGTGACTCAGCTCTTGTTGCATCAAGGTGTCCATGTCATGAGCACGTCCTTTCACCACCTCCTCTCACACTCCGCCAGCTCTCGCCGAGGCTCAACCCCATTCCCATGATCACTCCCCCGTCTCTTACTAAGGATAGCGCACCCTCCGTCCCGACGTGCTCTCCAAGTGTTGCTTCACAGCCTCTCTCCGTGGCCAGATTTGGTCCGTGCCCCTGTCACCGGATTCCCGCTTCGCTTCTACTTCGAGTACCGAGTATCAGGTTGGGCCCTTTCAACTGGGAATATCATGGCCTTCCCTGAAGCTTTGCTGCGCTCGTGGTCGCTTCTGATTCGTCTCGTGAGTTGTCTTAACTCTCTCTTCTCGCTGGGGATGCTGATCGGGTGGAGGCGCGAGTGCCTCCACTCGCCCTTGTTAAACGCATTGCTTTCTAACACGCCGAGGCCTACCGTCTGCGCCGCTCCGTGGCCGATTCGCATCTCGGGAGGATTAGCGCTCCTACCAGGTTCCGGAAGTCGATAACATCGTGAATCGAAATCGCTTATATTTATAGGAAACCTGCTGCTCCTGGGCCGTGACGGCGCCACCGATGATGCCTTTTCAACTCAAATCACTGGAGCGCAGTAGCGCCGTTAAGCCGACTGCCATCGCGGCCGGGCAACAGACGCTGATTCGTCGGTCAAGTAGATCGCCGCAGCGGCCGGCTCGGCGACGGTTTGAAGATATCAATTCTCTACAAAAACAAGAAAGAAGGGGTTTCCGCGAGGCTTCGCCATGGCCGCTTCCTCCGATGCCTGGGCGCTTCTGAGAAAAGAGAGACCGCTGTACTTACTTAGTATCGCGAATGCTTGCTTACAGACTTTCACCGATGGGGTGACCTTGTATTTATGTGAGATGTTCAACCGCTTGATGGTGATTCGGATTTGTTCCCATTGGGGATGATATTTCTTATTATTATCGATATCTGATTTGGTAAATGGATATAGGAAAGAAAGAATTTATTCGGGATAATCTTCCTTCCATTGGGAACCGATTTTATACCGATATATTATCACTTTCTTTCTTTCCTTATCGGGTGAGGTTTGGTCAGATTTAAATAAATATATTATTAGTGATTATCTCTATTTTCAGACTTCAGGAAACTTCCCATAATAGGTCTGGCCAACTCGATCACCTCATTCCCAGTCAGGCACCAGAGGCCTGAATGTCAAAGTGTAAAGGCCTAAATGCTCCAACGGGCATGTCTCTCCTTCGGTTTAAATTTCTGACGGGCCTCAAGTATTTCATTGGCTGCCTTCTTCAGCCCGGGCAGTGTGTTTGATAGAGCCTGATTTTTCGACGAGCTCTGCCTTACCCGCGCACAGTCATGCCACCCCGAGGAGTCGACGCCTCGTGCCACGTCGCCACTCGACCACAAAGGCCCTGAGCCCAATACCACCTCGACGAGTCTCGTCTAATTCCGCACAGTCACACACTACTCCAGAGTCATCAAATTAGCCATCGCCACTCACCATTAACGCCCTCTGAGCCCAAGAATTTACCTCGACCAGCCTGTCACTGGCCAGGTCGCCACCCGAGGAGTCGGATCACCGTGCTGGCATCGCCACTCAAATGGCCGCCCCGGAGCCCAAAGAAATTAATTTCGACGAGTCTGCCTAATTACGGTGTCATTAGCCACCAGGAGTTCGACAAATTTCGTTACATCGCCATCTCCTACTACACGCCGGCTTCTCCGGGCAAGAAATTCCTCACCTTGACAGTCTGGCCTACTTCAGCAGTCACTACCTCGAGGAGTCGAATCACCAGTTATGATCGCCACCTCACACGGGCCTAAGCCCAGCGAATCTACTTCTGACGACTGCCTACTCCTCGCACAGTCACGCCACCGAGGAGTCCGATCAGCTAGCCATCACATTTCGCCACGGGCCCGAGTTCCATGATATCACCTTTGACGTCTGCCTAACAGACAGTCACGCTACCCGAGGAGTCGATTCACTTCAAAGCATCGCCACCTCCTACAATACCGAGCCCAATAGCTCACTTTGACGAAGTTCGTCACTGAAGACAAACACGCACTTCAGAGAGCCTGTGATCACCAAAGTTACATCGCCACTCCTACTATCAAATACTGTGAACCCAAGAACACTGACAGTTGGGCCACCAGACAGTCACACTACCCTGGAGGAAATATCAACCCCAACACCAATTTGAGCCCAAAGAACTCGGCATTGACTAGCTCAACCATCTCACATAGCCATGCAAATCTCAGAGTCATTTCAACTGCTAAATCACCATGGAGTCAAAGACAGCTCGACTCACTTGTACCAACCATTCTACACGCCAATGAATTCCAGAGCACTCTAACCGTGAAAATCACCTGACGAGTCAAGAAATTGTATCGATGAGCCCAACCTATTCTGATACAGGCCATGCAATTGGGAGTCATTTCAACTCAAGAGGACCACCACCTGAGTCTAACAACTCGTGATTGACGAAATTGTCCACTTACATAGGCCATGCACTAGAGTCATTTCAATCCTAAAGTGAATTCACTTTACCTGAGCCAAGAACAGACTGACGAGCTCACTTCTCACCTAAGGCCATAACCCAAAGGTCGCCTTCAAACAGTTACTTAGGCCCGAGCTCAAAAGCCCTGCCGACTCAGTCAGCAACAATATCTCAACTCGTGCGCCTAATTCAAAATTACAGACAAGAAGTCAATTCAAATTAAGAAGAACGTCAAGAAGAGCACAAGTAGAGGCGAAAGAAAATGAGGTGTAAAACGTAGTATTCATTAAGACAAGGCTATGAGATGCTCAGCTCCAGTTCAACAAACAACAAAAAAAAGAAAAGAAAGAAAGCATGGTGCCATACACTGGCAGCGTAGACGCATAGGAGATCAAAATTTAAGGAGAATGCACGTGGAAGGAGCGGGTCTCAACAAGTTCGCCCACAGTAAATAGCAGAGAGCGACCTCATCCTCCTCATACTGAAGGTCAAAGTTAAAGTCCAAATGAATGCAGAATAACCTTCTTCAAAGGCAAGCCAAACTTAAACCCACGATTAGAAGCTCCTGGGCCTCGCCTAATAATCACTTCACAGCCACTAAAGTTATTCTCATGATGGAGATCCCACGCAGCCCTAACACTCCTCATTCAAAGGCCGACTGAAGCCGATCGCTTAGTTAGCCTCAAGGCGAGCTTCGCCTAACAGCTCACACTTTATCGAAGATCGTTCTTGATCGCACGCACTCTTCCTAGACTCGGCTCATCAGACTTGAGAAGTCACCCTTAACCATCCGGTTCATACTGGCTACGCCAAATTGGTCCCTACCATCAAGTCGCCTGCATAGCCTTCAAGTCATCTCGAACCTCCCGAAGCTCGCCTTCGGCCGCTCCAAGCTGTTTTTGGCCCGTCTTCTACCTCACCGTTAACGCCAACGTGGTATGCTTTAAGATCGCATTCGAAGCCAACAGCCTTCCTCGGCCATGCTGCACCCGATCTTCAGTCATACACCGTCGATGTGAGGGAAGCCACCCGCCTTTATAAGCCCGCTTTAGCACGACCTTCGTTTATTTTAGCCTTTCCGGCCAACCCTTCAAATGAGTACTCTTACCCGCACATCCAAAGATGTAACTCAACATCCAACGAAGTCTCAAACCATCCTGCAAATGGTCAAATATGACAAGGCTGAACTCACTGAGGCGACCCCCGGAGAGATAGGCAAGTTCCTCATCAACTGCAATGAACCGAATTTAAAGATCGATCCTTAAGAATGGACAGACTGGGTCACGTGAGTTCCAGATTTGGAAGTAAAGAACCCGTCTCCGCCTAATTGGGGTTCCTCGATCTTTCCTCCTCGCCTTCCACCCTTCTCGAGACGCACGAATCCTTCTTCTCTGGCGTCTCATACTGCATTTCATGGATCGCTTAATCACGCTTCAACTGGCCCCACCAGGGATCTCTCTCGCTTCTTCGCAAAGATACCTGTGACGGGACCGCGAACTCAAAACTATAGAGTCAGAATCTGTCCTGTTTATGGATATGAGAAGACAAAGGAAGATGAAGATGCCTCCAACTCTAACTTTGACCAAAGCCTACCATCTTTTCTCAATGTAGTCCGAGGTTTTTCAAGCTTCCACCCTGGGGCTTCCGAGACACCATCTCCAATCACAATGCCTCCATGTCGAAGAGGTTCACCGAGAACTTTCATGGTGTGGGAAGAGTGGCGTCCGAGTGTTAAAGATCGAGTGGTAATTCTAACCCATGGACCGAACATCCGATCGATCAGCCCCGAGATAAGATCAGATGACATCAAACAATCGCCAACGCCATGGCGTTATCTTCGCCGCTAAGATCAATTAGCACCTCGAGAAGATGGGCACAGATGGTAGACCAGAGATACCCAAAGTAATTGCATACAAGGCAACCAAAACAGAACCAACACTACGAAGATTTTCTGGGTATCTGCCACCCAACACCCAGTGGCCGCCCTGTCGAGGGTCATACTCCCAATTACGCCGCTAACGAAGAAGAAGGCCTTCCACAATTTGGAGGAGGGGAAGACTCAAACACTGCAGGAGCCGCCGGAACGCCTAGAAAATGAAAGAAAGCCCTGATGTCTCCGGCCAAAAGGCAGCAGTGGCCAGCTGGGACACCAGCCCTCGTCTCCAAAGAAACCAAGAATTAACCAAAATACCTCAAACTATTAGGGCACGAGTTGGAGCAGACACACATTGAAAATGTCGCAAACCCCTACAAGGGACGCAGGGAAGCGAAGACCGTTATCGGGGCGCCACTCAAACACACCATCTCAGTAATGCAGACCAGCATGGTGGTCAAAACGTCAGGGGACCACACCTAACACCAAAGGAGGCCAGAACGCTGGTAAAGATGGCCCCACATAAAAGGACCCAGACTGCCAGTCCCACGCTAAAAGATGCCGAATCTACGATCTTGTATATTCGACCTAGGGTATTTAATCAAAGTTCACTTTCCCTTCATTCGTCTACAAGAGAGGTACCCTGGGGCATTGTCTAATCCGCCAAACCATTGAGATACTGATTTGCCAACTTTCACACTCGACGCCTAAAGCAGACTAAAGAAAAACAAAGACTAGTGGACCTGTAAACACTACAAAAGACTATCCCAAGAAGACACCTTGGGAAAAAGACTCGCACAAAAATGCATATACTACAGAGATAGTCGAATCAACAAAGGTAAAGAGAAGGTCCCAGCAAAGGCACACAAGACAAGAGGGGATAACCATGAAAGAAACAAAGAAACTGAAAAGGAGGGGAGAACTAGAGCTTTAAACCGAAGAGTCACCATTATTACAAGACAAACACTCCGTGACCAAGCCCCACTAATCCAAATTCCTAACAAACACGTGGAACTGCATCCGGCTGGGAAGACACGTTACACCCTCAACATTTGACTGTGACACAAGGGCCTGGGCAACCTAATGTTTCAAAATAAGGCTCATAGCCCACCGCCAGCCCAAGAAAGAGGCCACCCAACGAAACACCGAATCCCATCCGCTAAACCCCAAAGCCGAGAGATAGGGGATGCCCATTCGAGCATTTAGCCTTCTCCGCACCAACATCAAGCCTCCGGTGCCGGTCTAGAATAAGCAGCCCAACTTAATCAAGCCCAAAGACCGATTACTAAAGCTTCTTATAAAATGCAAATAGAATAATCTCTAATAATATATTATTCCAATAAATCCAACCAAATCCTACCACAAGGAAAGAAAGACAATAGATCGCAGATCAACTCCGATCCCCCACAAGAAGGAAGATTATCCCAAATAAACTCCGTTCTTTCTATATCTATTACCAATCCGAGACGATAATAACAAGAAATATCCCATCCAATGCGAATTGTAACTTAATCACTCATCCAACCTACAACATCTACTATAACAAGTAACTGGTCACCCTCTACTCTACAAAGGTACGTAAAAAGCATTCGCGGTCACTAAGTGCGCCCATGGGCTTCTTTTCTTCTCAGAAGAAACTGACTTAGGTGACGGAGCTGGCCACACGCAAGCCCTCGTCGACCCCTTCTTTCTTGTTTTACAGAGGAAATGACATCTTCAACCCACAAGAACCAAGATCGCAGAATGGGATCCCCACAGCCTCGCGATCCAACGCCCTATTGCTCAGCCCACCAAGAAGAACGACGCCTACACACTCCCCCCGCTCCATCAGTGCGCATCATCAATGGTCAATATATTATAGAACTTTAATCATATATTTTAGTCATAAAATTATCAAATATATAAGTTTTGAGATGATTTATTATACTATCAACTTGAATACTGTATATCTTATAAAGTTTTTAAGAAATTTAATTCTATTTTTTTATAAAATATATTATTAGTTTCAATCAATAAAATTATTATATTTTCAAAAGAATAATAATAATAATAATAATAATAACCGACTTCAAACTTATATTGGCCATCCTTTTAAGGTGACGTGTAAGACCAATCCAAATTTGACTACCCAATTTATTATAATCATTACTTCAGTTTTAAGATAATTTAATCATTTAAAAAAAATAACACTTAATATAAGGGTAAATTTGTCAGAAGATAGTAAAAAAAATTTCTTATTGACAGGAAAAGAGGGGAATCCTTTACTATAATAGAGCAGACCAATTTAAGCACTAAAATCCCAAGCATTTGATTTTTTTTTTCCTAAAAAGTAATATCATCCATTGTGCTACTAAGAAAATGAATAAACAAAAGAGACAAAATTGCAAGGCACAAATAAATGCTCTTCTTATTATTATTTAAAAATAATAATTTTATCGATTTAAACTAATAATATATCGATAAAAATATATAAAATTCATAAAAGATAAAACAATATACCACATGTTGATAGCATTATGAATGGACTCAAAATCTATATATTTGATAATTAAAATTATATATTTCATATTATTATTATAATTAAAATACCTATGATTTGATTATTTTTTTAATTATTTTATTATTTTTCGGAAATTTGTTATGTTAGTGTTTGGTGATGAATCCCATCTACCCCAATTATGATAGTTAGGTCAGCATTAACATCAAGAGTTAAATTTATCATCTAATTAAATATAAATTCTGTTTCATCGTCAGTTAATCTTTAGTTGTCATATGTACATGCAATGATGGACCAAATCCACCCTTCCAACTTCTAGAAATGCAAAGTAGATATTATATGTAGGCCTCCAGCTGTCTTTCTCAGCGTTCCTTTTTTTTTCATTCCTAGGCAATTGTCATTTTCTGTTGATTAATGGAAGTCTATCCACCTCTAATTAACAGGAAAAGATGGGAATCCTTTAATATGATAGGTGGACCAAGATGTGAGTATTCAGGTAAAAAAATTTTCAAAAAATTTGTTTTCAATGGGAATTCATCCCTTATCTTTAAGGTTAAAAATAAATTACTTAACTATTATACTATATTATTCGTATTGAAAATATTTTGCCCCCCTATCATATTTTCCAGATCGGCTATGACTCATAGAGCAGCCCAATTTAAGCACTTCACCGCAGTAGGAAAAGGGAGACCGACAAAGAATCAAGAAAATCCCAAGCATTTGATTTTTATTTTTTTCTTCCAAAAAGTAATATCGTCCATTGTGCTACTTAAGAAAATGAATAAACAAAAGAGACAAAATGGCAAGGCACAAATATAGGCCATCTACTTTTACCCTTATTATGAAAAAATGCTCTTGTTTTCTTTCCTTTTTTCTTTTTTTTAAGAAGAAAATAATTTTATTGATTTAAATTAATAATACTTTAATAAAAACATATAATCAAAATGGTTAAAAACTATATTATGAATCGATTTAAAGTCTATATATTTGATAATTTAGTCTATATATTTTATATTACTATTATGACTATAATACTCCACATTATAATTATATAACATATCAGATGACCATTTATTCCGATTAAGCATTTAATCAAATATATTTTACTATCCGAATCGTCTATATACAAATAAAAACTACATTACGATAATAAGCTCGAGAACAAATAAATATCAGATAAAAAGACGAAGACAACTATAAGTCATACCAAAATGACAACACCCACATAATGACATTAAAACGATGATAACTACACCAGCACCAAGAAGATTAAAACAAAAAAAATAAAAATAAATACCTAAATGTTATAAAATAACCATTTTATTCACAAAAAATATATTTTCTTTTTAAAGAAATAATATAAATATATGAAAAAAAAAAAGTGCATTGTATCCAAAATGAGTTATTTTTCAACAAAACTCATGATATTTTTTAAAAGATAATGTAAATATATGAAAAAAAAAATAAAAAGGCATTGTGTGATTTTTCAACTAATAAGAAATGAATTTATACATTTTGTGAATATTTGAGACTTTTTTTTTTAACAAATATCTATATCTATACCATAAAAATAGTAAAACGACGAATAAAATAACAGCTCATATCCCCATGAAGCGATACCTGCCCATGACTCTGTGCAGTGAGTAGTGACTACTTCTAATACCAATCATGATTGCCAGTTGTCATAGATTCTGACAACGGAAAATAAGAAACGCTACGAATTACAGGAAAAAAAGCGTGTTTACACTCGGTTTTTTTTTTTTTTTTTTTAAAACAAAAAGGTTTATGTATATTTAAATAGTTATAATTATTCTTTAAAATGACCCCATGTTAAGTTATCAATATTATTAATTTGACATTAAGCAAACTTCATATATGTTCTTTCTTCTTTAAATTTATTATTATTATTATATTCTAAAAGTTATTGAAGAAATTAAAATTTATTTTTGCTATTGGAATGGAGGTGCAAGTTGGAAATGTTTAATTCAAGTAGGTTGAGCTTAAAGAAATTAAAATAATAATAATAATAATATTAATATTAATACATGCTAGCGATCCCTACCTTTCTCTCATCTTGTTATTTATAATCCCTTTTTTTAAACAATTGGTTGGGTGATTTTGCTGTCATTCTTAACATGAAATCACTCCACTACATCTCTTTCTATCATTTTATTTTTTCAATAAAAAGACATTTCCACAAAATTTGAATTTTTAATTTTTTTTTTCGTATTTTTATCAGTTGCTCGCGATCCAAGGATTAGATGCTTTAAGATACATATATTTGCCATCTCATACAAAGATTTTCAGACGCTGAGCGATTCGGGCCGTGAGTTACATCAAATCGCTCATATCACATTACAATATATTATTAAACTCAACATGATTTTAGCTTATAAATTATCAAATATATGTTTTTAAACTGATTTATTACATTATTAATCTCGACGCTATATCATTTTACAGAAATTTTTGAAGACTTATTTTATTTATTTATAAAATATATTACTAATTTAAATCCTAATAAATTATTTTATATTTTCTTAAAATAATAATAATATAGTTGACTTCAAACTTACATACTGGCTTAAATCAAAAGTCATACATTCTTTTAAAGAGGTGACATGTAAGACCAATCCAAATTTGACCCATAATCATTACTTCAGTTTTAAGATAATTTAATCATTTTAAAAAAAAAATAACACTTAATATAAGGGTAAATTTGTCAGAAGATAGTAAAAAAAAATTCTTATTGACAAGGAAAAGAGGGGAATCCTTTAGTATGATAGAGCAGACCAATTTAAGCGCTTCATCTGTTCAACGCAGTAGGAAAAGGATGACCGACAAAGAATCAAGAAAATCCCAAGCATTTGATTTATTTATTTATTTTTTCCAAAAAGTAATATCATCCATTGTGCTACTTAAGAAAACGAATAAGCAAAATAGACAAAATGGCAAGGCACAACATAGGCTTTACTTTTACCTCAGAAATAGTTCGTATTTTTATTTTTTATTTTGTAGTTAAATGATTTTATTAATTCAAACTAACAATATATCGATAAAAATATATAATTAAACTATCTAAAAATCATAAAGGATTAAACAATATACTATATATTATAATAAGTATGAATTCCACTCTAAAGCTTTATATATTCGATAATCGAGACACATTTTATATTACTACATGATTATAATATCTACGATTGATTATAATTTAATTATACAAAGATATCGACGATCATTAATACGATTATTTTCACCGATCAATATATTTCGCTTCATCCGAATCACTCATACACAATAAACAAATACACCACGACGCTGACAAACAAATATCAGATTAAAAACCACGATAATCACACGATACACCTAAAACGACGATAACCATAAAAACAAGAGTAAGACGCATAATAACTACAATCTACATCGCTAATTTCAATTAAAACATAAAATAATACATGAAACCTGTGATCTTAAATAACCATTTTATCGGAAATAAAATATATTTTTTAAAATAATATAAATATATGAAGAAAAAGTGGGTTATGTACAAAATAATGAGTTATTTTTCAATAAAACACATGATTTTTTTAAAAGATAATGTAAATATATATATATATATATATATATATATATATATATATATATATATATATATATATATATATATATATATATATATATATATATATATATATATATATAAAAGGCATTGCGTCCAAAATAGGTTATTTTTCAACCAAACACATAAGAAATGTTAAATTTATAAATTTTGCGAATATTTGAGATTTTTTTAACAAATATCTATATCTCTACCACAAAATGGTAAAACGACAAATAAAATAACAGCTCATATCTCCTTGAAGCGAGACCTGCCAATGACTCCATGCCATTAGTAGTGACTACTACTAATACCAATAATGATCACCAGTTGTCATATGGATTCTGACACGCTTCGGCGTATGTCACACTCCCTTTCCAAAGGAAAATAAGAAATCGTTATAAATTATAGGAAAAAAAGCAAATTTACACTCTTTTTCTTTTTTTTAAAGGTCTATGTATATTTTAAAATGACCCTATGTTGTTAAGTCATCAATATAATTAATTTGACATTAAGAAAACTTCATATAAGTTTTCTTCTTAAATTTATTATTATTATTATATTCTATGTTAGTAAAGAAAATTTGAAAATTTAAAATGATTGATTTAATATTTAGTTCAATTTTTAAAATACAATGAGGTTGCTCGATGCAATGACATCAACTGGATGTGGATGATAATGGTAAAGTGGCAACTGACGTGAAGTAATGATGTTTAAGAAAGAAGGTGGAGGTTACAGTGGATTAGTAGATGAAGAAGGTGTGTAAGCCTTAGGTGCAAATGAGATACATGATGAAGATGGTTATAGTATCGCCTCATGTAGATGTATAGATCGTTGTGATAGTCGATCAATTTGTCCATCATCTCTCTCGACTTCAAATATGCTACATTCTAACTGAAGTGGATGATATAGGTGGTCTTATGGATGGTCTATATGATATAAATGACTCGTCGATACTCCTCTTTAATAATGCATAAAATACTCATACCAATCCGATGAATGTCGCATAATAAAGCCGAAGTATTATTATTTTACATATTATTATTTTAACTTTTCATTATTTATATTATTTACATAATAATGTTATTATTTAAAAGTTATACTAAGTTTTTCAAAAGAATTTTAGTGTTAAAATGATGATCAATAACCATGTCTTTAACTTTAAATTTAAAACCATAGTTGGTCACTACTGTTTTAACTTTAAATTTAAAACTATAGTCTTCAATTACGATTTTAACTTCAAACTTAAAACCGTAGTTACCAACCATAATTTTAACTTTAATCTTAAAAATATAGTTGGTGACTACGGTTTTAACTATTTAAAAAAATTTAAAATTATAGTCACCAACCAAGTGACAAACCCAAGATTTGATTTTAGTGGGGGCAAGATTAAATAAGCTAAAATTTGTAAAATTTACAAAGTTGCATTTCAATTAAATGGTTTAATACTTAGTTATTTCAATGGCGACAAATTATAACATTTCAGACCCTCAAGATATAATGAGGAAAATTAAAAAAAAAAAAAAAGTTTGGAAAAGTTAGGCTCAATTCATAAATACCAACTACTGCTACTTATTACGAATCCCACATGATATGAACGTACTAATAACATTTTGAAACATATATTAATTTGGTATTTAAAAAAAAAAAAAACCAGAACATCATTATGGGACATAGCTCCTAAGACACTCCCCTTCTTATTATACATTCAAAGCCCACCTGTTTTCCCTTTCACCTCTTGTTATTTTCATTGTTACTCATGCAGGACCAATGACTCTCTCTCTCTCTCTCTCTCTCTCTCTCTTCTATATATATGAGATATATATATATATATATATATATATATATATATATATATATATATATATATATATATATCACATCAACGGTTCCACCGAGAAGAGTAAGGTAGGTCTAAACTTCGATAAGAAAAAGTGCAAAAACAATAGTGAGAAAAGCAACGATAGTCCATGGAGTGGTTAAATGTCTGCGAAGTGCTTGAGCTTATCCAAGTATTTCACCCTTTTATCACAAAGTTCTTAAACATGATCTCACTTCTTGACAAATAGCAGGATTTACCAAGTCATTGGCAATCTCATTGAAAATCTGGGCCACCTTTTCATCGTTGTCGTCAATACAGTTGTAGAGAATCTTCTTAGATATCAATTCCTTCACATCTTAATGCAAGGACGGGACCATGATGGATGATCTAAAGGTTTAGGTAAGTGATGGGTTTGTGGTAGTTTAGGGGTATAGGATGTAACTTTGAAGGGTAAGAGACAAGTTTGGTTCCAAAGGTTATAGAGCTTATTTGGGGTTTATATATGATGCAATTAAGGTTTAGAATTAAATATTTTAGGTTTGAGTTTGGTTTGATGCAAAACAATCTTATTTTAAGCTAGTTTTGGGTTTTCAGGTTTTCTAGGGCAAGTTTAGAGCTATGCACGACCCCGGGGTTTCTAAGGTTGCACAGACATATATTTCTAAAGTTAAAACAAGTATTCGAGAGGTCTTTGAAGCATGGAACCGAATTTGGAAAGTTTTTGTGGTTGTAGTCGAGAATCGATTTGGAAAGGTAAAAGATGATGGAATGAGTCGAGGTCAGAGGGATGATTGGGGATATCTTACTGTCACCCAAGGAATCCACCTAGAGATAACAATGCACGAACTCGCCACTTAGCGAATCCGAATTCATGAACAAGAGAATGTTAGATATACTTCGTAACCTGGGCAAGGAATCCACCAATGATGCTAAGAAATTAACTCATCACTCAAAAAAGTGAATTCATCTAAGAGATAAGAGAACAAAAGAGAATTTGTAAAAAGAGAAATTTGAAAATATTATTAAACTTGAATTGATAATGAAAAGAGTACATTAGGGGGTTATTATAGGCCCCATACTTTCTAAATCGGATAAAGCAACTCTTACTTTGACTAGGAAAATAAAACTTTCTAAATTAAATAAAGCAACTCCTAAATTAGAAACATGACTCCACTAAAGCAAACTAGAATTTAGAAAGAACATAAAAACCAATAATTGACTTATTCAAACTCTTTTTCAAGCCTCGATCACGTCCTAACCTTCATGTCCTAAATGAATCCAAAGAGCCATTTTTTGATGATCCCAAAGCTTTGCAACCTTCTAAATCCGAATCTTCATAATGAAGGGTGAATCTCTAATAGTTTCATTGACAAAGCTCCTAAGATCAATCCCCAGAAAAGACTTATGCTCAAGTGTTCACCACAGTGCCTCCAATCATTAACATCAAATTTAGAGATATCATAGTCATCAATTCCAACTCAGTAAGTATTCTCTCCACTTTTCTCAATGATCTTGAAAGGACAATCTACCATTGACTTGAGACTGCCAAATTTCAAGGCCATAAATCTATCATTGTTAAGATGAACCCAGACCAAGTCCCTACTTCAAACTCAAGTAGCTTTTCATGCTTAATTACTTGTTCCACATACTTCGCATATTTCTTCTCACTCTTCAAGCCTTCAGGTAACTTCTTGATTCCTTTGATTCTAACCTTAGGATCTTTAATCATCTCGAGTCCAACTACCTTTTAACTCGCATGGAAGTCGATAAAGCATGCTTTCACCTCAAGGTCACTGTTTCTCAGAATTCTGGCTTTGACTTCTCGAGGGGGATTTCTTCACTTTTGGTTTCTTCAACAACATCCAAAGTCATCACATATGAACCAACTTTGATTTCCTTCTCTAACTTAGATTTTGAAAACAATGAACTCTTCTCCTCCTCTTCTTCTTGCACATGGTTAGATTCAACTATTTCTTTAACATCTCCTTTCTCATCTTCATCTTCCTCAACTAGGGCAACCACTTCCTCATGTTTAGATTCCACTACCTTCTTGATATTCTTCCTATCACCCTCCTTAACTAGGTCAACCACTTTTCGATAAGGACATTCAGAAGTAATACGCTCCAATCCTTGGCACTTAAAACACATCTTTGACTTAGAAGTCAATTCTTATTGCACTTCAACCTTTACTTGGGGAGTGGGGATAGTTTTAGTACCACAAGGATTCCAAGAAGTAGAATCCTCAACAAACCCTCCTTTAGCCACATTCTTAGTTGTAGAATTTCAATACTTTTTTTGAGCTCCAACCTTCAGAGCAAGTTTCATCACATCTTAAACACTACGATATAGTTGCAAAAAAATAACTTTAGAGATATCAAATCTCAAACCAGCAATTTAGCTGGCTATGTATATTTCCTCAACCTCTTGCAAGTCTCCCTTGATAATCAAGTTTACAAAGTTAGTCAATACCCACACTCAAATTCACATTAAAATTTAATTTTGATGTAGATCTGGTTGACAATCATGAAATGTACTTCCATTTTAGCTCTTTCTTCATCTTTTCCCAAGTTTCATTGTTCTCTTTACCATCTCTTTCACATTGTATCTTCAAGTTTTTCCACAAAATGGAAGCATTCTTACACATCTTGATAGGCGCCAACTTCACTTTTCGTGACTTATAAATAGTAATACTCAAAGACATACTAACCATATTAGTTAATCCAAGAATCTATTAGTAATCAATTTTTTCATCAAATTTTGGAATGTCAAGTTTTGATTGAATCTGCTTCCTCATCAGCTACTCATGCCTCTCATAGTAATCATCATTCCGATAAGAGTCATCATACTCATGGGTAATCATAAGATCCATACATACCTTTAAATTTCCTTATGCTCAAAGAATTCTTGAAGTTTACTAGGCTACAAAGTCACTTCATCAAAATCATCTTTTTCCTCCTTGATCTAGTATTTGCCTATACCTTCCATCAAGTTCTCCTTAGACATTGGATCCTCATAAAGTCTCAAACATTGTTGTAGATGCAAAGCAAGAATCTTAAGATCAATAATACGTCATTAAGCTCAGGGAACAACTCAAACCATGATTATAACGCTTGTCTTTAGCACCAGAAAGTCTTTTAGCTTGTGTTCAACCATCAAACCATAAGCTCGATACCAATTACGCAAGGACATATCGTGATGGATGCATCTAAAGGTTTAGGTAAGCTTCAAGATGGGCTCAGGGTAGTCAGATAGATGTAACTTTAGCGGTATGAACATGTCTAATCTAAAGGTCATGTATTTATTTCAGGGGTTTATATATGATGGAATTAAGGTTTAGAATGAAGGATTATAGGTTTGGAAATATTCGAGTTTGGTTTGTGATGCAAAACATTTTATTTTGAGCTACTTTGGTTTTTAGGTTTCTAGGGTGTTTAGGGCTATGCACAAATTCTCACAGGTTTATCTAATGTTGTGGATGATGGTAAACAAGTATTTGGAAAGGTTTTTGAAGTATGAAACTGGATTAGGAAAGTTTTGGGATGTAGTTAGAGAATTGACGGAAAGTTAAAAGAAGATGATGAGAGCTGAGGTCAGAATGATAGATACACTCATTACCCAAGGAATCCACCTAGGGATAAAAAGTCACGAACTCGCCACTCAAAGGAATCTACCCAAGAGATAAGAGAACAAGAGATATATTTCAGAACCTGCTGAATCCACTAGGGATAAGAAGCAAACAAACTCGCCACTAAGGAATCCACCTAAGAGATAAGAGAATAATAAAGAACTCTTAAAAAGAGAAATCTGAAAAATATTATTAAACTTAAATTGATAATGAAAATGGTACATTAGGGAGATATTTATAGGCCCCATACTTTCTAATTTGAATAAGGAAACTCCTACTTTGACTAGGAAAACAAAACTTTCTAAATTGAATAAAGCAACTCCTAAATTAGAAACATGACTCCAAATCAAACTAGAATTTAGAAAAATATATAGAAAACTAATAATTGACTTATTCAAATCCTTCTTCAAGCCTTGATCAATGTCTCCTTAACTTCTTTCAAGTCCTAATTGAAGTCTAAAGATGCCATTTTGATGATCTTAAAGCTTTGCAGCCTTCTAAATTTAAATCTTCCATAATGAAGTACGAATTCCCAATGTTTGTTGAAGAAACTCCCGCATAACATCTTCTGGATGATCAATGAGTTCATAGATGAAGCATGTTACAGATTAATATAGAAATTATTTTCTATTAGGTATTTTTGAATTTGAGTAGTTTAAGTTGAGTTAGTCAATAAAGACTTGGTCTTTCAACTTGAGTTGTATTTGATGTTTTATAGGAGTCACATTAAAGGAGTTGTGTGCTGAAATCTCCAATGGTTTGTTGTGTTCTCTAGTTATTTAAAGGTTGGTTATGTAGAGAATAAAGATATTCCTTTTGACTCACTTCATTTGCCTTCTTAGTGTTTGATTAAATTCCTCATTGAACTCCTCATTATCAGAGCATCATGTTTCAATGAGTATCGTATATACTCATTTTATTTCCATGTTTTTCTTAGTTTTTAGTAGTTTTATGATATAAATTAGTGTTCTAATGCCTCATTTTTGTGATTAAGTTAACTTTGGAGAAAAATGACCAAAATGATCTAAAATGGAACCAAAGAAGACTAAAAATCCACCACACATAACAAGCATCTGATATTTTGATTTTTTTGTGTTAATGGCGGCATCAAATGGCTATGATCTTCCTAGAAATGTGTTTTAGAGTTTAAAATCTTTCCAACAAGTCCAAGAACACCCATTTTGGAGTCCGAACAAGAAAGTTACGACATCGGGAAGTTCACATCAAAGAAAAGGCAGTGTAAATGAATAAAGGTATGCTCGTGGCATCATCAAAGCTCATTCCGCAGAACATTGAAGCAGGGACAAATTACATCCAACACTAAAGTTATGCATTTATTCACATGTCATGCATTGTAGCCCATATTTGGAAATTTCGCTTCTTTTGGTCCATTTTTAGGACCTATTTCTTAAGACACTATAAATACTTGTTTTTTAGACTTTTTTAGGGTTCGACTTGGGTGGAAGAACACCCATTCTAGGGTTTGTCATTTTCATTCTTTTTACTTTGGAAGAGGAGGAGAACTTCAAGAATAATAAGACATTTGAGGAGAAGATAACAAGGCTTTCACTTCCAAATCTGTTTAATTGCTTCCCCCTTTTGTATTTCTTTCTTTTGATAGTTGTAATTCCTTTTCTAGTTATGTTTTAGTTAGTTTTCTTAGGCTTAGATGTAATCAAGACTTGTTTATATGAATTTCTCTTAATTTCAGTTGATATATGCTTTATTTTCATACATACGTTGAGTAGTTTATTTCATTCTTTATGCTTATGAGTACTAGGTCAATACTTGCATGATTTATGGTTCGAATCAAGATCTGAGAAGTGAGAATTGGATTATACCATAGATGAATTACCATTTAATTGTCATAAAATAGATATATAAGTGAGCTATGTATATAGGATTTCTTGTGTTTAATGCTCTTAGAAATCCCAGGTCTTCGAGCAGAGATGCAAAATACATTATCCTAACGGTAGATTGTGAGTTATCGAGAGAGATTTGTGCCATAAATTAGTGAACCTACCTCATCAACGAATGAAATGGACACACTCGATTGGATTAGGAGGTTCATATATAGGCTTGAATTGGTGAAATCTATGCCCTATGGTTTTTAGTCTCGAGTTTTTGTTAAATTAGGATTCTTGCATGTTAGGTTAGTTAAATTTGCGTCTTTTACAAATTTTACATCATCCAAATAGAATCTAAATTGTATCAGAATTCCAGAATTAATAACCAACTATGGGACGATACTCACTCATCACTTTATTACTTGATACGATGCGTGCACTTGCACAAAATAGGCGTACATTTTATATATACACACATTTGCACCTATCAAGTTTTAGGTATTGTTGTGGGGGACTATGTTTTTATTAATATTGATTTGAAATAGTTTTACTCTACTTTGGAAATAGTTGGTCTTGTTTTATTTTCTTTTTCTATTTTACTTTGGATTTTTTTTTTTTGTTTTGTAGGAGTTGATTCACAATGGATGCTCTCATCCATGTATCAACTCAAATGTCTCTTCTCACCTAAGAACTAAAAATTGGCAATGCTACCGTCACCTCTCGTGGGAGATAAATCAAAATCCTCCTCAACCTCCATAAGAGCAAATGACAAGTCTTGGAGAAGCCATAGTTGAATTAGCTAAGTCTCAAGCTAAATTCATGAACGAGATAAGAGCAATTTTCCAAATTCAATTATCCCAACTTAAGAGATTGGAGGTGCAAATGGAGCAAATGACCAAGATAATTTCTAAAGAAAAAGAAAGGAGTTTGCCCACATTTGAGGAGCCTATAAGGGTAAAGGATGCCACAAACCAAGTGGGGAGGTAGATAAAAATAAGCCAACTTTCGAATCATAGTTGAAAAGGAAGTTAAGAAGACTATTTTGGAGATGACTTGTTTGAAAGAGGTGCATGAGGCGTTACAAAGTGAGAAGATTCCATACGATTCAAAGGTGGATGAGTCCATCTTTGAGCTGAATGAGAGTTTGAAAGCAACCTTGGTGAAGAAAGCTTGTAAGTACCTAAGAAAACATGCAAGCTAAAAAAATTATGTGCTCAAACAGTTACTTGGACACAATTTCAGCTTCTCAAGGGTGGATGGAGGCAAGAATCACCAACTAATCTGCAATTAGTAGAGTCAAGATGGACTCGAAAATGAAGCAGCTTCTTGGGAGACAACCCTAGTTTAATAAGTTTCCTTTTCCCTTTCTATTTTTTAGTTACCTTTGAGTTTGTTTTTGAATAAATTTTCATGTTTGATCTTGCTTTTCTTGTTTTAGTTTTGGATTTCAAGTTCTTAGAGATTCAAAGTTGGTTTTGGAAGTAAAAGGGCTGAAATCTTGAAGTTAAATCTATTTCTTGAGGCTTAAAGAACCAAGGAGGAGACAGAATATTCCTATTCTCAAGCACCCCCTAATTTGGAACTAAGGGTTAAACCCTCCAAACATCTTTGCCTCTCTTAGAAACAATTTCAAACCTTCTTCATCCCATTTCATTCCTTCCATCTTCATTTTGAAACCGTACACATTCTCTCCCTACAAAAACCCACCAAGCTTTCCAAACACATCCCACCCCACCCACCTCTTAGTTCACCCTCAACCTTAACCCTCATGCTATTGAAGGTCAAATTGTCTTTTTTTTTACACAAGTTTGAAGCTCCTTGTGCTATATTTGAAAGTCAAGAAAGTGTGCCTCTTTACACACTTGGTTGGCTTGTGAATGAATTGAAGCTCAAATTAGTGGTTTGAAATTGGTTGAACAAAAGGGAAATTGATGTTTGAAATTGATTGTTGTTGATCCTTATACCATAATTGAGCTTAGAGCTCCTTTATTGTAACTTGGAAGGCATCCAAAGCTCTTGGGTGCTCCAAAGAAGAGTGTACATGCCTATGCCCACCAAGTGTTTGTGAAAATGGCCAAGTGAGCATCAAGTGTAGATATTGCTTAAAGGGGACCTCTTAGGCTCAATTTTGGTAAAGTACCGCTAGAGTACATCATTGAGGAAGGATTTTGTACTGAACTCTTTTGGATTGAATAACATTCATAATGTTCTATATGTTCCTCATCTAAATTCAAAATTTACTGAAAGTGTTGACAATTTTATGTTGGATAGGTATTCTCTTCTATTTGAAGAGTCTACTTCCTTTGTTATAAAGACTAATTGAAGAAGCATTTGTTATTTGAATTACCCATGTTAAAAAACAAGATTTTTTCCTTACATTCTCACCTTTGCTAATCAACATGCTTTGAAAGCATCTGTAGGTGGAAAAACTTGGCTTTGGCATTATAGCTATGGGCATCTTAATTTCAAAAGTTTGGCTCTTATGTATGAACATAATTTTGTTGATGATTTACCCATGATTGAAAATGTTGATGAAATTTGTGAGTTGCATAGTTGGGAAGTAGCATCGTGATCCTTTCCAACAAGGAAAGCAAGAAGAACTTCTAAGCCTGCTGAATTAATTCATGAGGATGTTTGTGAGCTTATGACAACGTATTCCCTCAACAACAACAGGTATTTCCTAGTCTTTGTTGATGATTTTAGCCAAATGACGTGAAAGAAAAATCAGAAGCATTCTTGGTATTTAAGAAGTTCAAGGTCTACATTGAAAAGCAAAGTAAGCATCAACTTAAAGTGTTGAGGACAGATGGCGATTAAGGGTTCTTATCAGTAGAATTTTATAGTTTTTGTGAAGAATTAGGCATCAAGAAGCAATTAACAACTAGCTATACCTGTAAAATGGAGTGGTTGGTGGAAGAATCGAGAAATTACGTGAAATAGCAAAAAGCATGCTGATAGCCAAAAAGGCTTCCAAAGATTTAGGTAAAACGGAGGAAATTCCTTCAACTATCTCCTCAATCAACGGGCTGATTCAGGAACACCATTTGAAGGTGGAAGTCTAAGGTAACACATCTCAGAATATGTGGATGTATCGTACATGTTCATGTTGCATCTTGAAGGGCTCCAGATAGGTTGTGAAAAATAGTATAAAATGTAGGCCCACAAGCGCAAGTATACGCATCAAGTTTACATAATATAGTGGCTTGTCAAGTGTCATTCCCATAAGGAGAAGTGTGCTGAATATCGGAATCAGCTCTAGAATATTATTTGGATCTCAAACTCGAGTGAATTACGACTAGTATAAAGAAAAGTTAACCCTAAATGAATTGTTAACTCAATTAATGGGAACTAGGGTTTTTGCCTCCCCTTGCCACACTCAATGGATTATAATCTAGATTGACTTGTTCATTCAATATATTAACGGATTTACGCTGGCAGGTTGATTGTACCTAAGGGATATCCTCTACAAGGTATATTCGCCTATCTCGCTAGTAAGGTTTATTGCATCTTTGCATCAACCCTTAACTCCGAGGGGCTTGAATGATTAAACCCTAATTGCCACACTTGGAATCAGGAGATCTTTACTCTCCGATTGACCAAGTGTCACTCTACCAGGATCCTCGGGAACCTTTATCTCTCGGTCTTAGATTCCCGATAAGAGCATGTTAATGCTGGCCAAACACCACCATGTAGATATTTCACAGAAAATAGAACAAGTCAATGTTGGGATCCCATGGATATCTTTGATGGCTTTGAATTAACAACTAATTCATATAAATGTAACAAGGAGTGAAAAACCACAGAAATAAAACTAAAAACATAATCTTGGTCATTCACAGTCATTGAGGTTTTACCCCAATCAGCCGGAGTTCCGAGAAAGAAAATACAAATACAGGGATAATACGAACTCTCGAATCACGCATGTGTTGTCTTTTTCGTCTCGTATCTCCTCTTCCTCCCCGATTTTGTTCTTCCCCCTCTTATATAAAATTCATGCTGACCAAGTCTCGGCGATGTCACAACGTCGTGATGTTGGGGCTAGGGTCTCCAATATACTCCTTCAAGCCTCATACATGACCTCAACCTTGGCCGTTTCGACATACCTGAAGAGCGAGTATCAAATATAAGGCGATAAACACTCTTATTAATGTATGAAATGACCCAAAAGCATGACAAACTGCGGGTATATGATGAGTGTTTTGGAAACTCATCACTCCCCCAAACTTAGCTTCTTGCTTATCCCCAAGAAAGAGACTAACGTATTACAAAACACACATAAAAAATGTCATACCCAAACGTCTACGACACAAGTGTGATGTAAATGACACCAAACATGAGAGTCGGAAGGAGCCAAAATTGCAATTCGAGCCTTTATCTTCGAAAAAATAGGGGATCCATAAGATTGTGCAACTTTCTAAGGAACCTAGCCAAGCAAGTTCAGGTTGACCAAGAACCTCAACCCCCCCAAGTTTTCAATGACCTTTCCCGAAAGTCTATGTGCAATTGTTTCATGATCTCCAACAAATACCTAGGGTCCCGTACCCCCAAACTTGAAGTCAACTCGCCCCTTTGAAAGACTCTAACCATAGAAGGATAAGAATACACCCTTTTTATTCACATTAAACTACTTAGGCATTAAAGAAAATTAGTGCCTATAAGTTTTAGTTGAGTGTCCCTGTAGCGGGGATTCATTGGTGACTCTCCACCAGTTGGTTAAGGGCATCGGGCATTTAGTTCCCCTTGAACTTCACCCCGAACACTCAACTAAACCTAAAGGCCCTAGATTGTAGGAAAGGTCCATCCTTTTTCCCATGTAGCGGGCAGTGAAGTCAATGGCTCTAGGCTTGTTGACCCATGACGTGGAAGCTGAAAGGCCTGAGTTGTTCGAGTTCGATTAGATGATCAACATTCTCCACACATGTCTTTTTTTATCATACCTTGTTTTATTTTTTATTTTTATTTTTATTTTTATTTGGGGCTCGATGGCAATCCTCTTTTTCAAAGGTATCCCATCACTTGGGTGTTTAGAAACCCTCAAGGCTTGTGGAATTCTTGTATGCAAGGTCCGGGGCCTTGGTATACCCTGGAGATCACATGTGTGTGTGTGCGTGATAGACTACTTGGGAAATGGCTTCTTGAAGCACACATGGGGTGCTCGATGTGCTTTTTTTTTTTTTTTTTTGGGGCTGTCGATGGCAATCCTCTTTTCAAGGTATCCCATCCTTGGGTGTTTGAAACCCTCGAAGGCTCATGGAATTCTTTGTATGCAAGGTCGAGGGACATGGTATACCACAAGTCACATGTGTGTGTGTGCGATAGACTAATTGGGAAATGGCTTCTTGAAGCACACATGGGGTGACTAAACTAAGTCACCTTAACAGCTCAGCCTTAGGCTCCAAAACGTAGCCTGACACAGGGTCCGTTTCACTTTGCCTGAATCTTTTGAAAAAATTTGGCTCAAATTGACCTCCCATTAGCGATCATGAGATCCTCACACCTGTGCACCACAAAAACAAACTAGCCCACATAATACTACGAAAACAATCCTAAACACATAAGCAGATGGCCTGAGTATAAGAGCAAAACATAACTAAACACATAAAAACTAAACAAGCACAAACACGAGAAAAACAAACTAAAACAAGAAATAAATCAAACTGTGCACACCCCAAAACAAAAATGGACAGTGTCCTCAATGTCAACAAAAGATCAAGTGTGGTGGAGGAAACTCCCACAGTGATCCTTTCGGATCATTGCGGTGGTGATGGCATGAAGGCAAAGTATTGTGACATTCAGCTGTGGATGGGTAGCGGTTGCCAGAAATGATTAACAGTTGACTCACATGTTCATGTCTGCCCTGAGCATTTCCATTTCCTAGCTGATGGAGACACTGCTTGCTCCACGGGTCTCATCCCGGTGCGCATCAATCGGCCAGTCAGTCATGGACTTGGACCTGTCTTAGTGGA
This sequence comes from Tetrastigma voinierianum, assembly GCA_016808115.1. Taxonomy (NCBI): domain Eukaryota; kingdom Viridiplantae; phylum Streptophyta; class Magnoliopsida; order Vitales; family Vitaceae; genus Tetrastigma; species Tetrastigma voinierianum. Next base: position 58,171 of record JAEQBH010003670.1, on the reverse strand, counting down.
TGGTACCCGACCTCTCCTAGGCACTTGTTGGGATCCCAAACCTAAGTAGTGTCTGTGGCTATCCTCGCCCCGAGGGCTCATTTCCCGATTCATACACTTCCTCTGGTCTTAGTACACCCGGTTTGTCTTTCTTAACCATTATCGCCTTGATCGGGTGTATCCAAGCCTCATTATCCTCTAAGGGCACCCCGGCTTGCTTGCATAGACCATAGATGAGGAAGGGGTGCCTAAGATTCATCTTTGCCTCTTTGTTATAGAGGATTACATCCTTTATAACCTTGCCGACATCAAATGAGATGTCTTGGATGATGGCATAGTTGAGTAAGGCCATCTTGGCCGTCACTTCGAACACATTGGTTGTCGGGATGAGACTCGATGTGATGAAGTGATGCCATACTTTAGGAATGTAGGCCAAGTGTTTAGCCTTGAAGTGCACTGCGTGCCCTTCATTGTTCAATTTCCACTCGCCTTGCCCGTTAGTCAACATCCTAAGGACTTCGGGATAGTTAGGGTTCTCATGGAGCCTATCATAGGCTTCGAAGTTAACCGACTCAAGGTTATAGTATCGATTGATACACTTCGTACTGAAGTCTACCAAAACCCCGGGCACCCTGACCCTTTTTAGTATGTGGGCAGCTAAATTGGCGTAGAACTCTAGTACCATCATTGTGGCAGCTGGCCTTGGGGATTGGCAAAGCACCCTCCATCCCTTATTTGCAATGGTTTTGTGAAAGAAATCATCGGAGTGATGAAACCCCTTCTCCTTGATGAAGGATCAGTCACCCCAGATTAGGCGGAATTTTTTGAGCCACATTTGCATTGACAAATTTCTCATGATCGTAATCATGAGTGGGCTCTTCACTTGCTTGGTGTCTCTTCGAGCTTAATTTCTGATTTTTGCTCAACATTGGGCACTTGGTGAGGTAGGGTTTGGATGATCTTCTAGGCTTTAATCACACTCTACTTGGCCTCCTAAGCCTCTTAACACCTAGTGTGATGCAACTCTACCGAAATACCCAATAAAGTCACACAACTCTCACTTAGGCCAAAAATCAAAAACCTAGTGTGCACTACGTGACATGGTGTTCTTAGCTCAAACCTAAGGCTTCTGTAACCACCACCCACTCTGAGTTCCTTATAAACTCAACCTGGCATGATTCCCGATATAAATTGAATGCGGACTAAGCTTACCCAAAACTATCTTAGTAAGAAGATAGCAAAATGATGGTGAAACTTTAGGTTTTTTGAATCTATTAGTGTTCTTAGGATTCGGGGTGATGTTAAGGTGGTTGGGATGTAGTTTGTGGAGGTTGGGCATGGCTGAATCGAAGGGGTTAGGGTCTGAGGATTACGTAAAGTGAGAATATGAACGTTCATGTTCATAAAAACAGGGCAACGTCGTGACGTTTGGGCCAACATCATGATGTTCCTGAGAGTCGTACTTCCAACATCACGACGTTGGGAACCAACGTCGTGACGTTCTAGAGAGTAGAAATTCCAACATCGCGACGTTGAGATCCAACGTCACGACATTCCCAAGAGTAGCCCAGAACCATTTTCCCAATGTCGCAACGTTACAGATAGCTTATGTTTCCACTTTTCCTCAATGTCGCGATGTTGGGATGTCGTGACGTTTCTATTCAACGTCGCGACATTACAGAGAGGGTAATCAAAATTTTTGATACAAACATTTTTAAGTTAAGGAGCACTCCCTTATTGAGGTTCCGATCCTTGTCCAACCCCGAAGTAAATTTCCCGAGCTATCTCTCTATCACCGCTTCTATCTCGAAGCCTAAAAACACAACAACACACATAAGTTCACGGTCTCCGAGAAAGTTTCCATCTCTAAAATAATCAAGCATATTCAAAACTACACTAATTAATGAAAAAACTTTAAAATGATTAGGTTGCCTCCCAAGTAGCGCTGTATTTCATTAACAAGCACCACGAATCTCGATGTCCTCGAGACCTACGGAATTTTCGAAGACTCCTTACGAAACTATTTTCGATGTGCTCAGATTAATGGCCAGCTTGCTTGCATGAAAGTAGCCTCCAAAGTATGGTTTCAATCATTGCACGTTAACTTTAAAGCTCTCCTTATCTGGGTACATGATTTCCACCCCTCCGTACAGAGAAACTTGTGTCACAGTGAATGGTCCCGACCACCTCGACTTTAATTTCCCTGGGAAGAGCTTGAGTCGTGAGTTAAATAAGAGGACTCGTTGACCCGGCTCAAACTCCTTCCTTACAACATGTTTATCGTGCCAGGATTTTGTCTTTTCTTTATAGATCTTCGCATTTTCATAAGCCTCATTGCGGAACTCTTCTAATTCACTGAGTTGTAGTATGCATTTCTTGTCGGCCACTTTACTGTCCATATTCAACTGTCGAGTTGCCCAGTATGCTCTATGTTCTAATTCTACAGGCAAGTGACCTCTTTCTAGCTCTGCTGAATGGTGACATACTGGGTGTCTTGAATGTTGTTCTATAAGCCCAGAGCGCATCATCTATCCTTTTCGCCCAATCTTTCTTTGAGCTATTGACTGTTTTCTCTAAGATAGATTTGATTTCTCTGTTTTACACCTCTACTTGGCCATTAGTTTGTGGGTGCTATGCAAGTCGCGATGCGATGCTGGAACACCACATTTCTCAAAGCGTTGTCTGAGTTTGTTGCAGTGTTCCTCATTTGTAATCCCAATGCTTGTGGAGTTACGAGGCAAGATTGAGATATATGACTGCGAAGAAACTTTATTGCCACTCTGGCATCATTAGTTCGGCTAGGTATGGCCTCCACCCATTTGGAAACGTAGTCTACAACCAGGAGAATGTATAGGTTGCTGAATGAAGAAGGAAAGGGGCCCATAAATTCCATCCCCCAAATATCAAACAATTCTACCTCTAAAATGGTTTGCAAGAGCGGCTCATCTCATTTCGATATGCTTCCCATTCTTTGGCATTTATCAGAGGTAAACACAAACTGGTGAGCGTCCTTGAACAATGTGGGCCAATAGAATCCCGATTGAAGAACCTTTGCAATTGTTCTATTTCCCCCAAAACTCCCCCCACATGCTAGAGTGTGGCAGTGAGTTAATATACTTTCCATTTCCTCCTTTAGGACACATCTTCTGATCACCTGGTTGGCACAATGCTTATACATAATGGGCTCCTCCCAGTAGTAATGCTTCAATTGTGCACAAAATCTCTTCTTATGTTGATAACTAAACTCTGGTGGGAGCACTCTTGCCACTAAGTAGCTCCACCTGATCGAACCAAGGAAGCGGCTTTTGATGTAATCGCTGAAACTGTTCTAGCCCGGGAAAATCATCATTGATATGAATTTCTTTACTCGGCCCTTCCAATCGTGAGAGATGGTCGGCTACTAGATTTTTAGTTCCTTTCTTATCTTTAATTTCCATATCAAACTCTTGCAGTAGTAACACCCACCTTATCAATCTCGGTTTCGAGTCCTTCTTAGTCATTAGGTACTTTATGGTCGAATGGTTGGTGTGCACTATTACCTTGTTACCAATCAAGTAATGATGTAACTTGTGGCAGAACACAATTTCCAGCTCATTTCAGAACATTTGCATAATTTAGATTGCACATCATTTTAACATTCGGCTGCATAATAGATATTTGAAATGTTCTTTCCCTCTTCTGACCCAATACTGCCCCTATTGCATAGTCGCTCACGTCACACATTAGTTCAAAAGGAAGATTCCAATCCGATGCTACTACATTAGGTGTTGATACCAACTTCTCTTTTAGAAACAAGAACACTTGCATACACTAATCATCGAACACAAAAGGCGCTCCTTGAACAAGCAGATTAGACAAGGGTTTGGCTATTTTAGAGAAATCCTTTATGAATCTCCTATAGAACCTCGTGTAACCTAGGAAGCTCTTTATTGGTTTCACTGAAAATGGGGGAGGTAGCTTCTCTAGTGTTTCAATCTTGGCTTTATCTACCTCGATTCCACTTTTTGAGATCCGGTGTCCCAATACAATGCCTTCCTTCACCATGAAGTGGCACTTTTCCAAGTTCAACACAAGATTAGTTTCCTCACATCTTATTAATTCATGTCTCTGGTTCTCAAGACAATTATCAAAAGACTTTCCTAGCATAGAGAAATCATCCATGAATACCTCAATTGTTTTCTCGACCATGTCTGAGAATATAGCCATCATGCAATGCTGAAACGTGCCCGGTGCGTTACATAACCCTAAGGGCATTAGCCTAAAAGCGAACGTACCATACGAGTGCATGAATGTTGTTTTCTCTTGATCCTCTAGTGATATAGTGATCTGGTTATAGCCCGAATACCCATTCAAGAAACAATATTACTCATGTCCGGCTAACCTATCAGCATCTGATCTAGAAACATAAGTGGGAAATGATCTTTTCTAGTTGCCTTATTCAATTTTCGGTAGTCTATGCAAATTCTCCACCCCGTAATTGTTTCAAGAAGGAAGCAGTACGTTATTCTCTGTCCTTATCATTGTGGTCCCTCATTTTCTTGGAACAACTTGTATTGGGCTTACCCACGAGCTGTTTAAGATGGGATAGATCACTCCTGCATCTAACCACTTCAATACCTCTTTTCTTACCACTCCCTTCATTGTGGGGTTGAGTCTTCTCTAAGCCTCCACTAAAGGTTTGTGCCCATTCTCTAATAGGATCTGGTGCATACACATGGAGGGGCGAATCCCCTTCAGGCTAAAGACCATCCGATAGCATCCTTGTGATCTCGAAGTACTCTCAAAAGCTTATCTTCTTCCTCTACTGTCAAAGTTGCTAATATGATTGCCGGTAAGGTTGAGGATTCCCTTAGATAAGCATACCTCAAGTGACTAGGTAGTGGCTTTTGCTCCAATTGTGGTGGTCGCTCAATCGAAGGCATTGGAGTCTGGTTGTTCTCTCCCAACGGCTCATAATACTTTCTTTTGTTTGTTTGGAAGGAGTCCATCCATTTTACATACTCTTCGGCCTCTTCACTTAGTTCCTCCTTAGCATTCTGCACAAGTCTAGTCTATAAAAGGTCAGTTAAACCACTTTGGCTAGACACTATAGCCTCTACTGCCTCTATCATAAAACATGCATCTCTCTCTACTGGATGCCGCACAACATTAAATACATTGAATCTGACCTCATCGTCCTACACTCGTCATTTCAGTTCTCCCTTATGCACATCAATCATAGCTACGCCGAGTCATTTAGAAGCAGTGCACCCGGTATCTTGGGTATCTCATATCTTCCTCTTATATCGGCTCAGCATGAAATCGTTGGGAAGATAAACTTATCTACCTTTACTAGCACATCCTCTATCACTCCCCAAGGATGTTTCAATGATCTATCCACTAGATGTAGGGTGATAGTCGTGGGTTTAGCTTCACCTAACCTTAGCCGTCTGAAAAGGGATAGAGGCATGAGGTTAATACTGGCTCCCAAGTCGCATAGGGCTCTCTCGAAGATCGAGTTCCCTATCTTACATAGAGTTTGAGGTATGCGGATCCTTTAGCTTACGCTGGTAGGTTTCACGTAGTATTGCACTACATTCCTTAGTAAGGTTCACCGTTTCAAAATTTGCTAACCTTCTTTTCCTTGACAGTATATCTTTCATAAATTTGACATAGTTGGGCATCTGTTCCAATGCATTTGCAAACGGAATGTTGATATGTAGTTTCTTAAACACTTCCATGAACTTGGTAAACTGCTTGCCCAGTTTATTCTTCTTCAAACATTGGGGATACGGGACTAGTGCAAAGGGTTCATCTGTAACTGCATGTTTCTTAGTCTCTTTCCTTTCATCTGATCTCTCTGTTGACTTTTTCTCTTAGGGCTACTCCCCTTGCATCTGATCTTTCGAGCTAAACTTGTCTACCACCTCAGTTTCCACTTCTCTTACTACTGGTGGTTGCCCCAGTGTAGCTAGTTCTCTACCACTTCTTAAGGTTATAGCCTTAACATGTTCCTTACCTTCACCTCTCGATTTTACCTCTGAATTGCTTGGCAAAGAACCTTGCTACCTCTCGGTCAGCAGTTAGCCATTTAGACATTTCACCTCAGGGTTTCTCAATAGAAATTTGCCTAGTTATTCAATTGGGTTACTTGATTCTACATAAGTGCCTTTGTTTCATTCATAAAGGTTGTATGAGAAGTAAGCATTTGAGCTAGTGCTTCTTCCAGATCTACTTTTTCTCTAACACAGGTGGTTTGCTAAGCAGGGTGGTGTCATTCTATTATGATTATTCCTCCATCCATAGTTCTGATTATTCTAATTATTCCCCTCTAACCTCGTTCTAGCTTCATTCCGATAGTGTTACCCCTATACCGGACCCCTCACTAGCTGAGAAGCACTAAATCTCAACACATACCGGCGGGCCCGCTCTACTAATATCCGCCCGGCTTCATTTTACAAGTGATACTCATGCTATCCCCACATAGATTCATATCTCCATGGTTGGTCCGAATAGCATTTACAAGTAACCCCTTTGTCGCTTTGTAATCGTTCTTGGTGAGTTGTGCAACATGATTTACCAAATTGCTCAGGACCTTTGTGTCCGCACCTCCCACTGCCTTCCTTGGTATCATCCTGTCCTTGGGCCACTAGTTACTATTAGTAGCCATATCCTCTAAGATTCCATACGCTTGGTATGTAGTCTTCTTTATCAGCGCGTCCCCTATTGAGGCATCTATAACTATTCTGGTAGAATCACTTAGACCGTTGTAAAAGGTATGGACTTGCATCCGTCTCGTCAACCTGTGATATGGATACCTCCTTGATAGTTCATGAAATCTCTCCCAAGCTTCATTGAGTTCCCCTCCTCCAACTGTCTAAATGCGAGCACCTCCTTCACCAGTCGCAACTGAGCAACAAAACTCTGTTAAGCCCACAAACGCCCATGAGGAGTTCAAACCAGGTCCTGGTTTGCCAACCAATATTAGTTCCACTGCCCAAAGAGAGCAGAATGTAATCCTAGCTCTGCGCTTCTTCATTACTCCATCAGATTTAACGTGGTCGTGATACTTCAATGAAGTTTGCCAAATGCGTGTTCGGATTCTCACTTGGTAGCCCATGGAACTTAATGTTCTGAAGCATTTACAAGGTTACTATTTTTAGCTCGAAATTGTTCGCTTGAATAGGTGGTCTTCAGATAGCAAACTGAACAACCGTAGGAGGTAAGGTAAACTCCTCTAGCAGCATAAAAGGATCATCCTGTCAGAACGACCCGAGATACAATTCCCACCATTATTCCCATTCCATCTCTCATACTGCTTTGCCTCGTCCCGATTCGCCTTCCCGATTTTGTACAGGATCGCTTAGAGTTCTCCTGGGTGTGCTTCTCTTTATTCTTCCACAGACCCAAGTGTAAGGTTCCTCTAGCTCAGATAGAACCCGGGAGTGGTCCAACTTGACTCGTCTCGCATACACACAAATAACCTTTTTAATACACAACTACACTACAAAAACACAGAGACCAAATTACAAGCACTTGTGTAACAAAATAACCAAGTAAATAAAGAAACAAATCCAGAGTAATATCTATCGCGCTATTGTCAATATCAAGACGAAACTTCTCTCCGACAACGGTGCCAAAACTCGATGTGCTCGGTAGTGTCATGGAAAATATGATAAACATAGCCCACACGCGCAAGTATACGCATTGAGTTTATGTAATATAATGGCTTGTCAAGTGTCGTTCCCACAAGGAGAAGTGTGTTGAATACCAAAATTAGCTCTAGAATATTATCTGGATCTCAAACTTGGAGGAATTCATCGCTTTAATACACTAAAAGTCAATTTAAATGAATTGTTAACTCAATAAATGGGAACTAGGGTTTTTGCCTCCCCTTGCCACACTCAATGGATTATAATCTAAATCGACTTGTTCATTCAATATATCAATGAATTTACGTTGGCAGGTTGACCGTGCCTATGGAATATCCTCTCTCAAGGTATATTTACCTATCTCGCTAGTAGGGTCGGCTGCATCCTACATCAACCCTAATTCGAGACACTTCAATGATTAAACTAATCAACACTTGAACCGAGAGATCTCTACTCTTTGATTGTGACCAAGTGTCACCTACTGATCCCCTGGAACCTTTATCTCTTGATCCACACTTGCAAGAGTATGTTACGCCGGGATAAAAACTGCACCATGTAGATAATTCGCGTAAAATGAGTGTCGATATCGATCCAATGACATACTAAATGAAACTGAATCAATAACTAATCCATATAAATGTACAAGGGTACAACAAAAACTCTAGAAATAAATCTAAAACATAATCTGGTCGCCATAACTATTGTTTTAATCAATAGAGTTCAAGAAAAAAATACAAATACAAGGATTATACGATCCCTGAATCACTACCCGTCAGTTTCCGTCAGATCTCCTCCTCCCCATTTTTGTTCTTCCCCCTCTTATTTGAAATTCATGCTAACCAAGTCCCGGCGATGTTGCAACGTCATGATGTTGGGGCGTCACGACGTTGGGGCTAGGGTCTCCAATATACTCCTTCAATCCCTCGCACAGCCTCCAAACACCTCCGTTTTCACCTGACATGCACAAGGAGCCAAGTATCAAATATAAGGCGATAAACACACTTATTAATGTATGAAATTACTCGAAAGCATGACAAACTGCGGGTATATGATGAGTGTTTTGGGCACTCATCACATCTCAAAAGATGGGGAAGTTAGATGATAATTGTATTAAATGCATATTTTTTGACTATAGTCTTGATACAGGTATCTTCTTTATGATCCTATCACAAAAAAATTACTAATAAGTCGTGATGTTGTATTTGATGAGAAGAGTGCATGGAATTGGGAATATTTGAAATCAAGTAAAATTTTAGAAGATGGGGAATTCCTTAACTCTTCTACAAGACAATAAAATGAGAATGGAGGTTCTGGTTCCTCTACACCAACATCTAGTCAATCACCGGTCTCAAGCTCATCTTTGCCAAACTCGTCTTTATCATAAACACCTCTAAGAAAATGGAGATCATTGCAGGAAATTTATGACAACATAGAACAATATCAAATTACCTAAATTGATAAACCAATTGCCTTTGAAGAAGCTATCAAGTCTAAAGAATGGCATGTAAAAATGGATGAGGAAATGAAAGCCTTATAAAGAAATAAGAAATGGGAGTTCTTAACATTCCAGATGAGAAGGAGGTTATGGTGATGAAATGGATTTACAAGATCAAATATCAAGTTGATGGTTATGTTCAAAAGTATGAAGCAAGGCATGTTGCACGTGGATACATGCAGCGAGGAGAGGTAGACTTTTAGAAACCTTCTCTCCTGTAGCAACGTTTGACACTAGATGTACTATTTTATTTATTGTTTTTCATTTTCATTGGAAAGTTAATCAATTTGATGTGAAGTTCGTGTTCTTAAACGGAATTTAGAAGAAGAAGTGTATGTGCAACATTCAAAAGGCTATGAGATTGCAAGTCATGAAGATAAAGTGTATTTTTTGAGGAAAGCACTTTATGGCTTAAAATAAGCACCACATGCTTGGTATGGGAGAATTGATGGTCATTTTAGTAACAATGGACTTCAAAAATGCCCAAGTGAGCCAACTATGTATGTCAAAAGTAAAGGTATATGTAATACTCTCATTATTTGTTTTTATGTTGATTATTTGATTTATACAAGTAATTGTGATGCCTCGTTGAATGAGTGTCAGCAATTGATGAAAAATGAGCTTGATATAATTGATTTGGGAGCAATGAATTTCTTCTTAGGGTTGGAAATTAAGTAGTGTAATAATGGGATTTTTACATCACAAGAAAAGTGTGTCAATGATATTCTTGCAAGGTTAGCTTAAGCGAGTGTAACCCTGTGAGCACTCCTATGTGCACAAATCAAAAGTTTAATTTGGATGATGGAGAAGAAATTGATGTTCAACTATATTGAAGCCTTGTAGGAAATTTACTGTACCTCACAAATAGCAGGCTAAATATTTTGCAAGCAACAAGTCTTTTATCCAAGTTTATGCAAGGTCCAAGCAAGCATCACTTGGGGGCTACCAAAAGAATTCTCATATATGTGAAAGGTACAAGTTCATTTGGGATGTGGCACACAAATAGTAATAACTTTAGGTTGTATAGTTATTCTAATAGCAATTGGGGAGGTTGCGTTGATGATCACAAGAGTACAACAGGTTATGTTTTTTTTATGAATAGTGGAGCTACTTCCTAGAGCTCAAAGAAGCAATCATCTACAACTTTATTATCTTCGGAAGCTGAATATATGTCTGTAATAGCATGCTCTTGTCAAGAAATCTGATTGCAAATAATTTCTGATAATATGAATCAAGCAAGTGGGAGGCAATTGTCGCCCATTTAGGTCCACCGATTAAGTAGGTCGAATGTCGGTTTCGAGTGCGAAACCATCTTGGGACTCTTTACCTGTTTTTTTTTTTTTTTTTAAGGGTTGAACTTATACACAATGGTATATAAACAATTTTGTAATAACCAAAATCATTTACATATACAAAGGAACACCACCGGAATTAGTATCCATTAAAATCTATACACATATGCTAGAGTCCAGTTACTTATGCAAATACTTATGCATGTACATATCTAATACAAACATCGGAGATCGCGGAAGCGGTGCGGTGAGCACCCTATCTACGAGATGGCCAAATGCTTGCTGGTGTGGAATGTCTGTCTCTTTTATCTCCTCTTGGTACCTACCGGATTGAACACCGGTGCTAACTGCGGCAATTGGGAACATATAGACAGTAACGACCAATAACAATAATCGTCGTCACAATCTTTTTACATTTACTTTTCCTTATGCATATAACGAAGCTTATTCTTATGTGACTTCTAACTCATATCATATTATACATGTAGATTTTATCATTTTCAGATTCCATATCATTATCTTGTTCGTATTATTTCCCTGTGTCATGTCTTTTACAAGTTTCAATTCATATTTTCTACATGTCAGATCGTATTCAAAACAAACTTATACATATACAATGGCAAATCGGAACATATCAAAGTCATATCACATACATACAGGGTCAAATTAGACGGATACATCGTTTAATTCATTTAGTTATCGTTTTATTAAATTTTCGTTTTCAAAAGTGTCGCGACTTGAATCCCCGACTTGACCCGGTTGGCGGATCCAAGCTGGAGCCCAGTTTACTCCGACGTTTTCAATTATCTTCTCAAAACATTTTGTTTGGTTTTATTAAATTTTCGTTTTCAAAAGTGTCGTGACCCGAATCGACTTCGACTTTGTTGGTGAATCAATGGAGCCGGTTTACTCGAGCATTTTCAATTATCTTTCAAAACATTTTTGTTTGTGTTATTCCATTTTAGACTTTTTAGTTCTGTGGAAGCACTTCATTTAGCAATCCCATAGCGTTTACAAATTCAAAAAGATCCATAACATTCATTTAACAAAATCATTTACAAAAAAATGCCTTTATACACACATATACTCATGCTATTCATTTTCGCATGCTTTCATTTTACAAATCATTTATCATATCACAACATACATTTTCAATGCAATAATTCAATTCACAATTCAATTTATGAGATTTAAGCATATACATAAAAATCTCATTTACACTCGTCAATGTTAGTCATTTCACTTTGACAATTCAATTCACATTTATGACGGATTCCGTTTAATGAATCCCGCCCTTATTATCATTAGGTAATGTGCCTACACATTTTACAATTCGGTCTCCTATCATGATGGATGCCGTTTGGTGCACTCCGACATGTGGTATTACTTATTACAATTCGGTCTCCCATCATGACGGATGCCGTTTGGTGTACCTCGACATGTGGTATCAATTAAATGCCATACGCCATCATGGCGGATGCCGATTGGTGCATCCCGCCAAGTGGGACATTTCTTCAATGCCATACACCATCATGACGGATGCCGATTGGTGCATTCCGCCAAGTGTGACATTAGACAATTTAAAGTTTTGCCGTGATGGATATGGTTGGTGCATCCCGTTAGTGGTTTATTGATATATCAACCAATTCACATTTATGGCGGATTACGTTTAATGAATCAGTCTTTGATATCATTCACATTCATTAGGTTTTCAAATATCACATTTCAATTTCATTTTCACTTTCGTGTATGCTTTCAAAGATATACTCAATCTATGTACTTATTTCATATACTCATTCACGTACTCATTTCATATACTCATTCATATACTCATTCACGTATACTCATTCATGTATACTCATTCATATATTCATTCACGTATACTCATTCATATATTTCCTATCATTTGTTATCATTTCTGGTTATATGTGATAATAATCATATATAACAACAGAATATGTGTTAATGACAAATTGCCTTTCATATTCAACTATTAATGTTTCGATTCGTTTTCATTTTCCATATCATTCATGTTTCATGAACACATCTATACATTTGCATTTCCTATACTTTTCTTGTTTCTAATGCCTATTATATATGGCATTATATACTTGTATAAGTATGATCTTTATGTATTCACATGCTCGTGTATTCTTATCCCTCACTTGAATCCTATTTTACTTAGAAATTAGAATCATTCCAATTGGATCATCGAACTAAGTTATGGCATTTTCATGCCAAACTAGTCAATTTACCGATTTTACCCGAGGGATAGTTTGTAATACTCATTTTCCAGTGTCTTGACTCCATATTTGACACTTGTTCTTGTACTCCTTTAAAGCTAAGGTGCTAAGGGTTCTACTCCAACTGGAACCACCCAATTGAACATAAAACTCGAGTTATGTTCTAAACAACTCAGGTACTCTATGATCAAACTGATACGGGGGTAGGCTTGCACATAGCCACTTTGAGTGAATTTATGGCTAGAGTTAGAATTTGTGATGCCTATTTACGGATGTTTGGTTCTCCTTGAAGTCTATTTTAATTAGACACTTCGTCGATCAAATCGGATAAGAAATGAAGCGAGTTATGGCTAAGAATTCACGAGACACTAGTCAAACGGCCGGGGGTGTCTGGGAATAGGTCGACCTAATGCCGATGCAGGTCGGTTCTAGAGGGAACATGCCGATGCGAGGTTCAAGGTGTGCCGTGAGGTCACGAAAAAAAATGCCCGAGAATGTGTGTTTTTCTCCCATTTTCATATGTTGATACTGATCAATGATACTCCATAAACACGTCAAAACCACTCGAGTGTCTTTTGTAAGCTCTTTTTATGCTTTCAAATTATCTTTCAATACACCTCTTATGAACTCTATTGAGCTCAAACAGGCTTTCTATTCATCTCTTATACAAGGCCTAGGTTTTACTCAACCCATCTTCAAGAAATCTAGGGTTCTTATCAAAACCTAGAACAAGAACAAACATGTTCACGCCTTACATAACACTTAGAACCCTAAAACACATGTAATGGGACGTCTAGATCTTCTCATAACAAAACCCTAGGAAAACAAAGGGATTTATGATGATTTCCATACAAGAACTCATTTTAGGGTTAGGTTTCTCACAACCCACAACCCACAAACATGTATCCATACAAATCTATACAAAGTTCCATACCTTTTTGGCCTTGCTTGAACTTCTCTCCTTCTTCCTCTCTTCTCTTCTTCTTCTCTTCCTCTTCCTCTTCTTCTCTCTTTTCCTCTTCTCCTCTCTACGGTTTGGTTCTCCAAAATGAGACCAAATTTGGTCTTAAATCCCATTTTTAAGTTAAGGCCATGTTTGGCCTTTGCATTTAAACATTTTCTCATTTTTGCAGTGGCCTTCCATTCTTTATTTCTATTCCATGCTTTTCTTTAATTGCCTTGAATCCATAACTTCTTCCTATTTACATTTCATTTTTCTCAAATTCCATATTGGCATATAAACTTATGGTTTTGTACCTTTCATATCTCAATTGGTAAATGACTAATTTACCCTTGGCTTTATGATTAATTTCTGGGTCTATCGTTTTATTTCCCAAAAATTCCTATTTAGCTTATAATATACCCTAAACAAGTCCGAAAACTGTTAGGGTATATTTCGGGGTGTTACAACAACAACTATTTATTGTGATAATTAATCCACAATTGCAATGACAAAGAATCCAATCTATCATAGTAGAATAAGGCATATTGAGACACGTCACCACTTCATAAGAGAGCTAGTTGCCAAGGGAGACATCAAGATGGAATATTGCAATACCAGTAAGCAAGTTGCAGACGTATTCACTAAGCCACTTCTATTGAAGAAGTTCATGGAACTAAGAGATCTTTTAGGTGTTGGAGATTTCTACATTAAAGGAAAGGGGGGAGTAGTTTAAGTTGAGTTAGTCAATAAAGACTTAGGGGCTGTTTATTTTTTGACTTTTTGCTAAAAGCTATTTAGCTTTCAGCATTCAACTGTTTGTTTTTTAAAATTTTCACGATTTATTGCTGAAATTTCTAAAAAAATTTTTGAATAAAAAAAGTGAAAATATTTGGCTTTTTCTATTTAGAAAAAGTCATTTTCCACCAAAACAAAAAAAAATTCCACCATTACCTAACAAGGTGGGCTAGTAACACTCACTACTAGGAATGACAACAAGGGTTCGGGACGGGCGACCCCATCCCGACCTCGACCTATTTATTTTTTTCAATTCCCAAACCTGTCCCATTTAAAAAAAAAAATTAAACGAGACAAGTTAGCAGGGATAGGGAAATTCCCAAACTTGTTCCGTTTACATTTGATTTTTGTTTTTGTTTTTTATTTTTTATTTTTATTAAAAACATTCTAATTATTATTATTATTTATATTAAAGTATAAAATAAAATAATAAAAAATATTTTTAAAATATAATCGGGGAGAGGCGGGGCGGAAATAACAATATTCGAACTCGTCTCGGGTTCGGTATCAACAACTGTCGCAATGGTCCTGTCAGCATGAAAGGTCATAATATTTCAATTACTTGAATCGGGTTATTAGTTATTATAAGTTATAGCTGTATGAAACGTGTGGTCTGAGGGTAGGGTAGGGTAGGTGGGTGCAAAAGAAAGATAAGCTTTAGATGCTACACTTCAGCCTTTAGTATTGGTAAGTTCCCTTGTTAGTCTCTATCGCTATAATATAAGGCTTTTTCTTTTTAGTGAAAAGGAAACTTAAAAAGAGCTTATAAGGGAAGCCCTTGCTTTTTCTCGTTTAGGAGAGTCGCTTTCCACGGTCTGCTATTCCTTTCCTTTAATTCAATATCCTCTTTCCTACATCTAGTACTTTCAAGGGACTGCTGCGCTAAACTCGAGGAGTAAATTAAATAGGAGCCTCGCTTTGGAGAATTCCTTGAGAATGATAAATAGCGCTCATCCGTAGCTTGGTTTGCGACTTGAGGAGTGAAAATTTGCGTGGTATACATACATAGGGCTATGCCCCTCGGTAAGCATTCCTTTAGCAAGTAATCCCTTGCTTGTTCTTGTGCTTCCGTTCAATATCTCCCCTCTCCATTCTTTGAGTTCGCATTAACATTTCCCATTACTCGTCTTGTAGGGCTCGTAGGGCATTTCTATGTAGAAAGAAGCTCTGTTCAATCAATCTCATAGGGAACTGAAGCAAGAAGAACTATCGATAATAGCGCCTTTCTTTTAGGCATAGAAGTCAAACTGGAATGATACCTTCAGGGTTAAGTGATTGGAAGTATTAGTATAAGTTAAGCGCGAACATAAGCATCCATGGCGAGAACTGGAGCCCGTGCGATGGGACGAATGCATGACCGGAGAATGGTTTGGGAGGCGTGACTGCGGAGTGCTCTTATGTTGAAAAGTGCCGTACCTCCACTAAATGCAAAATTTCAATCTGTGTGAAAACTACTCAATGAGAGTTTATGGCTTCCGCTCCTCGAATCTTATGTTGGCTTGCCCAACCACCTACATGGCCCAGCAGAGCCTTTTATTTAGGGGAGATTTAGGAAATGTGGCAAGGAATAAATCAAGGAATTATTAATCGCTTAGCGCGCCCCTATAGTAAGGCTCTAAGGGCTAAGGAATTATTAATCGCTTAGTGCGCCCCTATAGTAAGGCTCTAAGGGCTAAGGAAGGGCGGCTACTATTAAGTAGGAGAGTGCGCGCTTCCCTTCACTGATAAGTCGGTGAAGACGAAAATGAGTCTGCATGATCGTCCGCTACCTTAGATTATACATTAGTCTTCGCCTAACCAACATTCTTTGCATTGAATCTGACGTGCATACAGGAAAAGCCCCTCCCAGCTCTGCAGGTTTGGGAGGGTCATACCTGCACTACTAAAACTAAGCGCTTTCACTATGACGACTTCCACTCCTTAACTTGATGTCGCTTCTCACAGCTTTAAGTCCGCAAATAGTATTTTCATATTAAGATTAAGATGCTCGAAAGGGTTCTTAGTCAAGCCAGAAAGGTGGTTCTAAAACCACAGTTTTTCGAGAAAAGGTCCCATCCTTCAATATCATGATTGGGTCGACCAGGCCAGATCATGATGTAGTTCTGAAATAGGCAGCTTATATGTATAAGCATTTTCCATTTATAGGAATAATAACTATCGAAGACTCTTTTTGATTTTGGTCGGGATTAACTACTTTTTCTTTGTAGTGCGATTTTATCTACGTAGGTTTGTTTATTTTAGGGTTCGATTTATGCTGCTTGTAAGTGGAATCCTTCTTCTTGAAGGACTCTCCTTTTATTACAAAGTCGGAATTGGGAAGTAGGTCTCTTTTTTTCAATCCTTTGGCTCTTCTTAATCTAGAAGGTGCTCCTGAGTGGCAGATGTTACTTGAGAAGGCACTCGAACCGACTTCCTCTTTTTGCTTGGTCGGCGATCAATGAGCATTCGTCTCGTAAGATGGGTAATCTCTTAATGGGACATCCAGTCAGATGTTTGTCTCGTATGAGCAACCTAGGTCAGTGGGAATCCTCGAAAGAGTGTGACGATAATCGATTGAAGAAGTAGGAGCTTGAGCTCGAATACTCCTCGTCCTTTATATGACAAGGTTATTCGCTAGCAGGCCATCATGTGAGGAAGAGGAAAAATCGCGGATATCTCAGCGGGATGCGATATCAGGCATTCTAAAATTACATAAGCGTCTGGAACCGAACTTCGTAATACATGCTTATCCCACTTGCATTACGAGGGAGTCCGTTCTCCGGGAGACTCTTGAAAGACAAAGAGTGCTCGAAACTCTTTCTGAAGATGAACATGCGTAGATAGGGCTTAAGAAGATCATTGCTTACCCCTTAGTAGCCGATATAAATCCGGTGACTATTGGTATGTTTAGTCGGGCGCGGCGGATTAGGTGCTAATTTTGAGTTATGGACAGCGAGACTGAACGTATTGTGTTGGGCGATGCGGAGCCCATCAGCCTATTAGCCAATGGGGAGGAAGAAAACATGGCATGCCAACAGACGATTCGATCGAGAGATATTTTTCTCCTTAAGTAACTCCGTGCTCCATACGGGGGAAATGAAAGCAGGTGATCTACGACCACCCTCCCATCCCAGATGTTAAATCTTTTTTTAGCGGTTTCCCTAGAGATCTTTATCATTAATGCAACCTCCATTTTGCTCATTCATGGAGTTGTATTTAGTACCTCTAAAAAATATGATTATCCACCGTTAGTCAGTAATGTGGGTTGGCTTGGATTACTTAGTGTTGCGCGCCTAGGAGGGCAGCGCGCTTTGGGATGCAGAGGAGCTATTATCGTAGCCCGACTCCTAACCTAATGTGGCGAGTTCGAACCCGCGAGGCAGTAACATGGGGGCGTCTAATCCTTTTGACGCCGTAAGGCTGGCTAATCATACGAACGCTTGACTCGAAGACCCCTTTGGTTACGGAAGGCACATGAGAGTTCGAGCTATGTTGAATGTGCGTGGAAGCACTACACTACGTAGGTACGTGCGAGTGAGGCGTCGATCACACCGGTCGCTTGTGACGCGGCACGAGTTGCGACCGGACCGTCGCGCAACCTAGGGATCACCCGAGGCGACTCTTCGCTCTATAGGGATCGGGGCATAGCCGCGATTCTTCTTGGAGGAGATTTGGTTTGCGAGTGGCGATCACGCCGCCAATGTACTCCTACCTATATGCAGAGCAACCAGTCGGAGCATACGCATGCGACGATCTTCATGCGTGAATAGCGGGAGGAAAGAAGGGCGTGGGCGGTAATGAAGGGCGCCGCGTCTTGACGGGCGGGCGGAATGGATGAGCGAAAGGTGCCATGCCATGGAGTGAGGAATATCCGGTCACCGTGGCAAGGCTTGACTAAATGAACCTCGATCAAGGTGCTGTCGAGGAATTTGGGGACCTTCTCGAGCTCGAGCACAGGATAGGCAATTGAGAGGTAGA
Source organism: Tetrastigma voinierianum (assembly GCA_016808115.1). Classification (NCBI taxonomy): domain Eukaryota; kingdom Viridiplantae; phylum Streptophyta; class Magnoliopsida; order Vitales; family Vitaceae; genus Tetrastigma; species Tetrastigma voinierianum. The sequence goes on along the minus strand of JAEQBH010003670.1, from coordinate 39,836 downwards.
GTTAGCCTATTCGTTATGGGGAATCAATGCTCCAGGCTGAATATTACTTCCGGCACCTGGCTTTCTCCGATGCATATTAGCTTAGCTGCGCTTAATAGGCTGGTTTGGCTTCCTCTCTGGCGGCCAGGCCACTTTCCTTACCTTACCACGCTACCTCCCTCCAAGCTGCCTGTGAGCAAGATGCATTGCGATTTCCTCTTTGTGGATGCGGATATGATCGGGACGGGAGAAAGAATTCTCGTGGGCTTTCTGCCGTAAAGCGAACGCCCCAGGAACAAGGGTGGTCGGCCAGATCCGCGGAGGGGACATGATCAATAGAACTTTGGTTGGATCCGAGCTGGGATAGTTGCGCCCATTCCTAACTAGTTACGAAAAGGTTTTTCTCATCTTTGGAGAACATCACTCACTTAGTGGTCAATTAAAGCTAGTTCCATAAATCCGAAGAAGTTATCACGGATGACCACATCGCGAAACTTGCATGGTTCTGGCAGACTTTCTGAGGTATCTAATAACCTTACGCCAAATCGTGGCGCCACCTCTCTAACTAATACCCATTTATTAAAGAATAATCTTTTAAGGAAGGACAATTTACATATTTACGCCCAAATTCTTCTATTATTAAAAATCTGGTACCATTTCGATGTGTTTCTATTCTTCGAACGAGAGGTTTGATGTACGAATCCATTGTATTAATTCCGCTTCCCTACTCGCGGTATGCTCTTTGATCGACTCATGATTGATTGCCATGTATTTTAGCTATTGAGCCTCAAAGTTTATGTTTTTATGTGATCGCAACATCGAAGCAGAGTGCGAATTTTCCATGGAAGCCGGCTGAAATATTTGATCTTAGGGTATTCCCTCACGGAATATTATTATTTAGATACTGACCAGGACCTTTACTAAATATCTATATATATCTTTTCTTATAATGTTATTTGTTAAAATATATATATATATATATATATATATATATATATATATATATATATATATATATATATATATATATATATATATATATTTAAATAAACTAATAGGATCGAATTATTATTAATATGTGAAACTTGCGAGACCATTAGTTGTGATATTGATCTTACGGGAGACGAGGAAATCGAGAATATAGAGACTTGTAAGCCTACATGTAGTTCTCTATCTAGGAGGCGATCGATCTACATCTTTCCACATAATACAGGCTGTGTCTTGATCTCCTACGTGCGAAATCTGAGGGACTAGTTCCTATGGAGATTCCCCTTGGTCTAATTCCATGCCTTATGACTTCTTTGATGGGAGGCTTGGCGTAAAGTGAAGATTGAGGGGAGTAGAGCAAAATTCCCTTCTGGGGTCTTTTGAAGGTGTAACACAGGCAGAAAAGGGACGTCACTTGACTAGAGGGCGACCAGGTTGGTTCCGCAAACCTCGACCCGGCGTCACACGTTCTCCCGAGGTTCGAGAAGGATCCGATGCCCTGACTACCGACTCTATGGAGTGCGTTATCAGAGCCGAGCTAGGAATGGCCGTTAGTGGACACCCACCACTTTTCACCGGTTAGAGAGGCCCTCTTTAATACATTAAGAAAAGATGTTCACAAGGGCGAAAAGACTTCGGTCATAGGAACTTAGACCACCTACGCCTTGATAAGCGAAAACCACTCGACCGTCGGAAGTAAACAACAATGATAATGAATCGGTTTTTCTTCCTTGAAAGAATTCACCTGTGACCTGGCTTTCCCAAATAAAGGGAGGTCATTTTCTTCGCTCCGCGAAAACATTCGACCTATACTTATAGTCAAGTCGTCCGCGTATCTTTTTGATCTCCTTTCCTTCTATTCAGAAGATTTTAGGCTTTGACCCATTCAAAGTGAGGGGTTGATGACGTTGGCTAAAAAGGGGGTATGGTGCTCTTCCTTCTTCCGAAGTTTTTGTTGCCCTCGGTGAATAGGGTAGCTGTGTCAAAGATATTTCGTTAATATACGTGGGATGAAATCTAAGCCGATACATACGATAGGCGAAGGACCCCCATTTCATAACGCCTGGGGAACGCAAGTTTGATCGAGGATTGATTGGAGAGGAGAGGGTGGTCGAAGATCAGGATGGAGGAATGTTTTGAGCCTTCAGATTTAAGAGAGAGGTTGCAGCTAGTGCGGCGAGACTTTTTCTATAGGAGGATAAGTCGTTAGAGAATCTTCACAAGACAATAGTGATCATGACAAGGGTAGTCGGGCCTCCACTTTCTTCATGATATTATATATATATATATATATATATAATTCTATAGTTAGATATATCAGCAACCAATTATGCTACTCACTTGAAAAGTGAGTTTACTAAACCTATGACACCTCTACACTACAGTTCCTCACAACTCAACTAGACAACAACTTAAGTGAAGAAAAGTAACAAACGTTCATTTCGCTCCCATAAAGAGCGAGGAATGGGCGAGTGTAGGTGTTCCACTTAATGCGTGATATGTATATATCGATGCTTGTTGAATAATCCATCAGAGGAAGCGACATTTGCTGAAAACGACCTATTATAAGTAACAAGCATGATCTGAAGCCTCTTGATCGTAGACCACCCCTCTGCTTCCACGTGAAGGGACAAGAGCATCTGTCCTCACAGGAAAGGTTAAATAAAATCCACATAATCTTTGTAACTCTCTTTTTCCAAAATTAAAAATTAGGGTCACCTGAGTGGAAAAAAGGAGACTGACCTCTTATTCTTGACTTTACGGTCTTCCAACTTATCCCCCTCGGCATTGTAAACACTTAACTGTCTGTTCTTGGGCATAGCTCTCACCACCTTGTGAAAAAACCCCATTACCCCATCCCCCAGCCAGGATTACGGACTTACTGTTTGGTAGGCCTCTTCAAGTGAAATAGTAAAGCTTTCAAACTCTCTTTTGCTGGTTATAGGTCGAGGAGTTGGAAGGATCACACTTAAGTGGAATGCTTTGCAATCTAGTAAGGTCCTCTCTAGCTTGGGTAACCTTAGAGTTGATGCTACCATAGTGTTTGGAATTAAGATCCTCAATTCAGCCTTGAGTGAGACGTTTCAGCTTGGTGCACAGCCTTAAAATAGGAGTACCCTCCACTTGAGTACTCCAGACTTGGTCAACCAAAGGGGCAAACTCTTCGTGGGAGGTCAGTATAGATTAGAAAGGCTTCTTCCTGTGACCAACTTACGCACATTAGTAACTATCCCGTGGTATGATCGGAAAGACACAGCTGTTCGGTATGCTTGATTCGGGGAAGGTAGCAAAGCCAAATGTCATTAACTAACACTCTGTCAGAAGCTACGGCAATGTCTGCTCACTCACTATCTCTGCGGTTGGACCAAGTGTAGAGCGGGCCCTTAACTTAAAAGGGAGGTCAACATATCTATATCTAACAAGCATTGGTGGGAGTCGTGTGCGACCTCCCTTCCCACCTCTTTTCCTCATGGAATCTAGAAGAATTCAAATCTCCCATGACAATCCAGGCTTGGTCAATCACTACACTGCTCATTCTCTTCAAAACAGCCCACAAAGCCTTCCTCAGATTAACTTGATTCGAACCATAACGGACGCCCAGAAATTCTGATTGATGGCTATGGCTTACATGGATAATCTTATCACTTACGTACGTAGGGTTTAGAATCAACGGATCGATGTCGCTTAACGATGCATGGTCATAATTATCAATAACCTCCCAATCCCAAAAAACCTTCATGCTAATCATGTCTTTATTGATGGATCTTACTTTAGTTTCCAGAAGGCCACACAAACTAAGATTTATTATTATTCTTTAAGAGATGTCCCAACCTCCTTTTGAGGGCGGATATACGACCAACCTCACATTCCAGCAACCGAGACTAATCATAAAGGGGGTTTTTGGGAAGGACCCCCTCCCCCTTTGGAGCTGCTACTTCCCCGAGCTTTCCTATTTTTCTTTTTGGCTTTATTGCCTTTCCTTTGGCCCCCTACATTCGATTCAGAAGAGAAAAATGCTCCCGAGGACTCTTCTACAGAAAGTTTATCATCCTCCTGCTGGCTACCCCTAGGTGTATTAATTTCATCCTCTTCCCCGACCTCCTCTGAATCTAGGACAGTGAACAATTTAGCCTTCCAAACCCCCTATGTTGTAGTGGTTTGGGCTGCTTCCTTCGTCGATCTGGGTACACTCTTATTCTCATCGAGATGAGATGACCATGTCACGAACTGGATTTGAACCAGCACCTCTGGGACTTACCCAGCGAACTTCCCTTATTATTCTGATCATTACTTTGGTAACCCGGTTCCTCATGGCGAATGAGTCCGTCCGGGGTTGATCGTATAGATCAACAAAGGCCCCTATCAAACAAAGGCCTACCCTCAAAAATCAGAATCCAGCCCCCTACCCTATACTACACACAAATTTTGAAAATCAGCGGTGGGTTGAAGCCACCATGGTGTCTTCAGCGATAAATCTTTTAAATTGAAAATAAAAAGTCCATATCCCGGAACAACCTCTCGTCGTTCACAACTACGCTTTATAAAATTATATATGTATCCCAATTCTCGGGAACTCTAATACCCCTTTGGTATAGTATAAGGTCTATTTGTTTGACTATACTCAATTGGAGAGAAAATGGATTGTTTATCCTTTGAGAATGGGGTCGGGGAGCGTTGTAGCTCGCAAATAGACGGAGGAAGTGTCCATTCGGTGTCACATTGAGTTTACTAGTGTGAGTCGGTGGCATGATATTAGATTCTATTCGTCTTCTTCATGGAACTCATAGGACTCACAGAAGTCCCACTATCTTTCCATTTATTTTAAAGAAGATCGTGCATGATTAGTTTGCTTTATCTCACATTATACGCTTCGCGAGGATTACTTTAAATTTAATTTGAATACATACAATACTATTAGAGTCCACTTTGAATCATTACCCAATAGTTCGAGAATCCTTCTATATTTCTATATATAAAGCTTTAGTTTGAGTTTTGAGTCTATTTTAGTTTTCAAAAGATCCCGCAGCTCTACTTTCTTTCTAAAATTGGAAGAGTTGGGGTTGTCTTCGTTAAGTCAATCTGCTCTTTTGCTCAAATCTCTCAAATTTCTTCTTGGTTGACAAAGAGCGATGGGCGACTTGTTGTTAGCAATTTCCGTCCATGGTCACTATGTCGTCTGGATTCATACTTAAACCACGAATCCCATTTCAGAAGTGTCATAACTACATATTTAAAAAAAGAAAGACCTAAAAATAAGATATGAAAAAAAAGCCTAAAAAATAAAATCTCCATGTCCATGGAAGATCCCACAAAGACCCCCAAAATTAAATATGGGGCATAACTCTCAAAATATATACAATAAATTTTTTTAAAGAAAGAATAGATAGAAGGGACAAAAAAACTTTTAGACAGAACAAGAAGAAGAATTAGCATTAGGCGCTTAAAAATCGTCTTTGTCATCTATCTGTAGGAATGGACAAAAAGTATAAAATATGAATTCAACCAAGAGAGGAGTGGGAGACTCAAAAAGTAGTGGCGAGCTTAGCACCGGGAGGTCGCGGGGCGAACTCCATGCTTTTAAATGCCAATCGAGTTGCCCGAATCAGTGCAATGAGGTTAAGTTAGAATCCAACAATTCGTGCATCCCGGCAATTGGTAAACCAGCAAAATAGACACACCCACAAATCATTCTTTTATTCAATCAATCTCATGTAGGGGAGCCTATACCGGAAACTTAAATGTGATAATTCAGGCGAAAGAAAGGTCGATCTTTCTTGTATACCTGCCCGTGAACCCTTCTCTCTCTTTCTGATCTACGACCACCCTTGGTTCCTTCTTTTAAAAAGAGTTGTCCCCTGTCAGTCGTCTCTATGGCTTTCTTTAAGCAGAAAGCGTGTTCAAGCTCTCTGATTAAGGTACTAGAGGCTCACTAAACTATCGAGAAATTGCTTTCGGCCTAGGATCTCTTTCAAGTGCTTTTGCTTTCCTTTTAACTAAGCCTTCTCGCTCTACTGGAAACTATCCTCTATCAGAAAGTCTCGTAATCAACTGGATTTTTTTTTACTTGATCAATCGGAAAGAAGAAGGCAGAGGTAAACTCCCCAACTCGATCAATGGGTGCTCATTGGTCTTCTTGAAACTCCCATTGCTTGCGAGTACGTCGGGGCAATAAGAGGGAGTAAATCCTTCAGCAAAGCAAAAATGACTTGAACTCTCCTTTGGAGAAGCAAGTTTAGGTCTTGCCTTGGTCTATTCAGGTTCGAAAGAGGTGAGGTGCGAAGCGGAAGAAGTGCTGGTTCGAGTCAAGCTCGTGACAAGGCCTTTTTGATTGATAATAGAAGGGTAGACGCCCCTATTTTCTCGTTAGACGGATGACTCTCCCATTTCAGATAAAGACGGGATAGGATCCACTTTGGCAGCTGAACTTCTTTGTCTATTTATCTATAACCCCTTATCTCTTTTTACTTTCACTGGCAGAAAGAAGCAGTTCGAGGACTGGAGAAGCAATGTTGCTGCTTCCTCCATTCTGGCAGTGGTTATGGATTCCGAAGGAAGGGGATGGCGGGCTAGTGGGTCCTTGTCCACTTGCTCCACAAAGTTAACATGTTCGTTCACGGAGATTGAGGCAGCGCAGCCGAGATGGCAGCTAGACAAAAGGAAGTTTTTACTTTACCCCAGATGCACTCTTCTCTTGGAAGAATAAGAAGAATCTTTCTTCTAGGTTGAAGCTTACCTTAGATTTTGATCTCTGGAGACAAGCAGCGATATTTGGATTCCCCGATCCCAAACATATTCAGATATTTTAAGATGTGAGAAAGAGAGAGTTAGGCTTTGAAGTGAGGAAATGAAACCTTGTCTATTAGATCTTCGGTCTGATCAACCGAGATTGCCCCGATTTCTTTTGAGTAGGCATTCATTCTAGTCTTTTCGCACTTAAGCCTCTTCTTAGAGTTAGGGGCTTTCATAAGGTAAGGCTAAAAGTGGAGAATCAGGCCTAGTGGCAAGCCTAAACCGCAATGTCATCGAAAAGGCAAAAGCAGTCGAATGGCCGGCTCATCAATCGTTCCCTTTCCACCCGAATGCGAGAGTGAAATGGGAATGAATCTTAGTCGTATAAGGCTTTTAGAAAGAAATGCCTTCTCCTCCCCTGTTGGTTGGGTGGCTATCGCTCCTCCCCCATTGGTCGAGTGGCTATCGCTCCGAGGGTTAGGATCAAGGGCCTTGCTTGTTTAGTTTGAGCATTCAGACTAGGCTGCTGGCCAGCTTGGTGCGACCGCACCCATTATGATCGATAAGTTGACTTCTTTTCCACTTTCTAGTAGATTGGAGTTGATAGGGGCCTCTTGGCCAGAGCAGGGAATTCCTGTCTCACGTTTTCGTCTATGCTTTGGGGCAAGCGGCTAAATCTTATGGATAACATTTCGCGGTCATTTGTCCATAGAAGTTGGGATAGTGATATGCCGATCGGAGTTCCGCTCTTCACTACCAACCCTCCCTCTTCTTATTCAAGAGTACTTTTATGAGTACCTACTTGTTCTCCTTTCTCACTATTGTTTGATTTTTGGTCCAACCCTCCAACCGCCAACTAGGGTCTTCTCTCGGGGATGGGTCACAAACAAGTCAAAGTGATAAATAAGAATTCTGATTTATACACCTTTTCGAAGCGAAGCACAGTGTCGCTTCACAAGACTAGGGACCACACGGGGACCAGGCAGAGATCTTAAGAGCGTGAGTGTACGCTTCCGCCAGACCGCCCAGATTGAGAATACGCTATGGCACGACACGTTTCGGAAGGGCAGCTTCGAAAGCTTAAACTACTGGAAGCCTCTTACTATAAAAGAAAGTAAGAGATCGACCACCTTCATTCAATTCATATTCCCCTGATCTTCGACCACCTTGCATTCAAGCTCGGTCTTTTTGATAGAAATCTGTTCTATACTTCCAGCCTACGCTCGGTTAACCGTTTCTGGCTCTGGAATGGCTGCCTTTTCAGGTGCGGCTTTGCTTCTTTCCCTAATTCGTGGCTAGCTGATCAAGTAAGAGACCTAATCGATCCCCACAATTGTGTTTGCTTGACAGTGAAAGATCAATGGAAAGGGCCATGTCCCTTAGATTAGACACGACACGCTACGGGATGATTTATAGCCCAAGCAACAGTAGCCGGTTGTGTTTGCATACGCTGACAAGCGAAGGAACTTTGAGCCTTATATTCTATTATATTTTATTATATTTTATTATATATTATTATATATTCTATTACATTATATTATAGAATGCTGCAACGCACTTCCTCTCGCTCCCAACGCCCCGGTGAATTCCTTTCGTCACGCATCCCTTGTTTGAGCGCCTTCTATAATCCGTATATGGGAAGAGCGAGAGCGGGACGATTAGTAGTTGTTGCCTCTTCCTGACGAAGCAAGAGAGCGGACGAAAAGCAAACAAAATGGAGGAATTGTTAGCGCTAAGCACTTGGTTCCTGTCGGCGGGGCGTATCTCTATAGAGAAGAGGTGTTGGGATCAACGGCCGGCTTTGAAGGCGAAGCTAGGGAGTTAAAGCTCGGCTAGCCATTCATTATTCGGAAGAAAAAGACACTGCAATGTGATTATGATGCGAACATGATTAGAAAGGGCTTTAGCGGCCTTCGGGTATTGATGAGGCGGCCTTAGACCATGGCTAACGCGAGGAAATCATGGGCGCGAAAAGCCTAACACACGCCTTTTTTTATAAAGGGATCGGAAAGAAAACCACCACCTTTTGAGCTGGAAGACCCGCGAAAGCGGAAGCATGCTTGAGGCGGATGAATAGGGTATTGCTTTGAGACCGCCACCATTCGCCCGGAATGGAGAACTGGGAGGAACGCGCCATACCTTGTCGGATGAGAAGAGAGATCCAAGGAGATCGGCCTTGGAGACATGCACAAATGGGAGCGACTTGAATTGGAGCTTGCAGACCGGCTAAAGCCCTTGTCAGGAGTTCGCCATATAGTTAAGTTAATTCCTTATTCCGGGGAGGCCTACCATAGAGGTTACGTTGATGTTAGAAACTTGGGGTTATGCCTTTTCTTTTACCAAGTAAAGGAATATAATCGCTTAGCGCGCCCCTATAGTAAGGCTCTAAGGGCTAAGGAATTGCTTCTATTCATGCAGTTTCTTTATCGGGAGGCTTTTTTGGCGATCGAGGTTTGAATCCATCTCGGGGAATGTTCCCTTTGCTTTGAAGCGAGAATGTTGTGATTCTACGGTTTAGAGCATTACCAAGATAGCTAGTTAGCTCCTAGTAGCCCTTTTAGTAGATAGCCGGGCTTTATACTTCCCAACGACTTTTATTCATACGCTCCCAGCCTCGAGAAATGAAGAAGGAGAGATCCCCCCTTATGATAACAAGGGAAGGAAGATGCCACCTATTTATTTTGATTCTAAAGATAATTTCCAGACTCTAACTTTGTTTGATGTAATCAAGACCCTTATGATAACAAGTAAGTAATAACTGAACTTCGTTTATTAAACCCCGCGGGTAACTTTCAGATCTTTGGAAAGGGATGAAAAGTTAGATTCTTACACTTTCTTCGCGTAAAATTCCACTTTCTGCAGATGGAGTGTCCCATTTAAGTCCTTATCCTGGACTCTTGGGCTCGAAAAGGGCTTTTAAATGCGAGCGTACAAGTAAGGGTAGGTCGTAGTTCTTCGTTCAAATAGATTGAAAGACTAATCTAATACATTCTTTGGAAAGAAGCAAAGCGTCCTTCCTTAGCCGTAAGCGTAATATTGCAAGGATGAGATCCGCAACCTTATTGGTGATGAGCTTAAAAGTCATCTATTTTAATTCATTTTTGTTTGATTTTCATGCGAAAGGGAATAATTAATATCTCGAAATATGAAGAAACTCACCAAATTTGTTATTAGCGGGGAGTGTCTGAAAGAAGAAAAAGTAGAAAAATACGGCAATTGGGTGGGTAAAAGTCACGAGAAAATAAGCGGCGATAAGCAAGGTTAACTAATGTTGTAGTTTTAGGGTTGCACAGTTCAATTATGAGGTCGCAACATCAGGAAAATTGAAGGAAATTTGATCTGCGAGTGTGACGAGGGATCCCTGAAGTTAAGCGGTAGGATTAACGAGACTTAAAGGTTGATGTCGCGACAAGGGATGGAGTCGCGACAAAGCGCCTTGAAGCTATGACGAGTTTGAAAAGATGAAAGCGTGTGACTTAAAACATTGTCGCGACGGAAGGGCGATGTCGCGACACCAAAAGTAACTAGTTGAAGCCTCCCGAAGACATAAGTTGATGTCGCGACGAGAGATTGATGTGCTGACAATAGGCGTGCTTTCGATTGAAGGTTGCGGAGTTCCTTAGAGTTGATGTCAGCGACAAGGGATTGATGTCGCGACATCGGGGCTATCGATTGAAAGTTGCAAAGACACCACGGCTGGCATCGCGACAAAGGGATTGATGTGGCGACATCGAGAGCGAACGATTAAAAACCTGCGAGAGGCATAAAGTGATGTCGCGACAAAGGATTGATGTCGCGACAATAGAAGACATAAGTTGAAAGCTGCAAAGACATGAGCTGATGTCGCGACAAGGGATTGATGTCGCGACATCAGGAACGACCAGTTCTAAGCTGCAGAGACTTAAGTTGATGTCGCGACATTGATTCCTTATCGCGACATAAGATACCTTCAGGAAAACAAAGGAATGTCTTGACTTAATGATAAATATTTAACAAAGTACCAACTAACTAATGTAAGTGACAAGGGTTTGGTCGCGACTGAGCATTAACATGGGCCTAGTCCCGCGGAAATCACAAAAGAATGCATTGGAATTAGAATGGCGAGAAGCGCTATAAATCTTGCGGCTACCCGGGAGAAAAGAGAGGCGGCGATGGCGACGGGCAGAAAGATCTGCGGGTAGATTTGAAGGAACCATTTATTTCTTTTCTTTTCTTTTCTTTTCTTTCTTTTATTTCTTTTACATTTCCCGTCGTTTAGATTAGATTATTTTCATCTTTCTTTATTTTTGTTTTATTCTTTGGATACGGATGTTATCGTTTTGAAGGCAGGAAAGTGAATGCGAGAATTCCATTCTTTTCAAATTACCACGAAATGCTGATTGAGACAAATTTAAAATTCGACTTTTCCGATTTCAAATTGCGATTGTTCTTATGATCGGAGGAATGCGTAGTGTAATTCGGTAATTTAGAAACCCGGCTTTCATTAAGTATGCTATAGTCGAGGAAATTATCTTTCTGTAGTTGTTTCCGTGACTTGTAATTCGGTTATGGTACTTCTGGTTATGGGTTTAATGTTTTTGATCACGAATATCGATTTCTTATACCCGTTTAAGATTTGTTGTTTCATTGCTTTCCCGATTTCAAGAATATCAGGTGACCTGAGAGAAGGCATTCACGAGTTATGAACATATCCTTTAAGGTATATTAACCTACTATTAGAGATCTAATAAGCTTTGTAAGTTTACTTAGATAAATCCTCTTCTCACTTGGAATTAAGAAAGAGTTGAATGAGTTATCAATTTAAACAAGCAGAGAGTTCACCTCAATTCGAATAATGAAGCCAATCCCGTGTTAGGCGAGATCTAATCAAGGAGGGTGATCTATTCTAATTTAGGAAGAGCAACCGGAAGTTGTATATCCTTGTGATAATAACTTGGGAGCTAAGGTTCACAGTCCATAAAATGGGTATGAAGTATTGCAAAAGAAAAATACTTTGATTAAGGAAATCCTATTAAAGTAGTTATCTATTCACATCTTCGAAGAATCGAACAATTAGATAATGAGCGTAGATGTGGAGAGATCGGTGTCTTCGCTTCGCGCCTTGGGCGGATTTTAAAACCTGAAATACACAAGAAGTTGCTCCGGTGTTAACTCGAGAATTGATACTTCACAATAGCAGTATTCTTGATGTGTCCTCTAAAAGATAATTATTCAGTGTCCATTTATTTTCTTAACTATTCATTAATCTTTATTCTTTATATTCCAGTTTATTTGATTGTTCATTCTTTTCCTTGTACATTTTACAGCTTCTTAAGCTAGATCACAATGTCATGTTATAGTCCAAATAGTATGGAGCTTGAGTAGTCAGGGTAGTTGATTTAGAATTCTTGAGATCTCTGTGGGTTCGATATCTGGACTTATATCATTTATTACTTGTCGACTGTCTTGACTACAGGATATTAGTACAATAAAATTGAAAATGATTCACTACAGGAGATTTTTGGTCTATATAGTAGAAAGTCAACAAGTTTTATGGCGCCGTTGCCGGGGATTAGTTAATAGTCCTTTGGTAATAGTGTCATAACCTTGCATACATGACTGAAGGCTAACAAGTTTTATGGCGCCGTTGCCGGGGATTAGACAATAGTCCTTTGGTAATAGTGTCATAAATTCGTATATGTGTTTTGGTTCGATTAACAAGTTTTATGGCGCCGTTGCCGGGGATTAGACAATAGTCCTTTAGTAATAGTGTCATAAATTCGTATGTGTTTTGGTCAGATTAACAAGTTTTATGGCGCGGATTCTTGCGTCCGAAGAATTTAGTAAATCAATATTAGAGACCGAAGAAGGAAATGCTAATTTGGACATTTTGAAAAGAACAAAATAGCTTTTTCAGCGTGGTTATTTTTAGCCACTAACCTTTAACAAACCATATTGAAAAGCATTTGTTGACCGGACCAATCTATTAATGCAAGTGTGTTTGATTTCGAGGACAAAATTTTAATGCATAGGAAACAGAACAACGTCGATTCAGGACACGAATTAGAGAGAACACTGAAGCTTGAGAAAGATAAAGGCGAGGAAAACTCAGCCATAGCGAGATGAAGACGGGATCGAGAATGAAGTACGAAAGAAGCGGCTAGAGGCCTCGATCACGTACTATGGAGGGACTTACGGGAAGCTATTATTCAAGGCAGTACTGCGCAATCGAGGCGACCAGCTAATGATGCAAATAATTTTGAACTTAAACCAGCACTAATTACAATGGTCAACGGCATCGAGTTCTTTAGTCATCACGAGGACCCAAGCGAGCACACAGGAAGATTTCTCGGGATGGTAATATAGTGAAGTTGAATGGGGTGAGACGAAGTCATCAAGCGCATCTATTCCCATTCTCTCTAAGAATCGACAGCTACATGGTATGAATCTTTACCATATGGTTCTGTTGATACTTGGGAGGAGTTAGTAGAGGCCTACTTGGGTAGATTCTTCCCCCCAGCCCTCACCTCCAGAGAGGAGGAAATCATTGTGTTCAGTGAGGGAAGATGAAAGCACCGTATGTAGCAGGAAAGATTCAAGCAGTTCTTGAGAAGATGTCCGATGCATGGGATAGATGCGAAACTCAGATGGACATTGTATATCATGCTTTGAATGATATATCAAAGGGATCGTGATGCTTCATGTTGTGGAGCATTGAGAATCTTTGAAGAAGCCAGAGGCGATTGAGGACGGCTGAAATGCAATATAGCTCATACAGTTTTCAAGAAACTGTGAGGAAGGGGATCATGGAGCTGAGCAAGATGACAGCAATGGAGGCCAAGTTGGATGCCATTATGCACAGGTTGGACAAGCAAGAAAGGAAGACATACACTTCCCATGAGATAGGAGCAGTTGAAAGAGAGTTATTGAAGGGAAGTCTTGAGAGATGCGAAGAACAATTCTATGATCTTGAAGGGTTAAGTATGCGGGTGAGCCAAAGAAACTACCATTTCAAACCCAATACTAACCTACGGCTGCCATCACCAGCACTAAGGAACCATGAAAATTTCTCACTTATGGTGGAGGGCTTCCTGAGGCTGAGCATGGGCGAGAATCCTCGGGGAGTTATCAGCTGACCATAGGGTTAAACAACGACGAGAAATGAACACGAAATGAATATCGGGGTCGAGAGGGCCAAATCTTTGAAACAGTCTTTATGAGTTCATGGGGGGATAATAAAAAACATTGACCTCCATGAACAAAAGTTTTAAATTGAGCTATTTTGCAATTCTCAAATTTTCTGAGAGCTCACCTGTGCATCCCACGAAGAACACGAGAGCATAAGTGAGGCATTTGGCCACCACAACAAAACCGGAGGAAGATGCCTTCCCAGTGACGCAGAAGAATCAAGACTTCATGGGCGTAGCGACTTAGAGTCAGGAAGGAGTTAGAAAGGTGAAAGAAAAAAATGACGACCCCGACAAAGAGAAAGAAGAAAGAAAGCTCGAGAAAAGGAAGAAGCCTTTGGAGAAAAGAAGGAGTGGACAGGAAGGATATCCAAGGCTCTAGACCTGCAGTCCCATTTCCACAGAGACTGTAGAAATCAAAGATAGAGGAGCAATTTGCAAGGTTTTTGAAAACCTTTCAGAAGTTAGAGATTAGTATGCCCTTTACAGAAGTGGTGACTCAGATGACACTCTATGCAAAATTCTGAGAAGGACATCTTGAGTAGAAAAAGAAAGATAGCGAAGAAGGATTGTGAATCTCACTGCTACTTGCAGTGCTATGATACATAAGGAAAAAAGATGAAGGATCCAGGGAGTTTTACAATTCCTTGCATCATTGGAGGTAATTCGAAGCCCTGTGACTCGAGGGCTAGTATAAACTTGATGCCTGCTACGTTGCCAAGCAATTAAGTTTGGGAGTTTATTCCCACCACTATTACTTTTCAAATAGCGGGACGGTCGATGGTAAAACCTGAAGAGTCTTGGAAGATGTGTGGTCCTTTGTTAGGAGAATTTGTTTTCCCGGTAGACTTCATCATTACGGACATGGAAGAAAGATTAAGTACCCACGCTATTGGGAGACCATTCCTAGCCTCTTTGGGCTGCTGCGATCGACATGCGAAAGAAGTTCTTACCTTGAGGTTGGAGGAAAATGGCGCTCAGCGTGATCAAAGCATGCGAGAATATAGACATAGGCAGAAGAAAAGTGCAGCATTATATTGATGATGTCTATACCTACAACCACGATGTTCACAATGATTGTAATGCTCAAATTTTTATCAATGAAAAGAGATAAATTCAGTATATTGAAGATAGCCACTCGTTGTCCATGCAACGATTTTCATTCTATAGAAAACGTGTTGAGCACAAACAAAGCAATGACAAAGGGAAAATAATGAAAAGGGAAATTCATCAAGAAACCCGGTGAAGAGGGGCTATTGTTGAAAGGTTGCCAAGTCATTTGAAGTATGCTTGCCAGAATCACGAGAGAAAACGGTGATTATCTACGCTGGGCTTCGGTGATGCGAGAGCGAAGGTGCTGAAAATCTTAAAGAAGCATAAAGAGTCTATAGCTTGGTCCATTGAAGAGTTGAAGGGTATCAGTCGATCAATTTGCATGCACAAAATTCTGCTAGAAGAAACTTCAAGGCCCATGCACGTAGGAACATCGAAAGGCGAATCGATTGATGAAGGAGTAGTCGGAAGCGGTTCTTAATTAATTTGAATCTTTGGTTTTTTTATCTATCTGTTGAGATAGTCGCTTGGTGATGATCCATATGGTTTCAAGAAAGAGATTGGGTTTCTTTGTGATGCATGATAGGAAAAAAATGAATTGATTCAACGAAACAGTGGCGAGGATGGAGAATTGTCATTGATGGGAAGATGAACAAACCACCAAAGAGAAAAAGATCATTTCCCTTGCCCTTCATTTGGTCGGATGTTAAAACTTGATTAAGCAGGACTTCCTCATTTTGTTTCTTGGATGGGTATTCGGGATACAATCAGATTGCTATTGCACACGAGGGACGAGATATTCACATGCCCACATGGTACCTTTGCCTTCGAGAAGGATTAGTTTGGGGCGTGTAATGCTCTGCTTTACATTCAGGTGTATGATGTCAATATTCTCGGACTTAGTTGAAGAGGTTATGGAAATTTTTATGGATGACTTCAACGTGTATGGATCAGTTTTTGATCAATGTTTGAAAAATTTTGAAAACGATGCTTCAAAGATGCCAAGACAAGCGACTAACGAATTGGGAAAAATGCCATTTTATGGTAACGAAGGTATTGTTCTTGGGCATAAAAAATTTTGCTACCAGGCTGGAGTAGACCAATCCAAGGTATCCATTATCAAAACTCTTGCCACCACCACGATCAAAGGAGTAAGAAGCTTCTTGAGAGCATCTTTGGATTTTATAGGAGATTCATCAGGCTTTATCAAGTAGCCGGACCACTATATCTGGGATCTTGGAGAAGGATCTGAGGTTTAATTTTGATGACTCTGCAAGAGAGTGCTTTTGAAGAAATCAAGATCAAATTGGTTCAAGCACTATAATGGGCACGGAATGGGATCGGATTTGAAATAATGTGTGATGCAGTGATTTTGCAATGGGGCGTCACATGGCAAGAAAGGAAAATATTCGAGGACCGTATACTATGCTAGTAGAACCTTTAATGAAACCTGAAAATTGCTGACAATGAAAAGAGTCCACTGATATAGTATTTGCTTGTGTGAAAAATTGACAATACATTTGGGATCCCATGTTATTATTCATACGATCATGTAGCAATCAAGTACCTAATGTCATAGAAGGAAGCTAAGCGGGTGATAAAGGTGGGTCTTCGCTATTGCGAGAGTTTGACTTGGAGAATCAAGGATAAAAGGAATTGACAATGTGATAGTGATCTTGTCAAGAGTAGAAAAAAAGCAACTGGCGAAGAAAATGTATTAATAGAACTTCCCATATGAGCAAGCGTTTAAGGATTTCCTTCCAAACTTCCATGGTATGCGATGTGTGAACTATTGGCTTGTGGAGTATTTCCTTGAGTCGGCTACCAGTGGAGAAGAGGAAACTTCGAGCGACAGTGGAAATTTATTATATTTGGGATGATCCACTATTATTTAAGAGGTGCTGGCTTGATAATAAGAAGATGTGCGGAAAAATAACAAGGCAAGAATTCTGAATGAATGCCGTACATCGCCATATGGGGCACTTTCGGAAAGAGCTTGACTCATAAGATACTCCAATGCGGATTTTATTGGCCCACTATCTTAGAGATTGTCTGTGGGTTAATTATTGTGATAGATACTTAAAGATTGGAAATATCGACCCAGAAATGAAATGCCCCTAAGAGAGGTATAATGGTCAGTACAATCTTTGATGTATGGGAATAAGTTTTATGGACCATTCCACTATCAGTACAGACTTCGTACATACTGTAGCAGTTGACTATGTTCAAATGGTGAAGCCGATAGCTTGTCAAGAATGATGCTAATACAGGTTATGAGCTTCTTGCAAAAAAATATTTTGAAGATTTGGAACACCCGAACTATCATTAGTGATGGAAGCCATTTACAAGCAAAATATTTGCAAAACCTCATACTTGGTATGGGATCAAGCATGTAATATGAGTCTAACTTATCATCCCAGACCAATGGACAAGCGAAATTTCCAACGAGAGATTAAAGAATACTTGAGAAAAAGTGTGAGCTCGACGAGGAAGGGTTGATCTTCAAGCTTGATGAATCACTTTGGGCTTACGAGTACGCCTAAAACTCCCATTGGAATGTCCCCATCTGGTGTTTTGGCAAACCATGTCACCTACCTACAGAGTGGGCCCAAATAATGTGGGCCATCGAAGTTGAACTTCAATTTTAAAAGCTATGAGGAAGAGAGGCTTGCTCATGCATTGGAAGAATTGAGAAATGAAGCCTATGATAATGCTAGAATCTACAAAAGATAAGACAAAGAAATGGCATGATCAAAGGATCTACGAGGAAAGTTCGACGGGGGAACGAGGTTCTCTTGTTTAATTCTAGGCCCGAAATTGTTCAGGGAAAGTTGAAATCCAAATGGAGTGGAAGTGATGCAACGGTGGTGTCAATGACACATTTGGGCGGTGACGTGGGACTAATGAAGAATTCAAGTCGATGGACAAGGCCCGAAACACTATCTAGCGGGGAAGGAGGAATAAGAAGAGCTCCCGATGGGTTATCTAGAAGAAGAAGAACCAAAGCGACAAGTCCGACTAAGGACTCAGCCCAGGCGGATGATGGGAAGCTGACCAGCAAAAAATTTAGTTACGCTTTTAGATTTTGAATTTCGTTTTGATTAGTTCTTATAAAGATAGATTTAATTTTTGAGAAGTTAATTGTAGTTTAATTAAATTTTTACGGAATCATGCAATATGCGATCTGAGGCGAAGGACATGAGTGAAAAGCAACTCCAGACACCTCCGACAACTTCTGAAATGTCACAACATGAACAAGGGGGTAACTTTCTCCCTAAACCAAACACATGAAATATGAGTAGATTGCTTTTGAATTTACGCAGAATGCTGAATAAATGTCTAAAGGAGTATAGGATTAATAAAAGAATTCCAAGTTTTTGAGATCGATGTAGGGGCGTAGGTCGCGTGACAAAAAACTTGAAAATGACATGTCACGACATTGGACAACCCAATATTCACAAAAAAAAAAAGAAAAAGAAAAAAAGAAAACCTATTTATGTCGCGACAAACTTAGTATGTCGTAACATAAAAAGGGTCCTTTGCCAGCGACTCACCCTCTTGACTGCCCTAAAATTAATGTTCTTAAATAAAAGTGGCGAGAGTGATGTACGTGACAAGCAATTTAATGAAACATATTCGCCCACAAAAATTTGATTGAATTGCAAGCGTTGAAAACTTCTTCCCTCAGCTCGATTCAAGACCTTTGTTCATCCTCCCTTCCTTCGATTCTTAATTCACGAAAACCCGAGCTCTGAAATCTTAAGAAAATTCTTCATTTGAATGTTTGAAACCTCAAACCTTGTCCCACCCAGCCTGGGAGAGAAGTCATGGAGGAATATGTGCAGCAGGAAGAAGAAATCCGACGGGGAAGAGCTGGAGTGGAAGAGATGCCCCTGAAGCACGGAGGGCACCGAGCGGTTTCGAAGAAAGACGGACAAGAGGGAAAGGGAAAACAAGAGGAAAGAAGAAGAGTAGAAGAATTTGTGTCAGAGGAAGCATTCCAGTGGAAGCATATTCACAACAAGGGGTTCGTAGCGAGAGAAAGAAGATTCGAAGCCCTGTGCACTTTTCAAAGGTGATTGAATAAAGAGGTTGGGGAAAACACCACGCATCAAAAGTGAGGGCTACAGCTGATGGTAGAAAAATTTATTGAAATGGTGGCGGGGAAGAAGACAACCTTTGTGTTCGTCGGGGAGAGTATGGGTACCATATGGAGCCAAGGCCGTGCGAAGCTTATGGAATGGCGGGGCTGTAAGCTTGTCTCCAGTTCAGCTCTTGAAGCCAAATTTTAAGAAGATTGCCAAAAAGCTCATGACGGAGGAAAAGCATAACTAGAATGAGGAAGGAGGACCCGAAACCACGAGCAGAGGAAGCACTTCTGAGAGGCTAAGGTATGGTTCTATTTCTTAGCCTGTTTTGGTCCCAACAAAGAATGTGCCTGTTGATGAGAGAAGCCTGAGGAAGCAATTATGCTCTATGCTATTACGAGAAGGGTATATAGCTGATGTAGGAATAATAATTGAAAAGTATTCTATAATGAGGTACCATGAAGGAAATAAGAGAGAGGTGATCCCTCTGGCCAGCCAATAGCATTTTATGTTTTAAAAGGTACGGGGTGAAGGGAGTTTAGGAAGAAGAATAAGTCCCTATGACATCACCACTCCCTCTTGACGAGGTGGTAGGAACCCGAGAGCAAAGAAAAGGGGGTGTTGATTGGAAACAAAGCTCAGGCCATGAGAGAGAAGAAGGAGAACCCGAAACTCCTCTACGAAAATATACTTTCACATTTGCGAGACAAAGGAAGGGCGGGGATGAAAGAAGCCCCCTTAGATTTCTCCATCCCCTTAGCTAGTTCTCCACCTATGCAAACAGGGAACATTCGGAAGCGGGAGCTGGGAGGCACGAGAAAAACAATTCAATGGTGGGGTCCTCGATACCGTCGAAGAAGATGGAAGAAAGGAAAAGAGTGGAATTTGCGACAAGAATTCGGGAAGGATTTATGAAAAAGGAGTTAAAGAAGAGATCATCAATGGGAAGAAGGCGACGAGAAGGAAGAACGGATGAAAGAGGTTCTTGACAAGAGAGGACTTCAAGAAAGAAATGAAGGAAAGAGATCGCGATCACTACGAAACTTCAGTGAGTCATGAATCTTTTATAACAATAAGTTTGAGCGTGATTCTTAGCTCCCAACCATCATGAAGAGAAAAAGGAGGTAGAGCAGGAAGCGGTGGGAGAAAACGGATCAAGGGATTCGAATTTTTATCTGAAGTCTACACAAAAGATTTTGAGAATAAAAGCTGGATGATAGAGCAAAAAAGCAACAAAGGATCTTGAATCCTACGAGGCTGGAAGAATGGCTAGAAAATTTGGATTTGATTAACATGATCTTTCCAAATTTTTGGAGTAATGACTGAAATGGAGAAACCACGATAAGATAGCTTGGGGAAGAGACAAGATGAGCTAAACAAGAAGGTTGATCTCTCCAATGAGATCTTCATTGAAGATCAAGATGAGAAGGAAACTAAGAAGAGAAAGGAAAGAAGGGAAATGAAATTCCCTCCATTCCCAGCTCATTTGGGTACCCTAGACCTGGATCCCCCTAATATCTTTGTTGCCTCTTCCAAAAGAAAAAGATAGACTTCTTCCCAAGTGACCTTCTTATTCTCCAAGCCCCAAATACGGTTGTATCCAACATTTGCAATTGAATCGAAATAAAAATATTAGAATTTGGTGGTGTTGTGTTACTTTAAGTTTGTTAGAATCTGTGTTGCTTTATTAGTTTTTCAGTTCAAAATAAAGTGAGAGTGGTTAAATACTTCATTTGAGATGTAATAAAGCGGGTGAATGAAACGATTAGATTCAGAATACAGCGAAATACGAGACAAAAATGCAGATTAAGAGGCCAAATAGAATGCAGTTTAATTGAAACACAAAGTGCAAAAGTGACTTAAGTCCTGGCGATAAGTCCAGAATAGAGAAGGTAAAACAATAGAAGGAGCAAACATATTTTTTGAGTTTGTGAGTACAAGCAGTAAGTGAAGGAACACATTGAGGAATATCAATTAATTTAACTACTCATCAACAAAAATGAGTTAAGGAAATCCTTATGGTCAGCCACAACTATTCAATCCAAATTCTAGAATATGTTAGATTATTGATTGAGGCGAAATCCTAGGTGATACAGTTGACAAGAGATGATGTAGGCCATTCTTGGATAGTTTGAGCCATTCTAACCATCCATATTCATATACTGATGCATATACCTTAGTTCCCGAAGTGAGCAAACAAGCTTATTTTTCAAAAATAAGCCAATGGAAACTCTAACCCATCCCTAAAATCAGTTCCAGTAAAGAACCTATGATTGCCAGGGAATTCAGGAGGAAGAAAAGAAATGAAGTTTGGGGAGTATATGTTTTTGAGGAACTAAAGGAGAAAAAAAAAAAAGGGGGAAGGAAAGAAAAGGGCAAGAAGCGAGAGAAAATGCAATGAGAAAGAAAGCTTATAGGGATAAGTTTTATCTTGTGGCCTAACTCTCTTGAAAGGCAATTAAGTTCTTAGGGTGTTTTGACACAGAACCACTGTGCCATCACGGTATGGGGCCTGCGCTTAGTTAAAGAGTGTTAGAAAGCTGGTGACATTTACTATCACGAATGGTGACAAACAAGGAAATTTCCCAGTTGAATTACAAGTGAGAATTAGGGGCATATAGTTCTAAGTGAGCTTAATCGAAAGATGTCCCGAACATGAAGTTTAGGGAGTTTATTAAGAAACTACAAGAAGAAGGGCAATAGTGAAAATTCGGGGTAATCTTAACCTAAAGAATTCCTTCCATCTGCCATTACCCAAGCTAACAATATAAGCCCAAAGACCTGATTGATCTTGAAGAAGTTTGAATTACTACATTAGTGGAGATCAATATGAACAACGAGCCTATGGAATTTGGAAAATGTGGAGAAGCAATCAAAGCGTGAAGGACTTTAGGGAGTTAAGTGACTCATTATGAAGATGAGAAAAGGAAAATAATTTATTATTCAACGGGATCTAATGATTATGTTGTTTGTAAAACAATTTCAACGATTAGTTTTTGTATACTATAGAAATTAAAAACAACCTTGAAGAGCTGAACTTGAAGAGTAAAATATACGAGAAAACAGTACATTTCTTGTATTTCAATCAAATTATTTGCTCTTGCAAAGCGAAACGAGAAAAATGTCCTTTTGTTTGAGGACAAACAATTCTTTCTTTCCTTTGCTTGAGGACAAAGCAAAACTTTAAGTTTGGGGAGTTTGATGAGCTTAAAAGTCATCATTTTTAATTCATTTTTACGTTTTGATTTTCATCACGAAAAGAATGAGTAATATGCGAGAAATATGGAAGAAACTCACCAAAATTTGTTATTAACGAGGAGAGTGAAGAAAGAAGAAAACGGTAGAAAATCTGACAATTGGTGGAGTAAGTGAAAAATGTGATAATGAAAACAGCTGGTTAACTAATGTTGCGGTTTGGGGTTGCCTGATTCGGTTATGAGAGTCGTGACATCGAGGAAAATTGAAGGAAATTGATGCGGTCGCGACGGGATCACAAGTTAGGCTGACTGAGGATTAACGGAGACTGGGTTGATGTCGCGACAAGGGATGGAGAATTAGCGACAAGAAGCGCCAAGCATGACGAGGTTTGAAAGATGGCGATGTGACTTAAGGTACATTTGTCATTGTGGAAGGGGCGTGTCGCCGACACCAAAAGCAACCGGAGTTGAGCCTCCAGGAGACATAAGTTGATGTCAGCGACAAGAGATTGTCTTTGACAATAGGCATTCTTTCAGTTGAAGGTTGCAGTTCCTTAAGTTGATGTCGCGATAAGGGATTGAGGTCGCGACATCAGGAACCATCAGTTGAAAATGCAGGAACCTGGAATTTCTTTGTCAGCGACAAAGATTGATAATCGCGACATCGGGAACGAACGATTGAAACTGCGGAGGCATAAAAAGTGATGTCAGCGACGAAAGGATTAATCTCAGCGACAGTAAAACATAAGTTGAAAGGCTGCGAAGACATGAGGCGATGTCGCGACAAAGGGATTGATGTCGCGACATCGGGGGCTGTTGATTCTAGGCGTAAAGACTTAAGTTGATGTCACGACATTGATTCCTTGTCGCGACATAAGATACCTTCAGGAAAACAAAGGAATGTCTTGACTTAATGATAAATGCTGCAACAAGTGGCAACTAACTAATGTCGCGACAAAAGTTTGAGAATTATGACCACGAAACGATAACATGGGCGATCCACTTGGAAATCCACAAAAGAATGCACATTGGAATTAGGGCTTGGCGAAACCCTATAAATATGCGACTACCAGGGAAAAGCGAGCGGTAGGCGACGGGGAGCGAAGATTTGGGTAGCCAGAAACTCATTATTTCTTTTCTTTTCTTTTCTTTTATTTTCTTTTATTTTTCTTTTGTTTAGTCGTTTTAGTTAGATTATTTTCATCTTTCTTTATTTTGTTTTATTTCTGCCCCGGATACGGATGTTGCTCGTTTTGAAGCGGAAGTGAATCACGAGAATTCATTCTTTTCAAATTACTACACGGAATCTTTGAAGTTCGAGGAAAATTTAAGATTGACTTTTCCGGTTTCAAATTGCAGTTGTTCTTATGATCGGAGAATCTTTGTGGTGTGTAATTCAGGTAATTTAGAAACCCGGCTCATTAGAAATTGCTATAGTCGAAATTATATTTCTGTAGTTGTTTCCATCAGCTTGTAATTCCCGGTTTAGCAATTTATACAGTTGTGGTTTAATGTTTTGATCGAATATCGGTTTCTTATACTGGATTTAAGATTTGTTTCATTGCTCACGATTTCAAGGAGGGTCCTGCAGTGACCTGAAGGCATTCTGAGAGTTATTTGAACATATCATGGTATATTAACTTTCTTTATTAGAGATCTAATAAGCTTTGTAAGTTTACTTAGATAAATCCTCTTCTCACTTAAATCAAGAAGAAGTAGAATGAGTTATCAATTTAAACAAGCGAGAGAGTTCACCTCGGTCGAATAATGAAGCCAATCCAGTGTTGTTTAGTCTAATCAAGGAGAGGGTGATCTATTCTAATTTAGAGAAAGCGACAGGAAGTTAATATATCCTTGCTTGACCGATAACTTGGGAGCTAAGGTTTGGAGTCCATAAAATGGGTATGAAGTATTAAGAAAAATACCAGTTAAGGAAATCCTATTAAAAAAGTAGTTATCTAATTCTGCGTCTTGAAAGATGAAACAATTAAGATAATGAAGCGTAGTGTGGAAGATCAATTTGTCTTCATATTCATGACAGATTTTCAAACACAAATACAGAAAGATTTATGATTATTAACTAGGGTGATACTTCCTGATAAGTATTCTTGATGTGTCCTCTAAAAGATAATTATTTAGTGTCCATTTATTTTCTTAACTATTAATTAATCTTTATTCTTTATATTCCAGTTTATTTGATTGTTCATTCTTTTCCTTGCACATTTTACAGCTTCTTAAGCTAGATCACAATGTCATGTTATAGTCCAAATAGTATGGAGCTTGAGTAGTCAGGGTAGTTGATTTAGAATTCTTGAGATCACCATTTTATTAGGGACCGATATACGGACTTATATCCATTTTATTACTTGTCGGCACATTGCACTTAGGATATTAGGCCAAAACCAAGAGTGAAATAGTTTACTCTAGGAGATTTTTGGTCTATATAGTGAAAGTCAACTAAGTTTTATGGCGCCAGTGCCGAGTTAGACAATAGTCCTTTGGTAATAGTGTCATAACCTTGCATACATATTGAAGTGGCTCTGAAGTTTTATGGCGTAGTGGCCAGGACAGACAATAGTCCTTTGGTAATAGTGTCATAGAATTCGTATATGTTTGGTTGATTAATAACAAATTTTATGGTGCCGTCTTAGGGGATTAGACAATAGTCCTTTGGTAATAGTGTCATAAATCCGTATATGTGTTTTGGTCAGATTAACAATTGGATATGAATATAAATATTATTTAGAATTTCATTAAAATGTTGGGTTGAAACCTAAAAGCATTAGTAGCCGCTATTGCATAGATAGTAGTGGGTTTATAAAGCGAGTTCAGTCTTCTTTTCGAGGTTGAAGAGTTTAAGCGTGAGGACTTTAGGGGAAAGAGTAGAGTTTACAAAGCGTGGTCAGGGCACTTCTACCCGTCAACTTACTACTAACAACACATTTCGATTTGCGCTCACATGTCTGACTTCGGCGCTGCGACTAAGGAGCTGTGAAAGTCAAGGCTTTAGTGAGTGCTTTTAGGTTTGTGAGTAGTTGGAGATATATCGCAAGATTCGATGAGCTAAAGAGAGAGTCCTGATAAGTGGTTTAGAATTGAGAACCAAAAAAGATTAAGAGAGGATAAAGTGCAAGGGACTACGATAGCTAAGGAAGGTTTTAAATTTATCCATGGCTAAGTGGATTGTTTTTATACTTAGTTAGTTTGAAGACACTTTCGATCCATCCAATCAAACTAGAAAGAGGTAGAGAACACCCGCTTTTGTAAAAAAAGTTCTTTCAACGAAGTCACGGCGAGACTCTGACGGATGAGAGCTTTCTTTAGTCGCTTTTATGAAGTCGGCTAGTCAGCCTTTCACCTTCTAAATGAGTCCCACCTTTGAAAGGAACATAAGTGAAACCTGACCCAGGTAAAGGGAGCAGTGGAGACTCGAACGGAAGCAATGAGGTCAAAGATTCAAGACTTCTCTATCAAGTCAATGTTCAAAATTCAAATTAGAAGAGTGAAGGGTAGATAGATTAGATCCAATGAAGCACCTTTAGCAAGATGTTATCTTATGGCTGGGATTTACAGTAAAACCTTAGTGCAACGACTTTTCAAGTTCTAGCTACTGCTCCTTCCTTACTATCACTATCTACCTAGCTTCCAAATCGGAACAGTTCTCCCTTCTTACTTAAGAAGAAAGCGACTTATGGGCTAAGAGGAGGCACGATTAACGGTGTTCAGCGAGTCATTGACCATGCATGTGTCTTCGGGATCTCTCTTTTCATTGCGAATGAGCTTTTTAGGAGCGGCGGCAATTCAAGAGTAGGTGAAACTAAGCGGTGTTATGTTGAGACAGAGTTTCTTCCAGAACCCGATCTTTGAGGCGGCGTGAGTGACTCGAATCGTTCGTTTTTGGATCGGAGGTCCCAGTGGCATCTTAGTGGTGAACTAGTTTAGGGAGCGATCAAATGGAAGTGCTATAGCACTGTTATGATATAAATGAATTAAGAGTAGTCAGTGAGTAGTAATACATAATATAAAATGCCTTTATAATATTCTAATATATAATAGAGTAGAGTAAGCTTAAAAGCTAAGTTTACCCACATAATAGAATAGAGATATAAGGCTTGACAAACTCTGGCGTTCTTGTGGTAGGAAGGAAGAGAAAAACACGTGCCGGCGCCGCCGAGAAGCTTTATGAGAGAGAGTCGGGGGGCTTCTGCTGGCTGGCGATGCTGTAATCACGAGGCAGCCAGACCCGACTTAATGATGGCCAGCGCATGAGGATCGCATGAGACCACTTCGGTGCAGGTCGGGATACGAAGCATAGGTGGCCCAAGAAAGACCTTGCGCTATCTTAAAAAATTGAGATAAGTGTTAAAATAGGTATCACTCCACTCTTTATGTTTTTTGGGACTTGGGTATGATAACATAATTGGAAGAAATAAGGGTCGAGTTTAGAGCAGCTCACCCAGTAGTTTTACATAGAAAAGATCATTAGAGAGAACTGACTAGTTTATGATTCCAGCCGAGAAGACTAGTAAAAGGAAGGATCAAGAATGTCATATATTTCAGGAGCTAGATCAGTTGCCGATGAACAAGTAAGAATTGCCTCAACAAAAATGGATGGAATTGGACCTAAAAAAGCCATTCAGGTTCGTTATCGATTAGGTATCAGTGGGAACATAAAGATCGAGAGTTAGCTTAAGTATCGAGATTGACAAGAGTGAACAAATGATGAGTCGAGATGTGTTGTTCATTGGGGTGAAGAGGAGGCGCAGCAGGACATCAAGCGATTGTTCTATTTCTGATTATCGTGGAATTTGTCATCAAGATGGATGCGCCCTTAGCGGTCAGCGAACTTCGTACTAATCTTGGGACTTATCGCAAGCAGGTGAATGAAGAAGTGCAAAGCGCGGTACTTGTTTGATCAATCACGCGATACTTCAATAGTTCAACGATATTTTTTTTTACTTTTTTGGTATTTCACCCAGGTTGCTAATCCCGGTGTATCACATTATAGTAGGCCTCCTTCGCCCTCCACTAGTGGCTCGGCTTGAGTCTCGCTGCCTTCGCCCGCCTATCGTATCGGCTCGACTTAGTCCCCAGAAGCTCTTTGCTTCCGCCTCTCTAGGCTTCGCTATCGCTCATGAGGCGAGGTATATGGATCTCTCTATGGTGGTGCGGCCTTATAGGGTTCGCCGGAAAGCGACTAGTTGCTTCCCAGTGCCTCTTGACTTTAGTATGGTCTAGTCTTAGTATCTTGTACCGCCAACGATGCATTTCACAGAAGAGTAAGCCACTATGGCCTTGCTTGCATTCTAGAAACGGTAGCTTCCGCGCCCTTCCTGCCTGCTGAAATTGATGTGAATGATCATGTCTTCAAATCTTATTCAATCGTATTAGATATGTCACTGAAACAATCCGTTCTGTCTCTGCTTTATTTTCGGTTACGAGGATGAGGCAGTGGTGATCTGCTGTCATTTATGAGGCTGGACTGACCAGAAGCCTCACTCCTTAGAAAGATGTCTCGACCAATAGGCAAGAACTACTTTTTTTTGTGATTTTTGGCGGGTTCGGTGGGAGGGACAAAAGAGATGCTTTCTATCGGTTAAAGCGGATACCACCCAGTGCTCCCACGGTCAGCTGCAGGGAATGAAGGGAGGACCGGGACCGAGCAATTGGGTTGGGGTATAGGCCAGTAAAAGCACGGTGGGGGTGACAGAGGGCAGTGCTCGTCACGGGTTCATAGAAAGGGTATGATCCCTGTTGAGTTGTTGGGAACTTTCACTCCTCACATATTAAATATGCCTTTCTAGGAGCATTACGATCTACGGCTTAAATGGTGCATGTAAAAAAAAAGTCTCAATAAGTCTTCTTGTTATTAGCCTTGTGGTGCGTTTGGATCATCGAGCAATCGCTCGGATGTTCTATTGACCCGGGGATGAATGGGAGGGAACCATAGCATGGGGAATGTTTGCGTCTCGTCGCAAGGCTCATTTTGAGTTGTGGGTCATAGGGCGGGCTTCGAGGGCGGAGCGAACTGTCGATCGAGCGGAACACGAGAGGTCTGGTACTATCAGGTCTGCAGAACCCGGAGGTGACTACAATGAAGCGGAAATCTCACTCAGCGGCCTAAAAACGACGAGCAAACCTTTCGAACATGAGAGCAAGGGATCCTTTAACCGAATGGGACGAATTCGAGGGAGGAGGAGAGAGGGAGGCAAGAACCATGCTTTCAGAGAAGTGGCGGTCCGAATCTTATATGAACTGTGAGAATAACTGACTAAGTCGTGCCATAAGGTCTCATTCTCCAAACGGGAGGGGCCAAGCCTTTAACCCCAATGGCTACAGAACTCTTCTTTCTAGCACCTACGCTTGCGAGAGCAAAGGCATTTTTTGAAGGAGCTTACCCTTTCTCTACTTTTGATTCACTTGCAGCATCTAGCCTTTGAAGCAATTACCATGTCTTAGAAGGAAAGTCATGGGTTAAGCGTAAATTCCTTTTGTGGACATGAGTAGAGGGAAGGCCTTTTTTTCTGTTGGTGGGCGTTGGCTCGTTTAGTGATGTGAAGCAGTGTGTTTAGATGAATGGCGAGCACACTGCGGTGAATATGAAGCAGACGAGTGAGTGAGTGCGAGTTTGACTATTATCCCATTATGGCTTGAACAAACCTTTATCTTTTTCGGTTTGATCTTTTACTTATAGCCTTTGAAGTGGTAGTGCCCTCTTGCTTTATACTCCTATTTAAACTCACGAAACTGCTTTTCTTTCCCTTATTTCACTGATAGTAAAGCTTCTTGATGTCATCCTTTTAGCGCTAGCGCCCATATCTATTCAAAAACCAATTCAATTCATGGTAACCATTAATCCATATTTATTCACTATTAAGATGTAATCGCTTATTCACTCTAAGGATTACACGGGAGATTCAACGACCTTGGCTAGCATTGCAGGATGGAAGTATCAGTATTCAATAAACCTTTCTTCTCCAACCATTGCTTGGGGAGCGTAGCTTGGCTAAAGAAAGAAGACGAAAGGAAGTCCCAACCCCTCGGTGGTGAGCTAAAGTGAGAGGCCCTCATAAGGAGAGGTGATAAGTAGAAAAGAGAATAGGAAAAGAAAGAAAAAACAAAACCCCGAAGTCAGGGTAATGAATAACAAAAAGTATATTATTAATAAGCTGGTATAGTCTTCTTGCATCTGAGTTCTTACCAGCAAAGTAAAGAAAAGCTTCCTATCCTCTTATAGATATAGAACAATTAAAAGTATTTAAAGAGGAATTTCCTAGTATAGTTATAAATAATAAAGAAAACAAAAAACGAGAAAACCGTGCTGACTAATGAGACATGCTATCCATCCATAGTCCTACTTCTATTGGATCGAGAATGGATTAGGCGTTCTTCTATTCTAAATGGATGTCTTAAATGAAGTTAAGAAAGCAGGTAAAGAACTATAGCCGGGGAAGGGACAAAACAAAGGGGCGAGTAGCTTCTAGCTTCTTTCTCTTACCGAGCCCGAGTTAATAGAAAATAGTTAATGCAAAGGCAAGGCCTTGGCTAACAATAAACGATTCGATCAAAGGTACAGCGCTAGCGAATCCAAGACAGAAAAGGAAAAAGACTAAAATGAATCGATACCTCTTAAGTTGAATCCCATACCACCCCAGTCTTAGGGCTCCTTCACTCATACAATAGCCGAGAGAGAGAGAGGGTTAAAAAGAAAAGAAGGAAAGGATTGAAAAGGCTTACAGGAATATTATTCATTTAGTTATGTAAGCCCCGTAGAATAGGGAATGTTTGCATAGTTAGTGAATAAGGTCTCAGGGGGACACCCCCGAACCCCGGTAGCTCCCTTCTTGAGCTACACATTCAGCAGAATGATGTTCTTGAAATGAGATATTAGAAGTGATCTACAGAGGAATTACCACTAGAGCAGCTGTGCATTTAAGCATTTACGTTTAGTGAATGTGGAGATAAAGCAGCTATTGATGCAGATTGGACTTCTTTGCCAGCAATTATAAAATCAAAGGCGTAAATGACTTAGGACCCGAGCTCCTTACCTTACTTCTGGGGGCGAGCGATGAAAGGCGAAGGCTCAGGACTTACTGAACCCACGACTTTCCTAGCGGTCATCGAAACAACAAAAGCCAATTCCTCACTCATCCTTCTTTCTCTTTCTCGGTGCCACTTTGCAAGTCTGTTTAGTGAAGTACTCCTTCTATCGTCTAAAGCAAGAGCGGTGATGAGCCCTTTTGCTTCGGCACCGGTACAAGCGTCATCAATATGTCTTTCAGATGTCGATGAACCCAATTTATTAGCTCCATAGAGGCATGAGCAACCAGATCCCCTTACGATAACACACTTGGGCATGAAGACTTAAGATGTAGGGTCTTAAAGACTCTAATTGAACTCTTAATGATGGTGCAAAGCAGCACGGGCGGCTATCCGTGTGACCTTTGTCTTTAAGGGTTAATCGATACGAATCAAGCTAGAGGGTGACCCTAAGATTGATGATGCTCTGTGGAGAAAGGCACATGGCAGAATGTCTGCTTGGCTTGATCTCTTTCCACCGCTCTCCTCTAGCCAAATCCTTCATTAGGCGCATTGAGCCACATCTCTTGAAGTAGATCTCAGCATGCCCAGCGAGTGGAAGTAAGCACTTTCGGTTATCTTTGGTGCCTTAGAATCTTGACTTTGGTATCATGAGTTGGAAGCTAATTCAACTTGAGCAATCGCAGCAAACGAAGGCCCTATAATAAATATAAGGCTTTAATATAATAAAAAAGGGGATTATTTTTATATTATAGGGCGCGTCTTTGCTTCTCGTATATAAAGCGTCGACTTAAACTACGTCCATCGAGATGAAGATTCACGGCTATGCAAATCATCCGGGGGACCTGGTGTAGACTTCGTGCCGGGGTAGAACCCTTTCTCGTCTTTATTTCCCCTGATAGTGAGAGGGATGCTCGATGCCAGGCCGATGGGTCTGGGGAAGCGAGCGTAGCGGCCAGGCGGCGATGTTGATTGATTTTGGGCCCAGGTAGCAGGGCTCAGCGGTTTCGCACATGTTTCCTTGCACAGTGCTCATACTAGTCTTTGATCCAGGGTGGCTCACGCCCAAGCACCATGGAATGGAGCCTTTTGTAGGAGTCTTCGGTTGGGTCGGCGTAGGTCGAATTCTTTTCTTCTTCGGTTGTCGAGGAGTCAGCCTTTAACGAAGAGGGAATGGGCTCATAGCGGACACCGCTAGATGGGTTTTCTTTTCTCACGCCAAGAGCGGGTTTTCTTGCTCACTGGTAACTAGATTCGGGGAAGGTATCGGGCGGAGAAAGTAGTGAGAACTTTTTCTATCTCTCTTTTGATGAAATTTCCACTCTTTTAATCACATGTATGACGAGGTCGACAAAAAAGGAGCTAAGGAGTGACTAAAAAATAACCTCACTCGAGGAAAGGAGTAAGCTAGATTCAACAGTCAAGATGGATTTGATGAGTTTCTCCACTCTGGGCTGGGAATCTCTTTCCCTGTGCGAGAAGATAAGGTATTGATGGGCTGCTGAATGGGCTTGCTGTTTGGGTGCAGCATTATAGCCTTTTCGAGGAAGCGAGGAATTGGGATTGCTTCGTATTTAACTCTTTGTTTAGTTCCGTAGTCTTCCTACGACTCGAGGAAACTGTTCGGATATGCTATTCTTGCCTTTTCATGCTTGGATTCGCGCGTCGATGATGTCCTTTTCCATCTATTTTCTTTTGTTACGCCATTCCTCTCTATCCAATTTTTAGCATTCAAGGCTCTTTTTCTTTAGTTAGGGTCGTTAGTTAGGACCATTGGCAATCAAGGATTGATTCTCTTTAGTCTTCTTTTCGGCAACCTCGGGGATGGAATCTCATCTCTCTTGAGGCGGCAAAACTAATGGCGCTGTGGCGCAGCATAGAAAGAAGTAGGAGCTAGCGACCAGATTTCTTTCCACCCAGAGTCGAGTATCCTACTCCCGCCCATAATGGTCCCCAATGTCATGATCTGACCTGGTCGACCCAATCATGATAATCGGTTTCTCGGGTATGGGCGTATCGGAACGGGCACGCTCGGCTCGAGGGCGAGTAGATTAGCCCAAAGAGGTAAGCACGAACATGAACGTAACTCGCATTCTTTCCGGTCACCCTTTCGGGATATAAGAACGCGAGCGGTGGACGGTTACTCCGATAAGGATTCGTTTTCGATAGATGGCTGATTCTCCGTCTCACTTAGAATCTTCCTATTATATTCTTTCACACTTTTTAGCGGCATTGGCTTGGTTGCCCAGGACTAATCCCTTAGATGGTTTTGACATCTTGTGATGTTTTTTGAGACAAAGCACCTCGTTCCATTCCCTGTGTACCGTGTATTTGAGAACCTTGGTCGGCCGAAGTTTGTAGCGGATTTGCGATCTTGGCGTGATTGGCAATTGAGCTAAATCTGGTCCAACAGTTGATATTGACATTTTATGTCTTGTGACGGATTGCTTCTTTGATAGATTGTTGCGTCACCTGGGATGGAACATGAAATGCATATAGAAAAGATAAGTTCAATTCAGGACAGGAAGGTAGTTGTGTAGGCTCGCCAGCCTTGTTTCAGAGTCCTTTGTACTCTCTTCAGCTAAAGCTCTTAGCTAAGACTATTAATGGGCGAGTGGCCGATAGTTCCACTCGGCGATTGGATGTCAGGACAACTGACTTGAGTCTTGCCCTATTACATAAAGCGACCCCCATATTCCTCGACATGACATGACAAAGCCCAGGCCTAATAAAGAGAATCTAAATTTAAGAAGAATGGAAGAGGGATCGATCACACTTCTTCTATGAAAATGAAGTGACAAATGCCTAACAACCAATGAGGGGCTAAGGAGTTCTTAATCGCTTAGCGCGCCCCTATAGAGTAAGGCTCTAAGGGCTAAGGAATATAATCGCTTAGTATGCTAGTACTAAGGAAGGGAACTCTTTTCCTTCCAAGTCCATAGGTGAGATGAAGAAGAAAATGGAATGTGAATGCCCCTCTTCCCCTTGCTTTGGAATCGAATCATCAGTCCTCCCTCGCGTCTGGTGGTATTGTATATAAAGAGAGCGGTTGCATTTAGGAATTGAGCTTTCTCTTGACAAGCCGAGTGGTGATCTCGCTCGAGAAGAGAGTCTCGACGTAGCGGTGTACACCTAAGCTCCATACGTGAACTAGTCACTGTACAAGGCGAGCCGACTGTAATTGGAGTAGGCCGAGAATGTTATGTCAAAAGGACCGGACCAACGACGATGAAATGAAGGAGGAGAAGGAGGAGGAGCTAGCTTCACCCATCGTTTTTTCGAACGTTTTTTATTAGGAAAAGGAAGCACCACTAGTGTCGTTCTCTTTTCCTTATTGCTCCTAATCTTCATTTTTTTTCATAAACGATGGGTGATCCGGTCATCAAAATGTATACGAATCTCCCTCTTTCTTTATATAATTATGTATTCCCTTATTCTCATTTGGTGCCACCAAATACACAATGCTTTCTTTCCTTGTTTCAATTTCATAGGACTTGTTGTTTTAGGAATGGCGGGCGACTGCTGTGTCGTCGTCTTCTGAAAATTCTTTTGATTTACAGGTTCTACTGGAGCCTTGGCCAGAGGAAAATTGCCGTATCCCAGAAAAGATGAAGTCAAGGAGACCTCGTTGCGCGAAGAGTATACACCGCCCACATTAGCAGAGTCCTTTTCTTATGGGAAAAAGCGACACCGCGACTTCTTTACTTGATGTCCAAGAGAGTGCGAGATTCGACTTCACCCCAGCAAGAATATAATTGTCTACTAGATTTTGAAGGGATATCTAATCTGAGAACTCACAGAGAATGTTGCTTCCCTTTTAGAGAAGTACGGAGGGCCATCAGTTACTCAGGTCTCCAGCCAATGAATCATTTATCTCCTTTCTCGAATCCCAAAGGGAGGAATTGCGGGCCGAACTAACGAATCCCGACATCCCCCCCCGCTCTGTGGATGAGATGGAGATCTATTCTTTAGAAAAGATAGCAGAAGATCTCAAAAAGAAGGGTGACACCTCTGACTATTTTCATAAATGGAAAAGCCTTTTTCATAAGTGAAAAAGAGACAAAAACTTAGAACTACAGTGGCTGGTTCTCTCATCTTAGAGTCAGAGCTTCAATAATCTCTTTACTCTTTTTGCTGAAGCGAAAGTAAGCCGTCGATGTCGACTTTCTCTAGAGGACCAATCTAGGATCATATTCGTTAGTGTTCTTTCTTTTCCCTTGGTCAACAACCATTTTCGAAAAACAAGTCTTTCAGGGACGAGTAATAGAAGCAAATGAAATTGAAGGTTACGGATAAGTGACAATTAGATAATCAAGAAATAAGAAAAGTTATTAATAACGTAAAAATAGCTCTCAATGAGACAATAAAAAATGAAAAAAAGAAATAATTTTTAATTAAATTATCGGATTACCTATGTAATGATCTAATCAGACGTGGTAATCTAATTAATAATAGAATCAGACGTTGTAATCTAATTAATAATAGAAAAGCTTACTTTATTTTCTCCTCATCTTCCTATTTACCAAACCCAGCTCAGCCGGCGTTTCCAATTTACCATAGAATATCCGGGGCTTTCCTAGCCACTCTTGTTTGTTTTGTATAAACATATGTAAAATAGGATTTAGATTTGCTTCACCTATGAGAATTTCTACCAATTCTTTTTATTCATCAGCTCATCCCTAATCTCAGTCAAGGATTACGCATAGCCACATCACATCATATGTATAATGGAGTTCATCATTTATTGTGGTTACCTGGGGATTTTTTTCTTAGAGTGGAAAAAGTTGAGATTCAAAATAAATTGGATTTTCTTATGAAATGTTTGTCTTAGTTGGTCATCTTCTTTTAAAGCATGCTAGTAGAAGCGAAGCGGCTATTGGCGTTTTATCTGCATCTTCCCGACCATGAGGGGGTTCAGTTTAGGATGAACTCGCAAAGACTCGACCCGAGGACTTCCCTTGTAGAGTGGCGTCTTTTACTTAAGATTCCGGGTTTCTCAGGTGGAACATTCAAAGAGTTTAGGCTATTTTGGCTTACTTTTAATACTTGTGAGTGACCCTATCCTCATGTGTCCTAAAGTGACGTACATTTTTTGGTAATGGGTATACTCGAGAGAGAAGTTTGGAATTCGACCTCCCGCGGAAGTCTTATCGATTCTCTTATCATCGATAAAACCAATTCTAAATTTTTTGAACATCGAGAAAACGAAGACTTTCTTAACCACATGAATAGACTTAAGGATATGAAACACAACGCCTCGGATAAAGATGACAAGCTGGGAACAAGCGCCATGGCCAGTAGTGGTTCAAAGAAAAGGAATCTATCGGGGGAAAAGGAATATAGGCTTTGCTCCCAACGGCTATTGCATCCTTTGCTCTATTCTTCGCAAGTAAGCAAGCTGACTTTTTTTCTCATCCGTATTTAGATTGAGTTAAAGTGTTGATTTTCATTCGACCCGACTATCTTTTTTGAAGCAGATAGTTCACGGTGCTCATTACATATGTCTTTGTAAAGCCAACTAATTCATGTTTCCACTCCATTTTCATTACGAAGATGTATCACGTCAAGATCCGTTGCTCAAACCAAATCACGCCAACGTTATGGAAGTTCCTGGATCGTGTGAAATAAGAGTAATACCAAAAAGACCCTCGTCTTTCATAATCCAAAATGGAAAATTGGCTATGGAGATTCATGTGATTGGGGAATTATACTGAGACACAAAGGAGTTCGACAGGAAAGTCGTTTCGATCCAATCAATTCTTGGGGTCAAATAAAGACAAAGGATATGTCAGTGACCTAGCACGACAAAGCACTCTCCGAGGGCATGGAATGTCTAATTTTTCGGTCAGAATCTCGGCGATGTAATGTCTGCAATTGGGTCTTGGTCGGAAATGCGGAAAACTCCATTCAATTCTCGTGGAAACGGAGTTTTGAAAATTCTCCCAGGCAGAGAATCATTTTGAGATCTTGAACCTGTGAGGGTTCAATGTGACTATTGTCACTTCGGCCAACACACAAAAGTGAGACTTTGCAAAGTGGAGCAGCTTTTTCAAAAGATGAAGTCAGAATTAAGTCTCCGGAGCTAAATATCTGAGATCACAAGCGTAGATTGCTCGTATTAATATAGATTGAGACGAAAGCTTTATAAAGCCTTTTGTAAAGATCCCGATCTTCCTAGTGATATGCGGGACAAACATCGTTATAAGTTGTCCAAGTTGCCAAGAAATAGTTTACTTTGCCTGAGTAAGAAAGCCGATGTATTTCCGCGGTGCAGCCCTGGATTCAGGTATATGAGTTCTTTTCGAATTTCTCGTATCATTTTTAGTGGATTAGCATCCTCGAGGTCCTTTGATGGGCATAAAGAGAAATCGTCTTGGTAGCAACCATAAACCAATAAAACGAGGGTTAGCTATGCGAAATTTGGTCTACAAGCAAAGATGAAGTAGGTCCATTAAGTAGGCTCCCGGTAGAAAAGACTGTAATAGAGTAATCCCTTATCTCGGATCGGAGATACTAACGGGGCGGGAATCGAAGTGGGGGACCTCTCTACCGCCTGTGTCTATCTCCTGTCAAGTATGCTCCCCAGACATAGACTACGTACAGGTACAGGGTAGTACTCTTGGAAAGATAGAATATCACCGCGTGAACATAACATTAAGTTACGAATGTAACTCCCGAGGGATCGACCACTATTCTAAATATAGTAAGGCGGAGAACTGTTGTTCATTGGAGCGCCGGAGTGCGGAGGTTGTTCCCATCATTGAAGTCAGAGTGTGGGACTGAGCCTTCCGAATGAGAAAGACAAAAAAGTGCTTAGTTTCGTTGGAAAAACCAGCGCAAATATCATATTGAATCTCGCCTACTTAACTGCAGGATAGTGGGAGAGGTAACTGAAATTCTCTCCTTTCTAAAGGCTGTGCAAGGCGGCCCCCCGGAACAGAGCCCCACCCCTCTTTTTCCCCCTTTAATGAAAGACCCTCGCCAGAAACTTCCTATTCATTTGTGGAGTCGGGACAGAGAATGCTATTTTCGAGGAGGTGATTTGCGAGGAATCGACCCTGACCTAATAAAGGGGCGAATCCGTAGCCCCGACAAGCGAAGGCTCTCGGCTGGGTGCGCTAGCCAGCACACTTCCATTTCTTGCTCCTCTCGCCCCGAACAAATGAAATGGGATGAATCAAATCAATAGCTTTTGATTGATTCGAGCGGCAGCCAAATTAAATCAAAATGAGGAGCTTTCAGCGGCAGTCATCTTATTCAAATTTAGTTATGCTAATGGAACAGGAAGAAAGTTTTTAAGGAGATGATATGGACCCCTGGCAAGGGCGAACATTGCTTAGGGAATTACTTTTCTGTCAACGGTGAATGAAGATTCTCTCCTTTTATCATTCTTTCTCCCACGCACCTTTGCCCTCTTTCCGCAGAAGAGGGAGGAAGAATCTTCAATGGACCCAGGAGCCTAATAAATTTCCATTAGATTCATTCCTAAGCTTGCCTTGTTGCGGCAAGATAGTCGATCAGAAGTCTTTGGAGAGAAAGAAAGCGGTAAACCTCTCTGATTCGGTCAGAAGCGGTCGGGCGACTCTTGTTAACCAGGGATGACCCCTTCGACGCTTCTTTCGGCTGTATACCCCCCTCCATCCCTTGGAGTGGAAGAAGGGTACTAATTTATATATAATTTAGTAAGTAGGGCCCCGAGAACACTAAAAGGTGGGGGAACAAGAGTTGTCACGATTGAAAAGAGAAATGACTATAAGGAACCAACGATTCTCTCTTCTTAAACAACCTATATCCTCCACACTGAATCAGCATTTGATAGATTATCCAACCCCGAGCAATCTTAGTTATTGGTTGGGGTTCGGTTCGTTAGCTGGTATTTGTTTAGTCATTCAGATAGTCACTGGCATTTTTTTAGCTATGCATCACACACCTCATGTGGATTTAGATTTCAACAGCGTAGAACACGTTATGAGATGTTAAGAAGGGGGTTAGTTGCTCAGTTATATGCATGCTAATGGGGCAAGTATGTTTCTCATTGCCAGTTCACCTTCATATTTTCGAGTGGTCTATATCATGCGAGTTATAAGCGGTCTTAGGGAATTTGTTCGGTGTCTTTCGGGTTGTAATCTTCCTATTAATGATTGTGACAACTTTACGGGATGCGTGCCACCTTGGGGTCGGATGAGCTTTTGGGGAACTCGGTAATTACAAACAGCTAGCGCCATACGTAGTAGGAGATACCATAATGACTTGGCTTTGGGGTGGTTTCTCCTTGGACAATGCCACCTTAAATTGTTTTTTTAGTCTTCATCATTTACTCCCCCTTATTTTAGTAGGCGCCAGTCTTCTTCATCTGGCCGCATTACATCAATATGGATCAAATAATCCATTGGGTGTACATTCAGAGATGGATAAAATTTCTTTTTACCCTTATTTTTATGTAAAGGATCTAGTAGGTCGGGTAGCTCCTGCTATCTTTTCTTCCTTTTGGATTTTTTTGCTTCTCTAATGTTTGGGGCATCAGGCAATTATATGCACCTTTGTCAGATGCCCACCGCCTCATGTGTGCGGGGTGGTATTTCCTACCGATCCATGCCATTCTTCGTAGTATACCTGACAAATCGGGAGGTGTAGCCGCAATAGCACCAGTTTTTTTTTTATTTGAATCGAACATAAATTAACTTATTAAGTCATTTTATTGAATACCCACTTAGCCGTATTAATAACAAAATAAAGTTTTTGAAATTAAAAAAAAATTAAAGCATAAAGTTACCAAAAAATAATAAAGAAAAACTTCTCGTAACATCTTCTTGATCAACTTAGTTTTTCTACCAACCAAGGGATATAGTAAAAATAAATTTATCATGATGATATAATTTAAGTCATCAAATATGTTACATAAACTAGTAAAAAAACCTAAAAGATATTATTTAAAATCAAAATAATTCATATTAATATATTAAAAGAATAGTTATATTCAATCAAACATAGTGTAGTGTGTTTACTTAAAAACTTTGTCTCTTAATAATTCTACATCAAAGTTATCAATTTTTTCCCCTTCATGATTTCCCTCCTATAAGTTTACAACCACTATTAATCACGAAAAATAAGTTAAATTCACTAGTTTTATATTACTTTAACTTAAATAGTTATGAAAATATTTAACAAAATTTATAGCAAGTTAATTATTTCAAATTATTAGGGTTAATTAATTTGTCTTATTACTTTATCATAAGGGGATACATATTAGCTTCAAATTCTAGAAATTAAAAGAAAAGATAAAAAAAAGACTAACAATGTTGACCAGATCTATAAGTTGTTTTATTGTCATTATAAGGGGACATGGACCTAATGGGTGTCACTTGATGAATTTATATATATATATATATATATACTAAATTTGAAAATTTGTGAAAAATGTTTAGATGTGTGTGTGAAGTGATGAATTCAGAAATGTAGAAAATTAAAAAATATGGGTCGAATAATTCAAAATCAAATTGATGACAAAGATAAATATGTGAAGACAATGATGATGATAGTTTAAATGGTAAGGATAATGACCTCTCATATTATTTAATTCATTTAGGACCATTTTG